>JAUYWH010000002.1:18245818-18257841 GCA_034779795.1 Ctenopoma multispine
TCACTAGCCAACTTAACTCAGATTGATAAAGTTCTGTGGATGCAGAACGAAACGTCTCTACTTGGAAGAAAGAAGTCTAGTTGCCATGACTCAATCTTCAGACATTTCAAGTGAAAGCCCATGTGGAATATCAATTTAGGAGAGACCAGGTCTTAAAGCCAGTGGACAAACTCTAGTAACTATGTCCACTAATGTTTAAAAAGCTCTCTAAATTTGTTGATTTTAGCAAACATTAGTCACCCTAAGGCCAAGGCGATACCAGGCCGAGCAAGGCTAAAGCTGCAAAACTCCAGAATGTACAATATTTAATTAAGAAATCATGCATTTTATTGCTTACAAATTTGACACTTCATTTGTAAGAAAGAAGAGATTTTTCAAATAGTTAGCTTCAAATAGTTAGCTTCAAATATAGCCGACACCATTAGTTATATAGCATGTTTAATCTCAAAGTGAATCAAAATAGCAATCAAACATATTTTTAAAAACAGCTTTACCTGCGTGTGAGACGGTGCAAGACCTTTTCTTCCATATACTCCGATCAGTGCGTTCTTCTGCACAGAGATGTTGAACTTAATGAAGCGCGGTTGCTGCATGCTCAGCTGAGAACGCCAGAACACACCTGGTGGGACGCTTTGACCTGCCCTCTTCCCTATGTCCACCTGTCCCGTATCGATGGAGTTATTCTCTTGATAGAGAACACTATTCCTTCCTAGAAGACAGAAACACAGTACCGTTAAGATTATGTAAGGTGTTACAGAATTAGAACAGAGCAGTTAAGGTCATATGGTGTAAATCAGTCATCACAGAGCATTTCATGTCACCAGCTAAAGCCTTCACACTCAAATCTCAAACACAATCTCGGTTTTTGTGAGTGTCTTATCAGCAAATGCTGGAGCCTTTTTAAATGCTGGATCTCTTGCTTTTCAGTGTAATCATGTTCCTTTGTTCAAACGGGGGCTTAACAATAAGACAGTCATATCGTTTCCAAATGAACAGACACCAAGCAAAGCAGGGTTAAGAGTAATGATTCCCTGTGGTCCACGATGCACTGCTCAGTGGAAAAAAGAAAGACCAGATATAATTGGCTCTAACAGGCCACATTTCCCATCTTTTCTCTGGTGCTGATGACTCAGACTACGGCTTCATATGAGATAAGGTCTAAATGGAGTGTTCGCTATAATGCCACCTTCCCAGAGCAATAACAGCAAATCAAAACTATTTGGTGAATGACGTTCTTAAACCGTGTTCTTACAGCACCGGAGACGGAGATGTAGCCATGACTCATGCCTACACGAGAACTCTAGTGTGCAAGGTGCTATTACAAGAAGAGATGTCATTGTTAAGACGAAAAATCCGTAAAGTGTTTTAAAATTATCACTGACTAAAGCTCTACTGTGGAGCGAATGCAGCTGTGCTCTTTACTTTAGCCCGGCGATGACTTTCAACTTGTTTGGTGTACGTTAAAGAGCAACATAATAACTCAACTGTTGCTGCTCCTTTGCTTAAAGGGCATTTCACCGTACGGACATGGTGCATAGTGTAGCTGTGAGTGAATCCATTGTGTCAGATTTCTGTTATTTGCATGCCTCAGCGAGGCCACTGCCTGTCACTTCACTTCAGTCAAAATGAAGACCTGTGGGGAAAATAATGGCTGCTATCGATTGCCTTTAAACAGTCCATAACCTGCTTTAAGCCATCTTAATTAGCAGTACTTATGAGGATTTAAAATTAGCCAAGTTTAAACAATTGAGCTTTTTTGCCTGGCCTACTCAACTCAATTAATGATTTCATGGTCATTCATTTTAAATACCACAGTATGCCTAGAGATTAATCTGGTGGCTTTTGCTGTGAAGGTGAGCTGACATGGCTGGACTGGTTGTTGTGGAATACACAGTGGTGCGAGAATATGCAAAGCTATCTGGAATCAGTCAACCATGAAGCAACCATCAGTTTATTATTTTAATAATAAATAAATTGAACACAACCCTGATAGCAATAGCTACATGACGCCAACAAAACAATAAACAGTATTCAAAGTTAGTTAGTGATTTATTCAGATACAAGGCTTTTATTTCCTCACCGTCAGCAGCCAGAGCCGTCACTATGCTCGACTGAGTGGGCCCCGTCTTCCCAACTCCTCCGTTTTCAAAAGCCGGCTGGTTGTCCAATTCTTGGAGCTGCCAATTGAGGCCGAAAAGGTGCATTGCTGTGAAATACACAAAAAGCTGTGTGGGCTTGTAGAAAGTGATAAACAAATAAGCAAATAGTCACACAGAAACAATCAAGCCACTTAAGCACAAAAGACCTGTAGGAGAGCACAACAGATGAATCTAATGCAGGCGGTAAAAACACCAGTTTAACTTCCAGCATTTCAGTTCACATTTTGTTCTTTGCTTTTTTTCCCCCAGCTACTCTGCCTAGGGTGGCTTTTGTGTAAGCTTAGCACTGATAGAGGCCAAACAAAGTCATTTCAATCAATACTTAGGAACCCTGTTGCTGTAGCATGTTTCCTTAGGGAGTGCTGTTCATTAACGCGTAAGAGTGTCTGCACACAAACAGCTACTGTATCAAAGACAGCAGCAGGCAGAATTTCTATTTTAACACAAAGCTTTCACTTCAGACAAACACACGATATACACTGGAAAAGTCTAATACAAAAACAGAGGGACACTGTGTGTGTGTGAAAGAGTAAAATAGGAGAAGTGAGGGACTTTTTAAGAAAGTGTAAGGCAGTGTGTACTGGGACATAGAGTCACAGCAGGAGGGGGAAGTGAGAGGGTAAGATGCTGCAACACTCGCCTAGTTCTCTTATATAACTAAACTGTGTCTGGCTTTCATTCAGCCAACCTGCTTTATTGTCACACTACTGGATCCAATCAAACTGTGTTCTCCTTGTTTTGGGGAAACTGAGATGCTTCTGTGAGCGCACTGAGAGGACCAATCTCCTTCAAAGTCACCAGCCAGGGAACATGCTGAGGAAGCGTTTTGATTTCAGACCATTTGATCTGAGGGAGGAACTTTTCTCCAACACCCATCAGTCACTGCGAAGATGGATATTGAGGAGGAGAAGGGGCCATAGAGAAGATCAAACGCAAAAGAGACCAAAAGAGAGATGGAAAACGTATACGGATGGTGTATCAATTAGTGCTTTGTTAATAAAGAGAGTGTGAATTTACTTTGAAGCCTGCTGATAGAAATACTTGGCTTCACTTTAGTGAGAACACACTTTGCACAACAGGTGGTGGAGCCTTGAATTCCTGTCAAATAATGTACATTTAATGTTGAATGATAATGTTTGTTTACCCAATACAATCAACCAGCATCACACTCTGCGTCACAATCCATTTTCCTTGCCGGTGAAGCTCACGAGCAACAGAAATGAAAGCTGACTGGTCCATCAATATTTTTGACAAGGCTGACTTTTCTAAACACTCCCATTGCCTCCCAATGTAAAATCCTGTAAGATGTGCGGACTTTTGTTTTGTTTTGTTCATTTTCTACATCAATACAGTTTCCTGCTGCCATTGGCAATTTGGTTTGAAAATGTACTCATCATCTGTCTCCATTATCAGACACTAATAATTCAGAGTACAGATGTATTAATGCATTAGGAACACGGGTAGAACATAGATATCATAGAAATATCTGCTATTTAATGTAATTTACAAAGAAACAGACCATGCTGTAAACATGTTCTTGTTTGTCCTATGCACTGACGTACAGTTCAGTCTCCTTTGGCTAGTTAAACTGTAAAAGTCCAACTTTTTCAAACAGCATACTGTGTAAACATTTTCAGCTCTAAGACTGAAGATGTTGGTGGCCTAACTGTGCAAAGGCTCCACTATCCTATTAATACACTGGCTGCAGAGTTGGGTCCTAAATTGCAAGAATCCACTGAGGACATGGAGCATTAACTCCAAGTTAAACACCCACAGCCTTAAGTAAAGCGACACCTACTCTCGTGAAATGATTGGCAGCATGAAATTACAGCAGGTTAAAGTTAGGTATAAAGGATACATGCAATGACAGACAGACGGTGCTTTCAGACACAAAGCCCTGTTAAAGGTTGTTAAACGTTGGCATGTTGACTGTGCCGATGTAAACATGCTGATGTTCTAACCCATCTTCATTTAGTCTGTAATCATGCTAATATCTAATAACAAGTCCTTACATATGTTAGTTATAAGAATTTATCCACAGGGAATCATGAATATATGTAACAAATCGTTTGGTCCATTAGTTACTCTAACATTTCACTTCGAATCATAGATTTCAACCTGCAGAGCATTACCCAATGAGTCTCTGAATGATTTTACTGAATTGAAGTGCACTGTGTTGCCATTCACCTCAGCTGCAACACTGGCATGACTAAGAATTAATACTGTGTGACTCTGTCGAACCAAGAGATTGTGTTGATTACTAGTTCATTTAACACGTTAAGCCAGAATCTCCACAGCGAAACACTGTGCATGTCCGTCTCCTACTGTGGCAGTGGGCTCTCGTATGTCAGACACACTACAGAGCCACCACCGGTGTTTCCCTGTTCACTGCTCTTAGCACTCCCGGGCCTGAATCCCCACTTATCTCATCAACAAATTGCTTTGAGGTAGCCCTCAATTTATGAATTTGCATACGTTATACCTGTAGCCTAGGCAAGTTCAATTAATATTTATGGGCCTTGAACAATTATCTTCTTGGGCAAGAGGCTGCAGAAGCTAGCCTCTAATCTCTGAGGCAAAATGTGCCCTGTGGACCACCTCTATTGATGAGGAAAGAGTTTGAATTTCTAAGTTCATTTCAAGTTTGTCTGTGCTCTGACATCCACGTAGTATTTATTGTACAGAAGCACAAACACTTCAGCACTGGAAAATGTAACATGAGCCCCATAAAACTCTCCTGGCTGCTCACACAGCAAATTCCCCCAATCTCCTTCACATCATTCATGGTGGTGTTGTTACCTGGAAAACACACTGCTAATTATGCTGCAGATGAAAGCTGTATCTCTTCTGTATATATATATATAAAAAAGAAGTTCAACTAAGCAACCCAGGTCATTAAAAACATAAATGGTTACAACTTCTGAAGCTTTTCCTGTTGAAATATGCAGATGACATTATTCAGATGGCCATCGTCACCAGGAATAATTAGCGCATTTACCAGAGAGAGAGGGGTGGCCCATCTGGAGTCACGGTGTGCCAACAACAACTTGGAGCTCTATAGCCTCAAAATTATTGAGACAAACATTATTTTATGCTGGAACCTGTCTGCTCATTCCTCCAGAAACATCCCTGGGGGGCTTCTAGGAGTGAGCCGCACAGCTCAGAGCATGACTAAGATGTTCTTGTTCTCTGGAACAGTGTCTCCAACAATCTTAGATGGAATGACAATGTCTCTACCAAAACACTGACCGAGATAATATTTCTTTTTTTCGTCCTGCAACCACTGATGCCAGCTCACTTTCTCCTTTTGTTAGTCTCTTTGGGATTTCTACGTTTTTATCAGTGTATGCTCTGGTAACTAGTAGGGCCTTGTTTAAACCACACAAGCCCCAAAACCCACTTAATCAACCAACCTTTACTGAAAAACACAAGCCCAGGGTAACAGTAGTTTTCTGTGTGTCTGATAAGTTGAATTTCTGTATTTTTTAAATGAATTTGTTTCATCATAAATGAGAAATCTCTGGGATGCTTATTTACAAAGCAACACATTCCACAAATAAATTCAAATAAATTAACATAGTCTTTATATTTGCCTGACATTTGTCTTTGAATGTCAGGCACTTTTAAAAAATTCTGATCAAAAACATGTTCAACACAGACATTGTTCACATTTCATTTTGTTTGTGCATTTCAATTTAAAGTGCATTTCTGAAACTCCACATGCTGTTTCTGCATCCAATCAGAGCATCAAAGCTGGACTCGGTCCTGATTGGCCTTCGTATATCTGAACAATTGTTGAAATCCTTCCAATCAGGCCAGTTTGCAGAACTGGAACTGGAAAGCCTCATCTCAGCAGGTTTGCCTCATTTGAATTAGAGCAGCTACTTTCATCGGTCAGCCAGGGTCTAGTTTTATGACTACTCTGCATTTTTATTCCTCAAGTCAATTCGATAACAATGTGTTTCTAAATCATTATGAAGTATATGAGGCTGAACCTGAGCAATGGAACAAACCAAGAAACGGAGTAATATGGAAGACTACGCTTCAGACACTGTCTGATTTTAAAATATAATAGATGCAGTTGTGCCTGCATTTGTCTTTGAGTTCATCTTTGTGCTAATGGGACTGTGTGAGTTGACACTAGGAAAAGTATTAAAGTATGAGTGCACACTGTAGCTATTTGAGTCATTGCACCTGGCAGGTGAACTGGCGGCAGATAAAAGGGAGAGGAAGTGGTGAAAACACTCTCAGACACCTGAGGCAAGTGGCAGAGAGCTGCATCTGTTTAACACACACACACACACACACACACTGAGAGAACTGAAGCACCAGGCACACACTCTGGAATCAGGCCAAAAATACAATTCCCAAACATCTGACAGGTCTACAATTAAACAAGTTAGTGATTGTTGGGATGAAAACGTTGTAAATGAATCCAGTCTGCTCGAACTGTCATTGACAACAGCTGAACAAATGACTGTTTCTGCTCGTTTTCCCTGTGTAAACCGAGCTGATCTGTTCTGAGTAGAAGCACAAATAAAAATAGCAACTGATTCCTACACACAGAGGAGCTGTTGAGGTAAAATAAAACATGTGTATATATCCGTACTAATTTTACGACGTGAGATCATGAATGAGAAGTAACAAAACAGTTAGGTCAATAAAAGTGTTTTGAATATTGATATTGATATAGCACATTTATGACTTCTCCTCCACGAGAGCACTCCCCTCTCTGTTCACCAATAAAACACTGGTTATAGGATCTTCCAAACAACACCATATTTCTCCTTATACAACTGTGTCACATTTCTCCTGCCTCCAAGCTGGATGAATACTTATATATCCACTCAGGGAGAAAGGCACAGTGTAAAGATTAAGGGCTTGGATGACAAGGGAGGGCACGAGGAGTGATGAATCTGTAACGGGTTTATTGCTGTGGTCAAGATTCTAAAGGTTAGCAAGAAGTCAGCTTTGACGCACGCTGTAAAAAAAAAAAAAAAAGTGCGTGAAAGCCTTCTCAATGGAAATAATTCCCAAAAGAAGGGGGAGAGGATGAGCATTAGTTTATCTTCCTGAGCGAGATGAAAGAATTTCCTGTTTGACAGAATGAGCAAGTTTTACTTCTAGTACAACAAAGGCTGTGTGAAGCACGCTCTTCTTTAAAGTTCAAGTGTTTGGAACCATTTCCTTTGTTATAAGAGTTTAACTCCTCAACTTGTTTTTTCATTTTGACATTGCCATCTGTGCTGGCCATTTGAACCTCCACTGCCTGTGTTTTAACAGGAACCCCGAGGACATGAGCGGTCTGTCATTCTGTGAACTGGGGATCAGAAGTGTGGGGATGATGCACAGCCCCTTGTCAAAGGGAAACTGACAGGAAACTCTTGTTGGGAGCTGTACTGGGGCCATGTCTGCATATCTCACTGAGAGCTTAGTCAGACAGAGACGCTACTGAATCATATCGGGACATCTGCAATTTCTGCAAAAAGGAAAAGGCAGTGAAATAGAAATACTCCTGGCAGAGATCAAACTTCTTACAGATTAAGAGGTATAACGGCTCCATTCACTCCCGACAGCTTGTCTATCACTTGTTCCGTTTGACCGAATGGCATGTCTAAAGATTGTCTAATGTCACCGCAGATAATGGAGTCATGTTTTCTCTCCCTGCAAACCGAAAGAAATATGCCACTGCTGGCACAGAAACTACTGGTTTTTGTCTACTTGGGTGACAGCTTGTGCTTCACCTCCATGTCAAGCAACAACACCAAGTATTCAGTGCTAAAGCCTCAGTGAATAATTAACTTTGTCTGGCTCAGACCTAAGATGTGAACAGTACATACAGTTTGGATTCAATCATGTGGGAATGTGACCTGAAGATCTGTACAGGTAGGTGACAGTTTGTTATCTGTGCAGCCGACAACCTGTACAGAATTTCAGGCTATAATATCGGGTAGTAGTGAGCTATTTACAGACAAGATTTTCACCTCCTTCTAAGTGGACTGACATGAAAGGGAAAAGAGAGGACTTTTAAAATTGCTACCATGGGGATGGTGAAGCCTAAACGTGTAAGGATACTGTAACTGTAGGTAAAATTGTTGGAAGGAGGCTTTGAAAGGTTCAGGTGAATGTGTGTTAAACTGTACAGACGAAGAGCTGGGAGAATGTGTGGATAAAAGTTGGGAAGCAAAGGATAAAAGGGGAACCCTGGTGAGTGCCTGTGGATAAGAGGGAAAAGAGAGACATGAACAGTTGTTTTTAAGTCTTTTGGGTTAGGTCTAAATAAAGCTTTAGACATCTGACTGCAAGATCAAGTCAAGTCATAAATCTTCACGATCAACCTCCAACTCAAGATCAAACACTTTCATGTCTGAGGGTTGAAACAAATAAATAAGTCAAATGACACGGTTTATAAATTTGACATTTTCCTTTCAAAGCTGTTTTAATTCTCTTATTTTTGTTGCAGCTGGATATTTCATTTTCTGATCTTTTAATTTTGCTGAACAACCAGCTACAAATTCTCTTTCTGTACCTGAACAAACCAGATTTTAAAATCTATCAAACTTCAAAGATCTTAAAGTGTGATTGAAGCCTTACCTATGCAGTAGCAGAGAATGATGGACAGCACCACGGCTATCCCCACTGCGATCAGGGCGGTGCACTTCCAGGAGCAGTGTTTAGGGGACTTCTTGAACTTGAAGGCCCCTCTGGACAGGCTGTTTCTGGGCAAAGGGCGCGCCGGTGTGGAGTAAACCGTTCCCGTCGCCATGGTGTAACCAGGGGCGGCTGCACCAAAGAATGGTGTTGTTCCTGTGCCCGTTTTAAAAAGAAAGTGCCTGCAGAACAGATGAGAAGAATTAGGAGAAACGGATGTTAAACAAATGGTTGCAGAATGAGCGACGGTATAAAACAGCATCCTAAAATGGTCTGATTTCTTAAACTACCAATATGTTCATCTTTGTCAAAATGTTTTTCAGCTGTGTAACAGACCCTGATTTGAAAGTTCAAAATTAATTCAAAAAAGCAAATTCCAAATGGAAAGAAATCACCCAAAGGCAATATACCCTACAATACTGTAACTCCCATGTGTACCAGACTGCAAAGAACTGGGTTATATTGTAATATCCTGTATAATCCTGACATTGGAAGAGGTGAACAAAAAGTACCTCATAAAAACAATCATCTCCCACTTGCCCTTTTACAACTGGGCCTTTGCTAATAGCCCATTATACCTGGGGTAATTAAGAGGGTTTAATCAAATGCACTACGGAGTGATCGTCCTATTAACTTTTAAACCCCACGTGAAAAGCTCTTAAGTAAATGAATTAAGTCTTGTTGCCACTGTTGCCACTACTTAGAGATTAATACTCAATTGCCTCTAGGCTTATGGGGACAGCCTGGGAAATTGGACAGATTGACCATGCATTGCAAAATGCTATTCCAACCCAGAACTGGAGAATTTCGCTGCTAACATATCTGAATACAATAAAATAAACAATACAACAATCTGTCAAGCAATAGTTACTGTTGTGAGGATTAGAGAGCAGTTTTTCCATCTTCCTTTTTTGAAGTTAAGCAAAAACTTGACTGCAAAACAAGACTTGTGTCAGTTAGTAATATCAAACAGACTCTAATGAAGTGGTGGACAGGAAAGATGGGAGAAGACATGCAGCACTGTAAGCATTCAGCTACAGGGGCACCACACACAACAAAGGCCACGTCAACAGAGGGCAAATGCTACAAACACTGCCTTCTCCAAGTTTACTCTGATAATCTGCAATTACCAAAATAAAGGTGCCTGACAAACTGGATGATAGAGGTGAGTTCATGTGGGTTTAAAACTCCCACTAAAAACAATAAAATGCACATTTAAAAAGCAATCCTCCAGTAAAAAAATATATATACAGCCATATATATATATATATAAATAGTGCCACTGTAAACAACAGTTTAGACAAATGTGTACAAGATATTCCAGGAGTTATACAGGGGAAGAGAAAGAGGAAGCACAGACCTCCTTTTCTTGCACTTTCATTCTCTACTTCTACGAGACGACTCACACGTTCTACACGTTGTGTGTTCTATAGATCCCTGGAGAAACGGGTTGCCACGGAAACTGCTAATTTAGATACACCGATAAACTGATAAAGCAGTGTTTGCTCATCAATTATTTGTGCAGCCTCTGTGAAGTCTCAGTGTAAGTTTTGTTGAGGCTTTTTCTTTTTTATCCTGACTGTAGTCCTGTACTGAGGAGCCCGAGCACAGCTAATTGTGCATAATCTGAAGCGGAGGACTTAAAGACTGAAAATCCATGTAGTGACACTTACTTATTAGCGCTTCTCCTGATTAGCTGATGGAAATGGTCAGTCAACATGCCGTAGCAAAGCTGCAAATGCACCTAATATAGTACTCAGACTAAATGTTGTGTGCTGACTAAAGTTAATCATATCAATGGAATATGGTTTCAGCAGATGTGAAAGCAATCACACATGCATCATAAACCTATACTATAATGCGTTACAGATATTTCGTTCCCACTGCTGGTATTTCAGCTTCTCCCCATCTCCTGTGAGGATATCTCCAAGCAGAAACCTCTTCTGATCAATTCATGACTAAAAGAACAAATGTCAGCTTTTGATCGTCTGGCTCCTCGATGCCCCGATTGACACATGCTGCCAGGGACAGACAGGGATTCCATTTAAAGGTTACGGTGTGTCACTGCTGGAATGACAATGCTCCAGGCGTCTGCGACCTGGAGAAGTTCCGATTCCTCAATCTGGAACAATCTGTACTGTAGCTGCAGCAGACTCTGTAATATGCAGTTGGGTATGAATTGAGGTCAAAACTTGCACAACGCTGGAGACGGCAGACGTGTAGTCAGACACGCAGGCAAATAGACAGCGCTATCTGGGGAGTTAAATGGAAGTGGATGCAAGCTGATGAGATAGACTGGAAGGGACGTGGACATGTGTGCGTGTGTGTGTGTGTGCGTGCGTGTTGGGAGTGGTATGCACTCTATTTGAGGAAGGTGAATGCATACTTCAAGTCGCAGAGATGATCTGGAGGCGCTTTGGCCTGTAAATAAGTGTCTCCAAACTGCCCGGACTTATATTTAAAAAAAAAAAAAAAAGTGAGTGTATAATGCTCTCACGGATCCCTGAGCTGAAGACATCTGAACTAAGAGCGTCAAAGAGACTGAAAGCCAGAAAGTGAGACTGAACACTACTAAAATAATGTAGAAACTGTATGAACAAATATCTCAAGTAAAGACATATGTAGACACATAATAAAAGACCATTTGTCTGTACTGTGTTGTTGACTGTTCTATCAGAATCTGAATGCAAATACACAGCAATTACCAGAAACATATGGCATGCTGTGGGTGGTTTGAAAGTACAAGGTCAGCAGTATTTTAGTCATTTATATCCTTTTTGCTTTGTACATGAGAAGTCAGAGTGACACTAAACATTAAAATCTGCATGTACCACACTAATATGCGTCAGCGAGACAAATCCTACACTAGGCATTTATTGCACACAGCATTTAAAGTAATGCTAGTACTGATGTTTTTCATATACCCCCCCCCCCCTCTCGTTTTTTTCTTTTTTTCTAAAGAGCAGATTGAAGGGGTCTAAAGATGAAATGCTGTTGGACATGATTAACAAACAGCAGACTGGTGTAAATGTCTGCAGCTATACACACTGGATGACCGGCTGTAATTGATTACAGCCAGTGTGATGCAACAAGGCACATTACTATGCTAATCCAGCCAACCCTAGTGATAGCAATGTGGTGAGAGAGAGAGAGAGAGAGAGAGAGAGAGAGAGAGAGAGAGAGAGAGAGAGAGAGAGAGAGAGAGAGAGAGAG
>JAUYWH010000002.1:18262274-18369895 GCA_034779795.1 Ctenopoma multispine
TGTGTGTGTGTGTGTGTGTGTGTGTGTGTGTGTGTGTGTGTGTGTGTGTGTGTGTGTGTGTGTGTGAGTGAGTGAGAGCACTAACTTACTACACACCCCAGTCTCCAGCACTTTTCCTGCACTTGCCTACATGGGTCATACTTACAGAGTGTTTTCCTAAAACCTTGCAAATGATTACAAAGCTGTGGTAGAACACAAATGCACAGTGTTACAAAAAAAATGCTGGTAATTCATGTTTGTGAACAAAACACACACTAATGTTTCTGTCATGAGTGAGTGAGTCATTGTGATTGCTGACTGTGACCTTAATAAATATGGGCCAATATGTGATGCCTCAAAAAGACATTAAACATGGCAGTGAATTAAATTTAGACAGGTCAACAGACTCAGGGTGTAAAAGGTGAACCACTTAAGCAATCAGATGAAATAGTGGTAAAATATATAGAGTTACAGTCTAACTACTACTTTGTTGTGTTGCATGTATAAAGCATTTCACTGAAACTGAACTTTTAGAAGGGTCCTGCTCATTTATCATTGAATCATTTTGTTTTCTGAGTGAATGGAAAAGTGTCATGACAACACCTCAACCTGATTTTCCCAGTTGTGTCGTAAGGTATCGTGGGTCACTCACCTGCTCTCCAGGGCAACATTGCTGCCCAGGACCCAGCTGTCCTGCAGCTGGACGCATTCCGCCGTACTTTGCAAGTCGGCCGCCAGGCCGCCTGTGGGTGGGGGGCTTGGGCTCCTCTGATTGGCCAGTGAGCTTCGGCTCAGGGATGTGATGGATGGATGCTGCTTATGTGGAGGCGGAGCTGGTGGGAGAGGTGGTGGGCCTTGCTGAGCAGACAGATGATCACCTGGAGATTGGCGGAAGAAAAGGAGACATCGGAATATTAGTTTGAGCATTTTCAATAGTGGCAAAATTAAACAAAAGGCAATTTATAATGCTGATTTTAAATTACACCCAGAGTTAAGAAAGTGGATTGCTAAGAAAAACCCAGATGGATGTGATTATACGTCTGCCTTGCACGCAAGATATGGCATCATATAGCTACCTAACAGACCCAGAAAAGTAAATACAACCAAGAGCAAGACATTAAAATGAGATGCAACCACTGCAAAAAGAAGGAACATAAGAGCTGCTTTTATGGCGATACACATAATAATTGTCGCAAAACGCCACACGGCTGACAGTTGGGTTCTCTTAAACAGAAGGTCACTTAGAGAGGCAGCTGTTCTTTTATGGGCGCTTAACGCAATGTTTCACATTTGATTACAGCCAGAGAAGACTCTCAAATAACTAATGACCAGAACATCCATTAGAGCTCTACGAGAACAGGTTTTCCAATTTCACACAAAGCTGTGTAATTGGCCCCCAGAATGGCATGTGGTGATTATCTATCCATCTTCCCTCTTTAAAAAGGTAAAAACCCACAGTGCTGACAATTCTGATTTGCTCCAATGAGCCCCAAATGGGTATCGTCTTTCTTGCCTTTTAGAGGCTTGGAGAACATTGAAAAAGCTGGGACTTGTGTCTTTCAGGACCTAATGTTGTTTTTGCATTGACAGCATGATTTCTTTATTTATAAAGTCTTAAAAGGAGTTAAATTTAGACCATTTGAACACTGGACATTGGTCCTTGTCCATAATTTAATCTTTGTGTTCTCAACCATGCATAAAAACCTTGTGGACTTGGAGGCATGGATCAAACCTGCTCCGTGGTATTGGATAGACAAAACAATGTTATTCAAAGACACTAGTCATTGCTCTGGCCTTTAATGATCATGCAATTTTTGTCCTTCTCTATGTGCTTCAGCCTTTCATTGTGTCCTTCTACACATTAACTAGCAGTTCAATGCAAACCAGACTTATATTTGGTTCCACAGTGCTGGGAGGAAACATGTGTGCTATTCTGAGCTAGGAAATCATTTCCACACATTTGAGGTAAAAACCTTCAGGCAACAATACATGCAAGCTACTGTGAATGAAGATTATCTTTCCTCAAATTCAAAAACATTAGAGACATACTGCAAGGAATACTATAATAAAAATGATTAAAGACAGTAAAACTGCTCTCTGCAAGGTAATTGCAGGGACAGTGGCAGGAGCAGCTTGCACCAATCCTTTCAATTGTTTTTTTATAAAAGAATATTTAGATCTGAAATGGTCTATTTCATCTGTACTGTGAAAAACAGACAGACAAGAGACATACATCAATATATATACAGTATATATGTATTAATACCATACAAAATGTACTACTGACATATACAGTAACAATGAGTGGTGTGAAGAATAATCAAGAGTGTCATGAGCAGCCTAGTGCTGCATGGTGCAGAAGGCCAATATAAGATTAATTAATTCCCAATCGTAATTACACAGCAACAGCATGTGGCTATAAATACCACAAAAGCAAAATCATCAGAAGCAGATGAAGGTTATTTTTTGTTCTCCTTGTGGACTGTGATTAGAGTTTGATCAAACCCAATCAAATATGATCCCCTCATCACCCAGGACCTTGTTCAAAGTCAATTCTGAGTGCTAACATATGAGTTACCTGAGATCATCAGCAGTGTTGGCATTTGAAAAATATAAGGCTTCTATTGCTATGACTTAGTGGTAAATACAAGACACCCCACTCATCTCTTGGGCCAGACTGTGAGACCTATTAGAGAAGTGCTAAGTAGGCTAATGGAAATGTGGATTATCTACCAACACTGGCTGGTTTTACTTCACCTCTGGGCCTTATTCTACTGAGCCCGTGGCAGCCACAAGCTCCACTTCACTTTCCAGCAGAAGCATTTTTAATATAATCAGCACACAGTACAATGTCAGTGAAGCAGAGGGTTCAATCAATCAAGTTCTTGAAAAAAGGAATACTGAGGTATGATGATACTTAAACAATTATATTCTGAAGTAAAAATGTTTAAGAGAATAATTAATCACAATCATTTATAAACAAAAGATCAAGAATAATCAAATGAAATGCAATCTCACTTGAAACAAGGGCAGTAACACACACACACACACACACACACACACACACACACTCTCACTACACTACACAAACACAGCATGCAAAGAACATATTTATCCTGTACAAACATCAAGTTATTATAAACACCCACATATGACACAATCAATCCCCACAGCATAAGCTATCTATATATCTGCTCTCACATTACAAATAAAGTTGCATGACAGAGATTGTACAAATCTGTATCCATTTATCTTCATGTCTACATATTGATCTACTGGCATACAATGTAAGCCAACATCTTCATTACCCTTGTGTAGTTTGCTGCTCTTGTACCACTTGCAGAGGGAGCTTGAAAGAGACTAACTTCAAACCCATAAATATATATGTACAGTTAGGGCCTGATTTACTAAGGTTTGCGTGTACTAAAATGTACATGTGTGATAATATCCGCAAAAAACAGCACAAACTGATCTACTAAGGCTGCGCACTGAAGACTGCATATTTCAAATGAGCAAAATAGTGCACGCTGTGGACTTTGCGCCTTTGGCTTCATAAATATGCAAAGTGGGGTGTTTTTGCCCGAGTGCACAAAATACAGGGAGGAGAAAATGCAGATACATAAACTGAGCACAGCAAATGTGATTTATCAAGCCTGAAAGCAATTGCAGTGGCTGTGATTGCATCTGCATTTAATACATTCGAGAAGCAGGTGCAATCTGCTTGCGGACAGATGGTTTCTGTTATTCAGGCGAGGAGGAGGCATAGGAAAAATAAAAGAATGCATCGAGAACACAAGTTTACATGTGTTAATATACGTATGTCTAATGAGGACAAAAGTAACACAAACATATCACCTGTCGATCCACGTTTAGAGCTGATGAATGAGCTACAGCCTCATTTAGAGCCGGTCACAACAAAGAGCCACGTAACTCAAAGTAAGTTTTCAAAGTAAGTGTGATTCCAAGTCCATGATCAGTCTTGAATCGATTTATGATGACACAGCAAGACACACAGCATGCCTGACATGTGACATGAAATAAAATGTTTTTTTAAGGTGAAAGCACATGCTAAGCATAATGTTCTTAAAAAACACAAAATCCCCAAACCTTCAAAGGAGTGGGATTTGACATGCAGCAAATCTGACTCCATAATCCCACAATGTACTAAAGGCAACATAAAACCCCATGAAGTGAATTAAACCTACTGAGGGTTACCTACTTATAAAGAAGTCCTTACACTCTGAAATGCTCGGCCTGAGTTAGCTGTACAACGATGGAGCAAAACGGTAAATCAGTTTTGTTTCCACGAGAGTTAGAGAGGCAAACAAAAGTGTTTCTTGTGTTTTTAAGTAGAGTTTGTCTGAAAAAGTGGGCAAAACATGAATCCAAACAAATACATCAGTACTCATCCACAGAACTTTACTAGATGCAGTGTTTTGCAGACTACACCAAGGCTGCAATGCTGCTATGTTCCAATGACAAAAATCAATTACTGTTTGATTTACTCAATATGATTACCAGACACATCCAAAGCTCAGCAATTGGATTCTTCACCACCTTAAGATATCCAAAATATACTCACATGTATTAATATGTGAGCACACGGCACTGGTCTTTGAAATTTTATTCAGCACCAAGTTAAAATATGTGTAACCTGACTGTGTGGACTTTGATTAATTATGCAAAAGATTTTCATAGTTGAAGGGTTTTCTCACCCTCTCATCTTTATCTTTGTTAGGTCAACATCAAATGGTGCTTTAATTGCCGTTTTAAAAGGAGACTGTTTACAGCTGTTTAATGCAACAACTAATCATCTGTTTACTTCATCTGTCTGCGTTTTAATGTTAGATTACATTTTTTACTGCCTGGATTGCACCGTTTCAATCCAGACCATTGTAAAAGACTTTATACAGGCCCTTTTTATAAAGTATGGACCCTTAGGAATACATGACACCATTTGTTTTTTCATGTGCTCAATTTCCCCAGACACAGTAGGCGTCAGTATGTCCGAGTAGTTTATGGCACCATTGGTCATTGGTCTCTAATTTGAGGTGTGGGTTTGAATGCAGTTTCTCAAAAACATTTTATTTTGCAGTGGCGTGAATTTTTCTGATCAGATCAATATGTCTTATATTATTGTATCTTGATTACCGTCTCACACAAACATGCTCTCTTTTAATACTAAGCACTGGATACTGAGTGCAGTTGGGTTTCTGTGTCCTGAGATGACCCCTTGTTTTTGAGTTAAAGTGAGCTTTCACAGCTGGACAACATTAATTAGGAAGGGTTATCTATTTGATCCTAATGTTCCAACAACTTCTAGGAAATCAGGATGTGAATAAGCAAAACTGTTAGTTCTCACGAGGGGAGCAGGTCATTGGCCAGGCTACTGACCATCAACACTTACCAGAGTTCGAATTATCTGACTGTGTAACTGTGTATGAGTGTAAAGAATGTGGTAAGAGGAGGGAAAAGATATAAGAAGGCATGGGCCTTGGGGTGGAGGCTCTTCTGCTGCTTTTGCTGCTGCTGCTGCTCCTTCCGCTTCAAACAGCCATCTAGATGCAGCCTCTCTCTACAATGAAAACCTGTAAGTGATAACCTCAGTGTGACTCCATGTAATGCAATGAGCAAAATGCAGCATTAGGAGTGCAGCAGTTCACTGTGCATTTTCTGTGTACTTGAGCTGAGGTTTGAAAGCCACTGGGGCAGACCATGTGAAAACACAGACTTTTGGTGCTGCACTTTAAATTAGATTACCCAGTGCCCCGCATATGTTGAACAGCGTGTGTGTCTGTGTGTGTGTGTTTTGTTAAGTAAGCACACTAAACAATGAGCCCTTAAGAAAACTTGGCATTGTCTTCTAGCAAGGCACACAGGGAATTAATCTGGCCTTTAAAGTGCAGGCTCAGTGACTGGGAAGGGAGATGAAACAGCTGTGTGGTTTATGGGGCTTTGCTTTGAAATCAGATCAAGACAGATGTATAATTCTTTGCATAATTCCTCAACGCCAGCTTGTCATCATCTCCATCAGCAACACGCTTTAAAAAGGGCCATAGTGATTAATACTGAACGGCAGTGCCGAAATGACAAGCTCATTTTTTCCTTAATGATGCATGCAATGTCTTGTGATATCAAATGAAGCTTTATAGTTTCTGAATATTTTTTACACAAACATGTTCTGAGGAAGATGTTTGTTTTAGTTGCTCTTAAAGCTTAAAACTTTGGACAAGGGACAAACGTGTATTGGTGTGTATTGGTGAAGCAAAAAAGCAGGAAAATACCCCAAAGTATGTGGTTTTATTAGAAACCAAAGCTGCTCTTACAGTAAATATCTTGAAACACTCAACTGAGTCAACTTTAAAGCAGTGTCAGAGATCACCGTTCATATTTCACTACATTGTTGTTGAACTTATTGAGGCCACTTCTTGATACTCAGATGTTTAGACCTATTATGTTTCTATGATGTTCGCTGCTTTGAAAATATCTTTTTTTGATTAAAGCATTGACAGGCCTTGAATACTCTTCATAATGTTCCAACACTGAGTCCGGACACAATTAAAAGCCGCTTTGCACTCACTAAGCTTGGCAAGCCCACTGAAAGCCTTTTCATATTCATTGTGTAAGTACAGCAAAAGGTCTTGTGCCATTTTACTCTCCATTAAGAGACTGATGCAACTGCTAATGGAATTGAAAGGGCATTTGCTTTCACTGACTTGCCCTTCACCAATAGGAAAATTGCAGTATGTGTGCATCACAGGAATTCCATCAAAACAGATCACAGAACTTATAGAGGCCACAGCTTTTCTATTACAACTTCCAGTATTTGGCTTTTACAGAGGAATTAAAAACTGCAATATATCTACTCTGCAAAGTTCAAATTTCAGAAAACATAGTAAAGTAAAACACACACCTCTGACAAAATCCCTGTTTGATTTTATACGAATTGAATAATGCATGAACTCCACGATAAAACATGCCATTTGGATCAGACAGGATGTTTATATATGTCAAATCAATAAATTCATTTTCATCAGCTGGTTTTCTATTCATCTCAGCACAGCTCTGGCACCTTGTTGAAGGCAATGGCAGCAGTCTTTAGCAGGAAAAGAGACAGCAGCTTCGCACTGAGAGGCCCTGAAGGTGGAGAGGGGGGTAGCGTTGTAGGGGGGGGGGGGGGGACTTTACCCGGTAGAATTCAGGACCATTAGAACAACCTTGCCCTAGGTGAGTTTTGGGGATTTACTCTGCAAAGAGAGTTGGCAATTTTCAGGGGCTTGAGGTTTTCAGAAAAAAAGGAAGCTGTGTGAATTCCATCATATTTCCTGCCAGTGTACCTTTACTGCTCTTTCAGTCTTGCCCACTCTTTTCTGACTTTCTATCTGATCAAAGACAGAAATTCTTTTAAGCCATTTCTCTGCAGGAAGTAACTAATATTTCAAGTATTACATAATCATTGCATTATAGAAAAAAAAGACATCACTCCGTTTACCCATACATAATGTGCTTCTACACAGTCGTATGAGGAGAATTCATCAGCTCACATTTGATGCAAACTCGAGACTACCATTCATTTAAAATGTATGATTTGTAAACACACTTACAAAGTTGAATCCACTGAAAATGCACCACGAATATAAGCAGCTTCACGTCCTCGTTCGTCCATCTCTCTCACCCTCTCTCTCTCTCGCCCAGACACTGCTACAGATGGCAGATCATCATACAGATGATGACTGCTTAGCAGTTCTTTCTGACAGCTCTCCGATTACATAGCAATTACACTCCTTCTCAAAAGCTGCTTTGACAATTAGCCTGCTGACAAAACACTTGGTTGTATTTATTCATGTGTGGACAGCTTTGGCTTCTTGTTTGTCCAGAGAGATTGTGTTCACACCTAGGTAAAATGTTTCAGCTTCTGACTTGTAAACAGGCAGCGCTCTTTCTACAGTTCGCTACTGACAATACATGTTTCATTGTGTTTTCTTACACACCTGCAGAGCTAAAAACCTGGCACAGTCCACAGGGAAGTGTGCCAGTTCTCACTTTTCAGAAACACATTTGCACTTGATTTGTGCTCACACAGCCATTAACTTCATCAACTAGTCTTCATAAGTTAATTTTCAACAGAGCTCAGCAGGCAACTGACATCAAACATGCAATTAGTGCACTAATTTAGATTTTCAAAAAAAACAAAAACGCTATTTTTACTGTTTTGCAGCCCATCTGATTCAAATATCTGTGGCCACATGATATGATAAAAAGATGTTCAACCGAGATGACAGAAGTTGTCTAAAAGCCTACAAAAAGCTACAAATTAAAAACACAACACTCACATATTATGACTTCCTGAAGCAGTTGATATCCAACAGACACAAATTGTCGCAACACAGCCAGTCAGCTTCGGTAAATTTGCATTTACTTTACTTACAAGTGAAGGACAGGTAGTGTACTCTCTTTTGTTTAAACCAGCTGATGTTTGAAGCTAGTGTCTTAATAAAAACAGTAAAGAGATGCAGTGTAAAACCAAACACTGAGCTGAAAGTGGTTAAATCTTAACCACTCTCGTAGAGCAGATGAGGTAGAATGATAATCCTTTGTCAGTGGACCACAACTAGTAACCCACATTGTACTGTATTAAAAGTACTGATTAGAGCAGCAGTAAGAGGATACTGCTGTAGCTCCTGTCAACAATTTCTCAGTATGTTTAGTAACTAATGAACTACCACAGCCTCTAGTCTATAGCATAAATTTGCAATGCACCCTGCAGTCCAAACTGCAACATGTTTGCTAGAAATTCTTGGGCTCCCAGTTTGTTTGCACATTTGATGCGCCGTTATAATCACAATAACAGCAGCAACCTGCCACTTCCTGTCACTGCATCATCCCGTTTCATCCTGGAACAACACAATAGGCCACAGTGTCTCCAACTGCATAATATAAACAAATCACCAACAAGGAAGTAGGAAATGGAGACAAGGGGGAGACGTGCTCTCATCTGAATGTGTCTCTGCTCAGCACTTTTGTTTTGAAAGGTTTTTTTTTTTTTTAAATAAGATTCCCGTTTCAATCTTTCTCTTGTGAATGTCTGAACCGAACTAGCCTCGAGAGAAGTCATTCACTCAATCTGGACACCTACGGTGGCTTGAATGTCTTGTGCCCTCAGTTGCAACCACTAGTTGTGTGATTGGGCTGATTGAGCCAACATGAAACCGTGCTTAGGTGGGTGCTAGTCATCTCGGTGAAGTTTTTGAACATTCGGAGGCTTAGTGGAGGATTTTAAGCAATTCGTTTTCAACTGCACCAAGCCTCAGAGTATGAAGAACAACAACAAAACATCTGTGTGTGAGTCACTTCTCTGTGTAAAACATTATAGGTTTGAATTAGTAAATGCTGCCTACATTATCTTAGGGGTCACAGAAATGTGACATGTGTACTTGGGAAAACTATTCATGTGCCTCCCCATTCGTTTACAGCTCACTTCCCCAATCACTTGAGAAAATGGCTGCAGGAAAAAAACAAACCACTCATGGTTGTAGTGGCACAGTCTTTTCCAATGGCTGCTATAATTGCATTTCCTGTGCAAATCGTTCAGTTTGTCGGGGAACCAGACAAAGGATGCAGAATCCATCTAAAAATGGGAAAGCCTATCTTTTCCTGATTAACTGTTGGCATATTGCACTCCACTTGCACAGATGACTAATTTTCACCTCCATTGTGAGAAAATTTGGGGAGAAAAAGATTTATACAGTGCATGTCTTTCACACCACACTGAATAAACAAATTTCACTATGAAACCTATATGTATGTAATATTATACTGATTGATGTTTATATAAGCTGAGACTTCCTGTGAAAAAGTTCAGTTTTAATTAAACAACCCTAAGATTAGAACTCTGCATTCTTTCAACAGAAACTCAAACAGTAGGATTTCACAAATGACACAAAACCTAACAAAATTTTAAATATGCTAATTTGAAATTAAACATCAGTTGACTGATGTTTATGTGCTTTGTTTCTTAAATGCCAAAAAAATAAAGTATCATGAAGTATTAGAATAAAGTATTGGTTTGATTTACCCAAAGCTGAAACTTAAATGGTCAAATAGCCTGTTTTGTTTGACCAACAGCATAAAATAAAAAAGATAAGTTTAGTGTGATAAGACAAACAAAAGCAGAAATTCTCACATTTAACAAACTAAAAGTGGTGAAGTTTTTTTGGTGTTGTTTAAAAAATTACTGAAACAATTAATGGATTATCAAAATAATTGCAGATTAACTTTCTGTCAGTAAAATAAAAAAGGCTTGTTTACAAATAGTAATTGTATTTATTAACCATCAGTAATTAATAAATTCAGCTTTTGTTGGAACATAGTAATAGTTCGGTATAGATATCATTGTATAACACGCTATAGTACAAAGAAGTAGAGTGTCTTACAGCTGATAAACACATGGTGCAACCTTATACCGCACCCATTAGTACCAGATTCATCATTTATTAATGTGTTGTCATCCAAGTCTCTTATCTAAGGAAAAGCAATGAACAAACAATATATATTGGTGCCCTTATACTTCCTCCTAACTGACTCCTGCAAACATTCCCACATACTGTTCTCAAAAAAAAAAAGAAAAACTCAGTGTGTGGACCTAGAGCTGGAGCTATAGCACACAGGCTGAAAATCCCTTTGCTTTCCAAAGAGCTTTCCTGAGGCCAAGGCTATGAATTGATATCCCACTGTTGCATTACTCTTGGCCACAGAACAGAGCACGGGATGAGAATAATAATAGGACAAATCATTGGTTTATGCTTTTGCTGCGCACCAACTTGTGCATTACAGTTATGGTGAGGGGTTGTGCAGGAGATGTCAATACCCTCAATAAGAATAAGCAATAAACTTCATGTGTACGAGCACACGTTCAGATATACTGTCAATACATGTGCACAAGCCCAAATACACACACATATTTTAACCCTCCTTGAGAAAAGCCTTCTAGCACCACTGGTGTTTTGGAATTTTCTGTTAGAACACCCTCTGCTTCTCTCAGCAAGAAGAACTAAGATGCAACCTGCGTACCCTCTGAGGCTTGGTGAATGCTCAATCAGCAACATGATATGGCCCACGGCTCTGTGCTGAGGTCACTGCTGGAGTCTTGAAGACTGATCATGCATGAGGTAGTAACACGGTGTCCCCCCCTTCCCCCTCCCCACTAATGTGCCAAGCTAGCCATGCTGCTTCTACAGCTACTATTCAGCTGCATAGACTGAGCTTCACCCTGAGGAAACTGAGGAGCTCTACCTCAAATTCTGTTCTGGGCATTGAAATGGAAAGTGTAAAACATTTCAGGCACGGTAGTGAAATTGTAAGCAGTTCATGTGTCAAATATGGTGACTTATCAGAGAATTTTGGTTATGCAGACACTGGTCTGATCTGAGGACCAACCCGCTCCAATCAAGATGACTTTACTTTTTTACAATCCTGGTTGGTGCAGAGGTTTCTTGAGTGGCCCAGCATCACATTTTATCAGCAAAACTGGCCTTTAAAGTTTGATCTGCTGTGTAGTCGTTCTTAATTTTGACCCGCATCCTCATTCCATTTCAGAGGGGCTCTCACGCGTGGCTACAGTATTTTAATCAATAATCAAAGTAGTCAGGGAAGTCAGATGTACTGTCCTTCAAAATCGCCGTAACGTTGCTTTTCTTGACAACAGCAGACAGGGCTGCCTGCGTTCCACTCTTCATTCACCTTAGAAAATACCACCCTAAGCCTCATCTGTCATGTATCGGCTGCAGCCTAACATTTCACTTTGTTTGGCAGACATTGATTTTTTACCTCCAAGGTGTTGTCAAGGAGGCATCCAACTCATACATACCTCCTCTGTTTTCTCTCCAGAGGCTGCTTTAGAAGAAATTGCAGGAACACACAGAAACACACACGCAAAGGAACACTCAAAGAAATAACTACACTTGAAGGTAGCCAAAAATATTGCCAAATATGTTGAATAAGGACACTGGTGGGGATTAAATGTATGGGTGAGAAGCCGGGTCTCATCAAAGCAGCATTCCACACAGTCTATTTTTTAGATCTGTTTTAAAGAAGTCTTGTTGTACTTCTACTGCAACAAGCATGGCAGCATGTAATCCAGATTCAAATATATTTTAAATACACACATTCATCAGCATGGTAACATGCGCTGAATCTACTTCAATGAATTTATCCAATCCTCCATCCATATGCTTGGGTGTTTTCCACAACAGCAAGTCAGAAACCAACAATTTATCAGCCACTCTCTTACTACAACCTCCACCCCACCTTATACGCACACAAACATTTGCAGCCTACTTGAGCAACACTTTATATTCATTAAGTGTCAAAATGTTATGACAAATAGCTGGCTTAAAAGAACAGCAGCAGTATTTCTTATTTAAGAATTTCTTTGGCACCAAAGAGAAATGATCTATGAAGTAGCCTTGAAAGTAGCATCGTTCCTGAGTGTGATGATAATATGAATGGTAACAGTATTACAGTAGATTTGCTTAACATTTAGCATTGCCATTAATTTAATTTGCCACTTATTAGGTCAGAAGAAAGTAATAAATGCTAAAATTTGCTTTTAAAAGTATCACAATAATAAAAGAAATTCAATTTATACAATAGCAAACAATTTTACATTATAGTATTCACCACAACATTCTGTAAAAAGACGAAACGAAACTGCAAATTCTGCTTTCTTTTAGCGTTTCAGTGATTTGGTGCTGTGAACAAGCTTTTTCTCTCCAGGTTCAATCTCAGTTCCATTTTGATCTGTTGTTGCAAAAAAAAAAAAAAAAGCACTAATGATGACACATTGTCAGATTTCCCCCCAAATGGGCTCCATAGAAAGAGACAGTGAAGGAAAAAAGGCACGGTCTGGCTGTGCATCTCTCAGGCTGCTTACTTCTTGCTACGAGCAAGCATCATAAACCTGCTGTGTTTTTAAAAGCACATGATAAATATCCTGAATATTTATGAAAATGAAAGAGACCAGGGAGAACAACTTTTCCATGCAGATGCACAGCAGACTGATAACAGTCTCCTACAGTTTGACTGGCTTATACATTTGAATTTCACTCCAAGAAGGTCAAAAGTTCAGTTCCTGCAACAGCTCAGTCTTTTCACTGTTTAAGATGCTGAATTGTTACATGCCCCGAGTCCTTACTGTGTCTCAGGCTGAAAAAACATCAACTAAATGTTTGATATGCAAAATGTATTTTACTGCGCTAATAGCATAAGTAGCAAAAACTATCATTTAGGCTAATGGTTGCAAATGAGATTATTGCTATTTAATGGCTTTGATGAGTATATGAATAGTATATTAATAAACCATGTGAGATAACTTGTCTCTGTAATGGAATGAATCCGCATCTACTACTGATTCAGACAATGAATTTGGTATTAGACAACTGGATATATTTAGCTACATTTACATACGAATGTAATTACCTTACATAAATGTGTGTTTGCGCACGTGACATTATATGTGAGTGGGCAAATGGTGGTAACACGGTGAGAGCAACGGAGCAGCAGGAAACACGTAGCAGTCCTGTGTTGACAGCATCCATTATGCTTCTCCGTGCATATTCTTCATTTAGCTTCTTCATGTGACTCCACAGGGCTGTGCATATCTGCAGCTTGGTTTCTGTACTTGTAAACTATACAATTTTCGTTTCATGCCACAGCAGGCATCAATTAGCACCTCTCTCACGCCTCTACATCTGAACTGCATCAAATTTGGTTCTGTGCTGCTCAGAACACGATGTGAATTTGTCATGACTCGACAAAGGGAGGAAATGTTTCACACTGGGAAGCTCGCTTAATGTTCACCTTGTGCTTTTAAATCAAGAATGAATATGACAGTGTGCTTCATGATTAGTGATTGAAATGGTTTTCATCACTGTAGTTGGTTTATCTGGAAAAGGTACTGTATGAGGGAAAGAAATAAAGGATGTTTGTCTTGGCTGCACCTGGATTTCTTAATTAGATTTTTAAATTATATAACATTTGTGTAAAGCAAAGTCTTATTTGCATAGTTCTTAGAGTATTGATGAAGAAGGAATCATCCCTGAGCCACTGCATTTTGTATAAACTAAGGATAATGATATTTGCTAAAAAGAAGAATGCACCATATACAACTGGACAGAGGTCAACATTTTAGAGTTCTAAACTCAGAGTAAAATTACGAACACTGCAAAACTTTAATCTTTTTCATTAAATGTTGGATTTTGTAATTTAGTATATAATTTAAATATGCTGTAACAAAATAACAACACTGCTTAGACAAAGTGCCCTTTACTTTTTATTTGCAAATTACACAATAAGCATATTCACATGGGATAATAACGTGGGGTGGAAATTTCGGTGATTCTTTTTTTAACACAAGTACGTGGTGTCTCACACTGACAATGGGATTTTTGGGATTGGTCTCATTGGAGAGAAGACTAGTTTTTTGCGGTCACATGTTTTAGTTCAAACAGCAGCTTGATGCTGTTGTCAAACTGTGCTGGCCCGCCTCTTAGCAGCTCACACAGCACCACACACATGACTATGAAAAGTCTCTGCAGTAAAAGACACCGATCGTCTTGCAGATTAGACCTAATCATGTTTCCTTTGTCCCAATTAGATGAGGGAGGTACATCGTCAATACATAAGCTTTCTCATCTCTCCACTGATGGTCCCTGTGCTTCTCTTCCCGCTCACCAAATGGCAGCAGTAGGAGGCAAAGGATGGTCCACATTCACACCCGACTGAGTCATTTCACACTGGAATACATCCATCAGAATTAAGATCATAAAATGCCAAGACGAGACTGACAATGGAAACTGAGAAGTGAAATCTGAGAGAAAAGGCGGTAGCAGTCAGCATATGGCTTAGTGAAACCATAAGTTGCCCGTTCAGAAAAGGCAGCAGCTGGTTAAGTTGCCTGGATAGGATTAATATTGAATGACCACACTGTATTTTTTTCTTTACTCTTCACAAGATTAAACAGCACAAAGGCGTACTGATACAGCATCAAACCCACAGTTGGCACTACATTCTACCTTCACACTTGTTCCCACTATCGTGTTTCAGCCACGCACAACGGACTGTGACTATTTGCGTAAGCTTTCTCTGTGTCTTGATAGCATCTCTTCTCTTGGCTTCCATCTCCGTATATCAAGCCAGATCATGACCAGATACTCCATTTTAACACAGTTTGTGCTAAATGCATAATTTGAAAAAGCTGAAACAATGTTGAAGTTTATAAATGCCCCAAAACAGATGATAACAAATCTGGACTAACAAGCAACACACTCAGTAGAAAGTTACACTTCACAGCCAATGTGTAATGATAGACACAATCTGATACCACAGCTAATCACACATTGCTATCCTTTCTCCCTTTTAGCTCTGAAATCATATCAAGATCTTATGTCAGATCTTAATATAACAAGCTCTGACATCGATAATACAATAATTCACCACAAAATATAATTATTCAACACGACTGATTCTGTCCAGCTCGGTTTCAAACTTGGACATGTTCTGCACACTCTGCACATAGAGACAAGACAATGAATTTCGACCTCATCCTGATGTTTATTCAAGGCACTGTCAATAATGTAATCCCTATGATTTAGTTAGAAATCACATCTGCCACATTCAGGTGAAGACCACTTTGTCTCCTACATATTCATAGGCAACAATATTGACTAAATGTCTTGTCTGCCTAAGTATACAATGGGAAGCGTGAAACTGGAGGATCAGTTAGTGTTAATATAAGCAGAGGAGAAATGCATACAGGAGTTTCCGGGATTAGCTCTGAAAGTTAGAATGCCGCGCAGCCTCTTCAGTCAGAGCTGGACACGGACTGACACAGAGGACTTACTGTAGCAGACTTCAGGCAGACAAGCTAACAGCAGTATACCATTTCTTGAGGGGGGCAAGGAAATAGAAAGACTTTTGAAGTATCCCATGTCGTCGGTAGCTAGCGGTCAAAAACAACAGGTCTCCGCTCTCAAAACTTAAAACAAAACTCTGTAAATCATACCTGTCGCGAGCTAACCTGCGGCTACAGTAGCACTCAACATCAGAGGTCAATAACTATGGCAAGATGCATTTACTGAGTCTTTGTGTTCGCAGAGTGACAACAGACTCTCATTGTCAGGTGTTTAGTCAGATAAGGTTGCACACCCGCAGGGATTAGCGTCTGCTTTTCATCAATGTAATGCTTTAAAAACAGGTTTAGCAAACGTGCGGTGGATCAACCAATTTAAATGCTAAACCTCTTTCTCTCAGAAGATTGAGGCCAGGGGCTAAACACATACAGATAAACAAATCAACCTAGCTGTAAGGACTTGGAGAAAGAGAAAAAAATGAATGACCCTTACACCTTTATTTGTACAGGGAGTACTGGGAAAATGGTGATATAGCTTGCTAAGTGTTATGATGAGAGGCTGATTCCCATGTTTGCTGCGATAATAGTTCCAGTGTCAAGTTCTCCTGTTAGAAAAAGCCGTCCTGAGGCATTGTATTCAACACTAAGTACGCAAGCAGGGCTTCAGGAGTTTGTGATAACAGCGGGAGGAGACAATAAAGAAATGTCACTGGTTCTGGTTTAACATAACACAGTTGTAGCCACTTGTATGTACAGAGACAATATGCACCACCACTGTTCATATGTTACCCACAGCAGTAGCTGAATTAGAAGCTGGCTGGATCATGCTGGGAAGTGGCATTACTCTTTGAGAGCAGCATAATGATCACTATCAATCTCTTCTTTGTCGAGTCACATTAGTGAAATATCAGAGATGAGTACTGGAAAAGGGGAAGGAGACCGCCGAGAGACATCCTCCACCATGGCGGCATGGCAGTGCATTAATCACAGTGGCAGGATCCTCTCTGTGTCCAGGATGAACACTGTCAGGGTTAACACTTGGGCCGACAGAGGTGCTACTGTTACCGCGGCAAAAGACTCTTTGCTGGTGTCCCACCACATTGTCAAAGAGTGCAAGCTATTCTCTTTGCAGCGCATAACTGTCACAGCTTTCTCATTTCAGATTTTAAATGTTCTCTTAGGCCATTTCATAACGTCACACCTGATAACTTCAGTCGTCTTTTTGAACAACTACAGAGCCAGCCGAGGAGACAAAACTGTCATTATTTCATAATCAGCCAGGCTCAACAAAGATTCGCTGCTGCAGATATTCCACTCAGTCATTCTGAATGTAATAACAAGCAGCAAAGATGCTGTATTTAAAACTATAATACCACATCTGACATGGACCATGAAACAGCTGGATGAGCGCTTCATGACTTTCAAAGCCTATATAGAGAGCAATGCCGGAGAACCTGCAACGATTTCACCCATTAACTCCATCAATCTGCGTTTGCTCCATCAGTTTCAGTTAGCGTTGACTGTCTCGACAGTCCCTGGCAGGGAGCTGCTACAAGTGCCCTCGCTAGAAGAAAATTTTTGGAAGTGAAACTTTTTTTTTTTAAGTCTTTCCATCTAGTGTAGCAGCACACATGTCATAGTCAAGTGGTTTATGAAACCACCCGTTCCCCTACTCTGCTACTGCCATCTAAATAATGAATACTCTGCCACTTGCAGTAATCCTCCAACAGCCATCCCCAGAAATAGAACAAAGTCAGACAGAGCACTCGTTCTCTTCCCTTCACTTTCCAAAACAAATAATGCTGATTCCTGAAAAATATATTCAAATTGAAACTCATCCTTACACTGCACATTAATGATGTGCAGAATTCACATTTGCAAACAAAAAATGTAGTTAACTGTTGAGTTAATGCAGTGATTCAACATTCTTGGCAATACTGGGGTCATGACTTCAAAGTTTTGCTTAGTATCTATTTGAAGGCAACATCAAAGCGTGGGTAAGCCAATGATTTCAAAAGGCATCAAGAGCTAACCAGAAAGGTACAGTAACTGCGAAGGGCACCTTTGGGCTTCCTATGATGGATGATAAGGAGCAAAGACAGAAGGAGGGAGAGGGAGATGCAAGGGAGAGAGAGGTAGAAGAGATGGGCACAAAGAGAGTTATAGGAGGGAGAGGTGAGCTTATATGAAAGGTATCCTTAATTAGATGGAATGTTTGCCCTCTTCCACACATTCCTTCATGTAGTGCCAGGAAAAAAGACCAAAGCTGATGAGTCTGGGGAGAACTATCTGCCTAAGTGGCCTTTTATTGGGGGATAAAAAGCTCCTCTTTGCCTCTGTTCCCATCCACTGCCCCTGATTATGAAAGATGTGAGGGAGGATGAAAGGAGGGACCAAGGATTTCTAACATGTCCTATTGTATGCAGATGTGATGACAGGCCTGGGATTTTGCAGACAAAACCTATGAACTGCCTTCTGAGATCTCAGCCAATTATGACAGGGAAAAGAAACTAAGGGGAGCAAGGCACAAATCCTTTACAAATATGCAGTTACTGTATAACATCACAAACATTTAGCCAAGCCCGAGAACTCCCTGCAAAACTAAACACAACACAACTTTGCTGTAATTGAAGTTTTGGCAGCTGTTTTACAGAAAAATCAGATAACATAAAGAAAAAAACTGATTTATTACTTTACTGTGTTAAAATATTACAGTTTTCTTCAACTTTGTGTCTGTAGAAAAACTCTCATTATAATCTTACAGTGCTGCCAACTGTGCAGTATGCTTATCTGAATTCATATTAAATGTCAATTAAATTGGACATAATGGGAACCTGCAAACAACAATAATCATCTAAACAGGTATTATGGTTACGCACTTTCATCTGAAAATGCTTCAGACTTTGGCACTTGCAGTAGTGTTGATTGATCAGATGCCACACTAATGGAAGCTGTGAGACTAAGGGAGATTAGATGGCTGCTAAGCTTTGACCCTGGACGTGAAAACAGCAAGGCCTGGGGATTGCTATCATAAAGCTGCTAAATGGCTTATTTCACCTCCAGCCACAGTAGCCACCCACTGGCAGCACTGTTTGGATAATGATACCGTAAATGTCCGCGGTAAACAGCTGAGGAACTGGCGCTCCAGCCCTTGCCTATCACCAATGTATGAGATAGGGATGATCATTACCTCATGAATTCTGGTCACAAAACAACCACATACACATTAATGTGTTACAAATGAAATATACACAGAAAAAGATTAGAAGACTAATATGCCATGCAACATGACATGTTGAGAAATATTCCCAAGTTTTAACGAAACCTTTCCGTGGTCCATGGTAGTTTTAATAGTGTTCCCTCCCTGCTAAGTAGACTAAAGAAAACACTGAATTTTATAAAGGTCAAATATAAAGATATAGAATATCAAAAGTAAAAAACACTGTTTGACAAATTCAGAACCTTGTAAGGTTCCCCACTACCACCCCAACCCTGCTACCCCCATCAGTCCAAACGGAAGCAATTTAACAACTGCTATTTAAAGCCGATGTATGACCGCAATTTGACCAGTATAACTTATTTATAAGACAGTGAAACATTTGCACTGGTCTGCAAACTATAAAACGACACACCTATCTAGTCTTGTTAACAAGTGTAGAAACAAAAAGCTTCTTTGTCAGGCATACCAACATGCCTTTGGTTTGTCATAGAATAAAACAGAAACACTGTGAAAGAGCTGCATTATTTCTTATTCTGCACAAATAATCCAAAATGGCCTCAGTGAAATCACTGACACCCCTTGAAACCTGTGATAAATAAGAGGCAAGACAAACAGCCACTGGGCTTATTTAAATGGAGACAAGTATTCACTGCACTATTTGGCGCCACTGTGTACAGCATAAGTACACTGAACATGAACAATAGAAAGAGATAAACAGAGTTATCTGAGGGGATATGAAAGAAAACTATCGTCAAAGCAAAGGCTACAACACCATTTCCAAGCTGTTTGATGTTGCTGTGACCACAGGTGCTAATACTATTAAGAGGTGTAAGGTCCATGGCACTGCAGCCAACCTTCCTGGTCCACAAGAGAGAAATTGACCCATATTGAACAGAAGGATGGTTTGAAAAAGAAACAAAGCAAAAATAAAGACACAACCGTGTCAAGCCACACCATATGTTGCTCTGTGAATGAAAAAGGGGTACACGTATAAAGACCTAAGATCCCACTTTTAAAAGGGAAACAGAAAACTGACTGAAGTCGCTAAACGTCATGTTGACGAGCCACAATGCCTCTGGGAGACATTTGGACACATGAAGCAAAATGAGAACTTTTTGGTAAGTGGCATCAGCTCTCTGTTCACAGGAGAGAAAAAAAATGCAACACTTAAAGAAAAGGAAACCATCACCAGTGTAAAACACAGAGGAGGCACTATCAGGGCATTCTGGAGAGAAACACATCGCCCAGTGTCAGAAAGCTACGTCTCATCAGGTCACAGCTCCTTCAACAAGATAGTGACCTAAAACATCATCGATCTAAAAGCACCATGAATGTATGAGAAGAAAGCGCTGGAACATTTTGGAGTGGTATGCTGAAGTTATGTATGAGTCCTGATTTGAATCTAACTGAACATCTACGCAAAGGGCGTAAAGTCACAGCTGGGAGAAGACACCTATTAAGACCTGACTAGTGCAGACTGCCAGCTAAGAAGTGTAGCTTGCTTATTAAGAGTTACAAAAAGCATTTGACTTCCTCAAAAACAAAATACTAGGTTGAGAGTGCCAGTATAATGTATTTTTGCTTTGTTATATTATTGCAAATAATGTGTTGCACCAAAGAGTAAAATGTCTGTCCTGTTAAATATGGGATTGAGACACCAGTAAGAGTGCAGCCTGCACTGGACATGCTGTCTTAGGAGAAGGTCGCTGACCCCTGTGAAAGGCCTAGTTCAAGGAAACACCAATGAATAGTGGAACAGTCACCCTGGTTGCGGCTGCACTGCAGAGGCATATTTTCTGCCAGAGAGGCAGGATTAGGTCACCAACACATTTAAAAGACAGTTTGAACTAAATAACGTGTTAAAATTTTAGTTCTAATCGTTTCAGCTCAAGTATTTCCCGGACAGCTGTAGTTAGTCACAAATTCAGATTCTACAAATTATATGATTGTTTTATATGATGAAGTAATTTTTGTTTAATCTGCCTCAGAGTTTATAAAACAGTTCTAATTAACACATCAACCACTTATATTACAAAATATACAACATACAGTAATATTATAGTATAATACACAGTATCTGTACATAATAGTAAAACTCAGAGGTGTCATTTGCATTTTTCTCCCCCCCCCCACATTTCCAGACTTATTGGCCTTTACATGTAATGGATTATGTTCTACAACGTGGTTTAGCTGATTTCTACTAAGCAGATAAAGTGAATACTCCCTCCACATAAATATAAATGCTCTTCTCTAATTATAATTCATGAAAAAGCAAGTCATCAGATGTTTGATATCTGTCTTTTAACAGTCATTATATTAAAGTCTAAATTAACTGTCGCATATAAACTGTTAGTGTAACACTTACTTTTTAAATCAATATGATCCGTAAGTAATTTAATCTGCCAGGACATTTTTTGGATGATTTTTCTGTTTCTAAATTCATCTTGAGTTGCGAGTAGCTACCCTCAAACTGCATTCTAGCCGTGGAGTTTGACACATAAAGGGAAACCAGCATTGAGCCTGAATTTAGTGTATTTGACAAGGTGTACAAAAGTCATCGCACAGCAAAGTCTAGCCTTGTTTTTGTTAAAAGGATATCTACCCACCAATCAATGTCAAGAATTTTATATTGTGACAAGTTATTATTAGAAATAGTGAACTACATTCAATTGCAAATGCTTCTTTTATTATAAAAAAAGTCAACAAGGTTGAACCTGCATTTTTACTATTATTATCCATCTATTAATTTTCACTTTTAAGTTTTTCCTGGTAATTATGTTTCATATTTTAATTAACTTTTCCCAACAGACACCAGCTGAAGCTTTCAGGTGTGCAGATTTTTCATCTACACTATTTGACTGAGTTTTAATTAAAAACAAGGGTTCAGTGTCTCCCAGATGACATCATTCTGTGGACAATTTTACATTCACATTATTTCCAAAGCCCTATTAAGATTATTTCATCTGTGGATATGAAGATAATATTTAACTTAAATGTCTGCTGGGAAAGCAGGTGCAATCATGTGATTATCTACCTACTAATGTAATAAGTGTACGTGCACACAAAATAACACATATCGTATATATGTGTTCTATGTATGCATAATATGAACTTTATACGAGCAGGCTGTCTCAGTCTTTATGTAGACAATGAAATGACCAGTGAACTGATTATTGAATGACACTGGAGAATAAAAATAAAGTTTTCTAAATGACTTGTCAATTTTTTGTACTGAGGAAGGCTGAAGCTCACGCTTGGTTCATCATGGTTCTGAGTTAAACAGGACAGATATTCAGGGACCACATGGAGAGAACGTGTCTGTTATTGGACAGTGCTCAAACAGTCATCATTCAGACATGTACATAAATTAAACAACAGTTCTTCCTTTCATCACATAAATTATGAAGCAGTTCATCCAGAAACCACATCATAGTGCACAAAAGCCATTGCTGGCTAAGGCTCTTGCTGGCCCTGACATTCTGACGTGTGTTTGCCAGTTAGAGGAGAACAAAACTGCCAGAGCTGGGTGGTGAAACATGAGACAAGAAAATTAACAGAAAAAGACCTTAGTGTTAATGTGAATGCCGAGCAGCTACAGTCCACAGAGAAAACCATGAATCAAAAGCAAGCTTATGTAAAGTATTGATAGTCCATTATGTTTTATTATTCGAGGTTTTTATTCCCCTTCTGATGGCATTAAAACTTTACCTCTCCTGCACTCTGCATGTATGGAAGTAAATGTGCTTCTTTCACTGGGGACACAAACCCACTTATTCAATGTAATTACCACTGACAAATATAAAGACGGCTGGATCACAATATACCCACCTCCTCAGCAGCATGTCCACCCCTTCAATTACCCCTGCACACTACTGCACAAGCTAACGTGACCAAAACTGGCTATAGTAAAACTAATACCACTATGGCCTGGAGAATAATTCATTGTGATGCCTCATAAGATGCAACGCCTGCAGAGGAAATTTCATCTACATGCTCGTATTTACCTGTCACCTGTAAATGTATGTGTGGCTGCAACTGCATGACCCTTTACAGCACTCAGACTTATTCCTTTGTTGATGCATCTGTTCTCCTTACATTGGCTACCACTGGCCACCAATTACTCTTAGGCTTTGTAGCTATTGGTCTGCTAAGCACTTCAATCCATCTCTGTCGCTGAGGCCATGACATCAACCTGAGATGATTAATCAAAGGCAAGACACCCCAAAACAAACACCTAGAATGCCCCGTTAACATACACTACTCATAATACCTAATGGATGTCATGTTTAATATTATATTACACAGTGTGGGGAAGCATGAGCCAAGAAATAAATGCCTTATTGCGCTGATGAAATAGTTTAGCACGCTTAAGGCAACATACTCTAATATTGCATTTCATACAATATTAAAATCTCTTTTCTCCATTTGTTCCACATGCAGTAATCAAGCAGTGTTTGTGATGATCAGAGAGAAACTATAATCATTATGCGTTGTCTGCTTTTATAAAATATCAGTGAACTTCACCACAAAAATGTCACCTAAAAATTGTTTATGGATGGCCACAACAATACTTGCTCAAGTCTAGAGTGTACTTTAAGTCATTGCTTGATGCAAATATTATGTGGCCATGCATTTTGGATGCATGCAGTGCAGTTCACTGTATTATCAATTTACACGTGTTAGACTGCAGTACCATTTTAAACACACCACACACCGCCCCCTCATACAAAGAAGAAGAAAAACCACAAGGGGATTGAAAGGAATACAATAGACTGTAGCTTTCCGCAGCAACAATAAGGCCCCGGCTGTCAGAAGAGCTGCTGGTACACAGTCCTTGGAATGCATTAAACATTATTTTCCCACATGCAAGTTGTTGACAGATGCAATACATGCTCAACTCCACAATTGTAAGCACAGATGTCCAGCACGAAATGGCACTAAGAAAATACAGTGAATTAAATACTGAAAATGTAATGCAGATTAGAATTTGGTTTAATTCTTTATAATCATAATAAAATAAGTTGGTGTGTTACCTTAAAGAATGCCTGTGGCAATTCCCCACTGAGGCTTTACTGTTTCAAGGTCCTCTTCTCAGGCTGCGATGGTGCTTTGTATTGGATCTACAAAAGCTCCGGGTCTCCTCTTCCCACTGCTGCTACACGAGCCACACAGTGCACGAGAACACTATCGCACTGACACATGGATAGCACTCATGCGATGTCAAAAGGGTTAAAACCTAGTGGACCGGAAAGTCACACCAGCATCGTTGTAGTTGCCAGCAACCGCTGCCGCACTCTTCAGCAGCTCTCCACCTCTCCCTCTTTCCTTTTTTTTAAATTTTTTTAACTCAACCTATCTCATGTGCTTCTCCCCCTCCTTGTGTGAGATGGTAGATGAGAGCGCTGGGCGATTTGCACCACTCTATCATGGATCGTGTTTCGCTGTCTGGCTGTAGCGGCGGTCACAGATGATAGGCTGAGGAGCTTTGCGTGTGTGTTTACCCCTCAAAAAATGTAGCGGGAGAAGAGAAGAGGGAGGGAGAGGTGCATTCCTTAAAACAAGCATCTGGAATGGGATCCAAAAAAAACATCAAGCTAGGCTTTGATATCAAACCTTAATTTGAATTTATAAGGGAGATTCACTGAGTTACTGCACGTAGACACTCTGACATCATTTGATTAATCACATTCAGGTATTTATCTCTGTTTTGCTGGCATGCATAATGAATATCCTTTGTCTTCCATAATAATTTAATACTTAAGCTCATTAGAACACACAGTAGAGTGTATGTGATACATACCACTGCGGATAGAAACAACAGCCACATTCACAATCAAAAATCTCAACAGCACATGATCCGATACTTAGAACTACTTAGATCGCACATGAGTCTGAACATCTGAGCAATGAGGAGACCAAAAATAATCCATTAACGCCACACTCTCACACCTTCTGCGTCAACGTGAGGATGAGAACTAAAGCTATCTGATACTCGTTTTGATCTTATCTTGTTGTTGGGTCGACAGTGATCTTTGTTTACTTGTGACAACGTTTTAAAAAGAAGGTAACATATCTGACTGCAAAGACACCTTCACAAACTGTGGATCCTAATCAAACAAAAATTGTTTATTTCATATATTATCCTCTCTGAACCGGAGCTGACTGGCTAAATAAAGAGGTTATATAAATACTATGCATCTCTGATAGATGCAGCTATATTTTGTTCATGTTTAGCTTCCTTGATGAGAATTTTATAAAATACATAAAATCAGCTATCAGGGATTTTTTTAGGTTGCAGTTTCTCTCGTTTCGAGTTTCTTATACAATATCTCTGGCACATATCACACATTTATACACAGATTATTTCATAGTGCATCCTTTTATACTTCATATCAGTTAGTGCTATTGGCTTTTTCATTGTACAAACTGAAAAGACTAGACAGTTCTTCTGCTTTTTTATGAAAGAGGTAATCTGTCTTCAATCTTTGCACCTTTCGTCAAACTCTGCCCTCTGCTAGTGATTCCGAAAACTGTCTAGACTTTGTTTATCTGCAGGTACTGATATGAGCTGGGAGTTAAGTTTCTCAGTTTTATGCTTTAGGCAATGAAAACATTAACATAGAGCAAAGCAAAAAAATTCAAAATAAATATATTAGAAATGTAACACACACAAGTAGAAAATATATCTGGATAAAAATATAAACATTAGGCTAACTTTACTTCACTTAACTTCCCATCTTGTTGCCTAGTTTAAAAACATGCACTCCAGGAATTTATCAGATTCCGTAGAGTTTGGAGAGTCAGAAAACATCAACTGAAAAACAAGTAATGTTTAAAATTGAAGCAGCAGAGGCAGAGATGTCTTGACTTTTAGTTGGCAGGATCCATCAAGCTCCAGAAACACTAGATGTTACAGTCAAAAGTCTTTCATTAGACCCTCTCTGCGTTCTAAACTCTTCACCTCCAGTGTGGAACACAAACTCTCTGTTAGAAATCTAACCTGAAGCCAAAACAATTTAACCCTCACAGCACCACCAGGGCTATTTTTCAAAATTCCTTCAGAGCCACAGATACAGCTGTTTTCACAGACCTGAGTAATAATCCTCAAAAAAAAAAACTTAATAAAAAGAAAACTGGAGTGCCATTTATAACTTGGATCAATACGTTGAATTTCTAGGCTGATCCTGTCAGCAGTATGCTAATAGTTATAATAATAATAATAATAATAACGCTTTCAGGCAACACTGGCAATTTGTGAATCATTAAAGACTGCTAATGCCAAAACACCTTCCATTATACTGCAAAGATACCTATTTATTATCTAATTGCGAATGAAAAAAATATTGTAACTATGAAAGATTATACTAGATAAATAATCATGGGTTGTCATAAAAAGTGAATTTGTGCAATTGCAGGTAAACATCTACCAATCTGTTTATTTTTATTATCAAAATCAGCACTGAATATAAATCTTTAAAAACATTTGTCCAACTAAAGACTGTGTAATTATGAAATGCATGTGTAAAAGTGTTGGCTTGAAATTTTTCCATGTACTAAACTATTTCTTATCTAACAGAGAAGTCCAATAAGTCATACAGTGCCGCAGTGCATCGTATCTTATTGCAAAATCAATTGAGCATTTCATTTTTATAAATTATCATGTGGGCACAGCAGTCTAATACTCTGCTTTCATTAATGACCAACAACTAAAACAGCAAAGGACTGATAAAACCCGTTTGAAGGTGGACATCAAAAGTAATGCCTCTGGGGTTGAGAACAAGGGACTGCTTCTTTGACATTTTCCCTGTGCAACTACACATTGACTCAAAGAGTTTGGTCACGCCTGTAGACTCAAGTGGGGAAATATGTTACAAGTTGGAACCACAGTCCTTGTAATCCAGGAGTGTCCCAGTTCCATACGGCTTGAGTGAAATTCATACTGAGTGGCCCAAATTATTATATTCATCATCCATCCTCAAGAAAAAGTATTTGCGACCTCGTATAGGACAGGCTATTTTAAAATGGAAGCATACGTTAGTCACTTTAGAACACCTTGGAGATGATGTCGATTTTTATCCTTCAGGGAATAACAAACGGCCTCATTATAATTCCCACAGGGCGTGAGGTAGTGAGGTGGTAGAACTAAAACTAGATGCCATTACATTGGCAAGTTATTGCTTTCTTCACAATATCATATTGCAATTGTTATTTTACCAGATTTCAAAACTAGTTTAATTAACATATAACACAGTTGAAATACAATATACTATAGTAGAATATAACATCTGGTCAGGAACAATGTAATTAGGGTTGGAAGAGTAAACAACACCAACTGAGGAGGTAGTGGGTTTGGGTTTTGCTTGTTCAGGGAACAAATATCAATCTGCTGAAATACCTGCACCCATCTATGTTTATCCATCCACTGTCAAAGCAGGATTACCCCAAAAGCCCCCCTGGATACTGAACTACCTACAGCCAAGTAGCTCATTTTTACTACAGCACCATGTGCAAACAAAGAGGGCGGGAGAAGAAGGGGAAAAAAATGGTACCCACACTGACAAAGATGCTGCAGTAAATTTCACCAGAGTAAACAATATGGGAAATGGGCCAGGATGTTCTTCACATAATATACCTAACTCTTCAGCTAAAGGGGGAAAATGGACTCTTATTTCTACTCAAGAGTTGTTGCTAAATAATGGCTATTCAGCCCAATTTCAGTTTTGACATGCCAAAGCTGTCTGAGGTACTCAGTTACTGGGAGTGGGATGTGGGCGGGGGTGGTAGATCTCTTTACTCTCCTTGTGCTCCATGGCCTTAGTCCAGCTGGCCTTTAGAATATGGATTATGTGGTGCCGAGGCCAGGCTCACACTCTATGGGGGGCTGGACTGGGTGCCCAGCTTCAGCGGACTCCCCACCGAGACCCCTGGGTGAGAGGACGCCGATAGCCCCCACGGTTCTCAGGGCTCGATCATTAAGAATGCAGTGGATGATTCCCACACTAGTGCCATACGTCAGTGTGTAGAAAAAAAAAAAAGCAAAATAAATAATAAAAAAAGACAGTGAAAAGAGGGGATGGTGGGTGAATAAGGGTGTGGAACATCGAGAAAAAAGCAGGAACAACAACTGTGATTGTGGCAGGACTGCGACACTGCATCACTGCCAATCACAATGCAGGCTCTGTCGGGGAAAAAAGAAAGGGATAAAAAATAGAGCAAAAACCATGGGAGTGCAGCTGTGCAGCAGATTTACCTTTCAAAAAAGTCTGGGGTGATAATAAGTAGCCAGATGACAGCTCTGTGCCACTGCATCCCTGACTAAAGTTAACCAGAGGTCCTAATGTCGAGTGCCAGCAGCAGACAAAAAGGTCTGAACAGTGGGGCGCCGAGGCAGCTAGCGCAGTATGGCTAAATGGGGCAGGTGATTTCCCATCTCCTTCACTGCCCTCAAGGCACAGCCAATCACTGCTGGGGAAAAGTGGCGCCCCAGCCTGCAAGCCAGGCAGCCAGTGAGTGGAAGGGCTAGCGAGCGAGCTGGAGTCTATCTGGGACCATGCATTATTCACATGCACTGCTACGGCACTAAGACCTCCACAAAGGAAAGGCCTCAGGTTCCATCAGTGCCGACTTGTTTCCAATCTATTATTGATGGCAACACTACACCCTATACTTTTCCCTGATTTACTGGATTCTATCATTGTTTCTATAATAAAGGCTATTTCCAGTAAAGTCAGAGCAAATGAGTGGAATATTTCCAAGCATAGTGCCAGAGGGTGGTTCCTTCACTGGAATCTTCTAGAATTGGCTTCAATTACGCAAATTGTGCACACTTTTATTGAAATGAACTTGAATTAAAATTAAGTTGATTTTGCAGTTTAATGGTGCAAGTGTGTTCTAACCCTTAGATACACAGCAAAACCTGAAACATTCGTGTGAATCATCAATCATCTCAAAGGTAGGTTTCCATGCAAAATTAATTCCAGCATGGAGACCTCCAGTTAGACCTAAGTGAAATAAATGAGCGATCCAATTACCACATTATTATCACATGTAGTCACTTAAAAAAAAAAAAGAACGAAAAAAAAGCACTGACAAAATTCCCCCATCAGCAGCTTTCCAGTATGGTGACTCTATGCTCATGTTTAAAACCATAACATTCTCAAAATAGATTTATAATTTTAAGTTGGAGTCTGTTTCTGCCTCTACTCATTCATTTTTGTTTTACATTAGAGTGCAAGAGACACGGGGTGAATACTCACAACACCGAAAAGGAGATATCATTATTATAATTTTCGGTGACATTAAAGCTCTCATGAAAATGTGCACTCAACATGTAGTATAAAACAGGCCAAGAACGTTTAAGGAGTCATGTTGGGATTGAGTGAGGCTGGTCATCAAATATGAAATGATGCACTATCAGTACACATATTTTTAGTCTTGCCTTGTATCACAAAGCTAAATTATCCTCTGTGTTACATTCGGAATATATTAAAAAGTGCCAGTTCTTGAACTTTGAGGCAGTTGCTTTGTATTTCATGGAGATGTCTGTATTATTACCATGCACACGTCGAAGATTTCCCCTAAATCTCTACAGGAAACGGAATCAATCTGCTCAGTATGCATAGCTGGGACAGTGGGCCATCTCTCCTTAGAGGATGTCGACGCATTTGACCGATGTGCAGTCGATCCCCCAGATTGTGGCTAATCATCATTACCGGCTGCTAAAACAATGACTTTCCTTCAGCCGGCTCAGCTTAAAGAAGGACACAAGGGATCTTCCACTTTTTCTTATGGTGGCTTAAAACTTGAGTCTGGATTTGAGGAATTAAGGCAGACTTGGACATAACAAAATGTGGACCCTGATCATCCATCCAAGTCATCAACTATAGCCTGGCTCACATTGTAAATCTGTCTGAATTAATTACTTAAAATCAGCAGGAGGCCTTTTTTTTGGGAATGTGCGAGAAAGCTACAGTTTCTCTTGAGGGAATAAAATTTCACACAGTACATTTACAGCCTAAAAACAAATGATGACTGCTGAGCGTCCCTAAAAGGAAATATAAATATCAAACAATAAGAAGGAAATGAGGACAGATGCATAGAAGGTAGTAGTTGGGGAATTCTCCAAAATGGACAGGGGATTATGAAAAATGACTTCTTCCTTACAGTGCTTAAAGGTTAGGTCTCTATTACACAGAGAGCAAAATGTCAGCAGTATCCCCTGAAAGAGTGGACTGTGATATTAATGGAGAGTCCAGGGAATGGGCTTCCCCTGACTGAGTTTCTCCTCCACCAGACACATTACTCATTTAGTTGTCAGCCAGCACCTGGTGCATGTAACGCCAACATCTACAAACTAAATGATAGAGAGGATACGGCCCACCCTAGTAGGCAGGCGGTGATGAACCGACTGTTGTCCATGAAGGAAAATGGAGAGTAAACGTACTGTTACATGACAACCCAAGAGCTGAGAGACGTATTAGCACAATAGTATTAGCTAAAATTCTACTTTCATTCAGCTCTTAGCCACAGTTGAAACTGTAAGGATGTAGTAAACTAACCACAGAGGCCATGAAAATACTGTCATCAACGTATAATGATGTACAGGACAATTTTATCGTACAATGAAAGAAGTCTCCATCTATCAGCTGAGTGACTCAAATCACCACCCAAAATAAAGTGGTCCATAAAATATTAAACAAGGAAACGCGTTATCTCTTGAATTGGTGTAGGTACCATTTTTAGATTTAGTCCTGACCACAGACACAGACCCGTCGATATCCTCAAAGCAATCATCAAGCATTTTCCCATGTAATCTATCCATGCAGCATCACTTATATAAATGACAAAGAACGTTGTGTTCTATGGAAATGTGATAGACCCGGACAGGATGACAAGATGATTTAATATGTTGTGGAGCAAGTCATCAGTCGCATAGCCACCACTTTATCTAAGATGCAAAATGGCTTCTGCGTGAGGCAGACTGTGGCAGTGGATTATTTGTGAGTAATATTATTTTGCCATGGTAAATATATTGTGTCATGCAGCAGAGGGTGGAAGAAAAATTCTCTCTCAAGCTGTTTTAATGAAGTCCCAAATGTCATCCTCATACTTCTTTCAAGAGCAAACTCCAAGAAACTCCTCTACAAGCCTGACTGTCTCTTAGTGTGTTTTCATGTGATTTGAAAACAAGCAGATTCAGAATGAAGGCAGCCAAAGAGGAAAAAAACTCGACAGAAAATAGGTCAGAGGTGAGGAATAAACAGGTGGTTTAGACTATTAAAGTCTACCTTTATGATTGGAGATACTTCGATTAGGATGAGCCTAGAAAACTAGTTAAGTAAAAGATGGTTTTGCCAGCCCCTTGGCCCAAAAATTACTTTAATCACCCTCATCTTATAATTCATTTGAAATGAAATGATTTGAAAGTTCTACATCTTTACAAAAAGGCTAACAGAAAGAGAGATTTCACTGTAACACTATTATAGTTAAAAATGTCAATGTAATTAAGTGTTTTTGGTAAGTGTAGAGAAGAGCGTCAAAGACTGAGTTTAAATTAGAGCCAACACATTTTCTCCTTAACAATGGTGAGGAGCAGGGGTGGGGGAGATGGGGGGGGGAGGAGGTAGGGCATCCAATTACTGGAGTTCTGTGTGTGTCATCTTGACACTGTTTGGGTTTCTTCAACAATGTATTAAATACACCAAAAGTAAAAGTTGCACTGCAGTATTGATTGAGAGGCTCAGACTTGCAGTTGTAGCTATTAATGGGGGGGGGACTCATGTTTACTTTGACAGCTTGTGTCCCCATGCATTTAGTCACGTTTGCAGAAAAATACACTAACAAATAGTGATAGTTTGTCTTTTTTTCGCCCCAATGTTTTTCTATTTGATGAAACATTTTTTTTGAGTCACGTAACAATTTCTTAAACAAACAGGAGCACTAACCCTTATGTCAAAATTGTTTTTATTTATTTTGGAGGCAGTTATAGTAGATTAGAGACAAATGACAGTGTCTTACATGGTTGTTTAACTTGTCTTAAATCTGCATTGGCCAACTTTGCACGCTGGCAGCACCAAATGGCAGCAAATGTGAGATTCAACACCCAGAAATCATGTAACATGACATAATCAAACTGTAGGCAGCAAGCTCATGTTTGCCCAGCTGGCCTGCCTGATCACTTTATACCAAATGATACCAAAGAGATGAGTGAGGCATCAGATCAATCTTTGGAGTCCAGCACTTTTTGGATAGAGCTCCAGTAAGTTTGTCAACAAGATAACAAAGTTTGTACAGAAAATGCACAAGCTATGACTGTTTTAATTTTTATAAAATGAAGAGCACCCACAAAAAATTAAATATAGTTTCCGAAATGTCAATATTTTGGAGTTTTTGACTCTAGGTTGGACAAAAAAGGCATTAGAAGACATTACCCTGGTATTTTTAGACATAACTATTTTTTTATTGTTCAGGAAGTGCTGCTTTTATTGTACCACCCAGATTGCTGGTGATATTCCTGTCACAATGACTTCTGATTGACTGGTGCCTTTTTGTACAGATCGGTTGTCCAGGTCCTGTAATACTGATGAGTTATAATGAGAATCTTATCAATTAAAACTGGGTGGCAGGACTGGGTTTTATGTTGAGTGGTCACTGCTGATATAAGGAAGGTATTGTATTTTTATGATCTTTGTACTATATTTACATATTTTTTACATACTTTAAAGTTTGCATCTAATGAATACAAAGTAAACCTATAAGAAAAGGCTTATATAGGCTTAAATTTGCTTTAATACAGCTTTAGTATTAGGTGAAAAACACTGTTAATCAACTGTTAACTGAAAATGCAATGGCATTTTGCTTTTGACAAACAGCCAGGTTGGAAATACGTACCAAGATTGTTTGGCTGAATTCGTTTGTAAAAGCATTCTTCAGACAATAACCCAGCCTGTTCCAGTCTATAGTGAATCTCTCTTTCCAAGCCCCACAACCTTTAAAACTGCCATGCAAAACTCTGCAGACAGCTCCTTTGGGTAATGTAGAAAAAGACAATAGGTGGAAACTGCTCTAACCTATTTGCCAAATGGTCTGTCATCTAATGCCCTGATGCTTCTCTATTGTCTAATCCTACTGCTGAGGCCTCTAAAAGGATACATCGGCCTAATAAGATGAATGGGCTTTGACCCTGGAGCTGCTAAAAGCCAACCTGGCCAATTTATCTGAGTGACCTCTACTCTTGGCAGAGATAGCCCTCACCTCTGTTGGAAGCCTTTAGGCAGGATCAATACCACAGAGGCAAAACAATCCAAAACAAGGAGTGTCTGGAAGTTTGGACGAAACAGCCCATTACCTTTGTATGACCCCAGATTATGTACCTACGTAGCAAGGAAAAGTTATTTCTTTATTATGTTTTCAGCAACTTTATTTATCTAGTATTTATTAAGTTCTGGAAAGGACTCCAAGAACTGCAAGTAATAGCAAAAGAGAAAGCACTGGTTGAAAACAACATGCATAATGTGATTTGTGATTAAAGAGTTTTTCATCACATAAAAATATTTACATTACAGTTTGGCTGTTAAATCAGCTCTAATCGAATCTTGTATTCTCAAATCACAAATGGCTAATGCAAAGCAAGATGAGCAGAGTAAATAAATATGTCATCTCCATACTGATTCAACTTTAATTTTATTATGAAAACCACAGTTGTGGCTATTCCAGGTCCAGGACGGTAATACTGAGAAGTGCATTTTGAGGGAAAATAAGATTTTGTCGACTAAATTAAGGATTCTGTTTCATGTTCTGTTTGTTGGTGTTGGGTTGTGTTCAACCAAGATAAAAGACCCGGCTCGGATAGGTTGAGCCAGGATATGAAGAAGACACCCTTTTACAAAGGAATATGTTTTCTTTCTTTGAGCATGAATCAGTTTACATGGTATACAATATCAATCGTTGGCCTCAAATCTATATCTGCAAAGTGCTTAGGTTTGCATTGGTGATTAGATGAATTGAACTGAGAACAGTCTGTTACTTGAGCATCCCTTCGTAGTCCGGATACCTAATGCCTTCCCCTGCATCTGAAGTGACCACAGTTTCAGGATGCTTTGCTCTGGGCACTTGGCCAGAAAGCTTTATGTATTCTGATACCATTCATTTTTAATCAGGACCAGAATATCCTTCCAAACCTTTTGCAAGCTGCCTTTGGCTACAGTACTTCAATCTTGTTATATTTTAATTGATTTGGCAGTTCTCCTTGTTGTTGACTCTATATGTTGACTGTTAATATTTCTTCTACTTTTCCATCTAAGAAATGTTGCACTTCTCATTTAAATGTATTTTTCCTGTATTTTCAGCAACTTTTCTGTTACTGAATTCTAATTTTTCCTACTATAGCATACAGTATAGTGTAGTGACTGAAAATATTGTGTGCATTCAGCACATTTCACTTGGCTTTCCACTTCAACATGCCCAACTCGTCTCTGCCTGCAGTAGAAGGGTATCTTCACATGACTGCTGGAGAGAAAGGACATGAGAGCAGGGGAGGGGAATCTTCTTCTGTGGTATAATGAGTTTGACAATGAAAGTGACACTGCGTCCTCCCTGGACCTTGCTGTGTGATTAATCATAACAATGGCTCACTATTTCCCCCTCTGGATACTGACCTTTCTCCCTTAAGGAAAGGAAGTGTGTCTAGGTGTTGAAGTGTGTGTTCCTCTAGATTTCATTGTCACATCACCTTCTTTCCAATCAGCCCTTGAAGTCCCTCTGTACATCCATAAGAGTGTCCTTTAGCGGGGAGCCTTTTTTCCCCCTGAAATGCAAAATCGGCCTGAAAAATGCCCTACTGAGGGAATACTGATCTATTTCTTTCTGTTGTATAAACTATTTTAAGGTTGGATAACATAGTTTCTGCGGGGGTGAGAGTGACATTAGGCTTGTTAAAATCTCAAACTCTCATCACCTGAACAGCTTACAAGGTGATTTGATGTTGCTACTCCACTGAGGAGAACTGCCAGGATTTCATGCAAATACTGAGTAAGATTATTTTAGGCTCTCTCTCGCTCTCTCTCTCTCTCTCTCTCTCATAGCTCAGTTCACACAACTAAAGACTGACAGAAACAGGAGTGACATGTGGAGAAAACTGAGAGCATGAAGTGATCCTACAGGGTTTTAGCTGACCCGACCTCCTGCCCTTGTCTCCCAGATGAGCCATGGGGATGTCTCATCAGCAGCCTACTTACTGTATTTTTAGTTGTTCTGTGTGTGGTTTCTGTATGTGCAGCCCATCTGCTTGACTACTGAAATTAAACATTAAAAAATGAATGCCAAATTATCGATATATATCTGAATGGGCTTCAGCAGCAAATGTCCCATGCTGGCGATATGACATCTAGACTGTATTTTATAGCTGTTTTATTACAATCTTAATTGTTGTTTTGTCTGCACAACAGTCTGTTTTAAAGACAGTAAAACAGTCTGATCAATATATGCCTTCACTTGGCAAAATGTTCCTTAAGATCTCAAAGCCAAACATCTTTAAGAAAAGTGGTTAAATTTAGACAGTAAAATGTGAATTTTATATTTTTATATTACTTTAAGTGGTCATTTTAACTGGAAGTTGAAAATCAAAGTAAAACAAATGCATATATTATGATGAAAAAGTTTGATGTCACAATAAAAATAACATGTTATAGTAACTTGTAATTTGTCAGAAAAACAGTGTAGACATTGTTAATGTTGTAAATGATGATCGTAGCTGGAAGAGGAGAGGCAGACAGAAAACAGCAGGATATGACATGCAGCAAAAGTCCCGTGGCAGACTCGAACTGGGGACGCTACGGCTATGTGGCATGCGCTGTTAAAAATATCATTTTAGATTCTTCAAAGTTTTTTTTGTATAATATAAAATAAAATGTAAGTACAGATAATGAAATAAAATGGAAGGTAAAAGTTACCTTAGTATTGTCTACAAGTCTTGTCAGGCTGCATACAATTATACAATACAAAACCAAGGGCAAGAAAGTCTGGAAACGTTCCCTACTGCTCTAAGCATGCGGTAATAATAGATGGGCATATCAACATTTTTATTACTGTTCTGCTACTCTCTGGACAGCAGTAAGAGGACCCAGCTCAAAAAGATTTTATGGAAAAAAAAAAGAACGAGATCAAGTCATGACATAAAAGAGACATAAATATGATTTTGAAATATGAAAATTATGGTCCCACTGAAAACTCAGGACTTGATATTTTATATTTAGAACTCCTCTGTGAACAAGAAACAGCTCACTGCAGGCTACACTTTGTGTACAAGTCTCCATCAACATCCTTTACCTTATTAACTCAGGCAAATATTACAGACTATGTGACATGGAAACCCTTTGATTTGTGGCATTGTTTGAGCTAGATGAAACACCCACATGATGAAAACACCCTGAAATTCTCTCAAGTGAAGGCCTTTTAATGTGTATAAGTGACTCAAACACGTCTCTGTTGCCACTGAAATGATCCAGTAGAATAATTTGCAGCTAAAATGTGCTTTTAATTGTGCATGTCAAAAAAGGAAAATTAGAGGAACGCAATCACACAATCAATAAATCTTTGCACAAATTTTCCTCATCATACTTTTACTCTAATTACACCAAAGCATTGGGTTTAAATTTAGAATGGTTTCATTTTGGCTTCACCATCAATAGACTTAACATCCCTGTAGCCTAAGGCAGAAAATACCTGCACCATAATCTAGAAAACACATGAGATGATATGATCTTACCAGAACAACAACAAGCAATAGATGTTTATTTATTTATATATATATATATATATTCAGATGAGACGGAAAGAGAAAAGTCACCTTGACTTCCAACTTTTTGATTGTCAACATCCAATACAGAGGAGCACAAAGGTCAAAACAACAGCACCATGACAATAGATATAACTAATATTCCTGTGTCCCAAGATAGGAGAGAGAAAGAAGATTGTAAAAGAAAGAAGACATGAAGCCATATAGATTGGTGGGTTGATGTTAGTCTGGGGATGAAATCTGAACACCCAGTGGTGCTTCAGGAAGAAAAAGAAAATCTATTTTAGCCAATAAGAAATGAGAAAAGACCTAAATATCCTGACTGGCCTAAACCTTCGACTGTATTTTTAGAATTATTTTTAATTTGCTTTTATTCTTTAACATGCTTGCAATAAGTGGAAAATTAAGCTTCTTAAGTTTCTTGATTATCCACTTTACAAGCAATCAGTGTAACATATGTTTGTCCAAATAAGTCTAGTTTTTTAAATATCTCAGGAGATTAAAGGTGGATCTCCTGATTGCTGAGGAGATACCAAACATACAATGAACAGCACAACTGGACCAACGTGATAATCCCTGTTATTCACATTTATATTCATAGAGTATAAAATGGCTTCCTCACTATTTCCTTTATGCATGGTAATACAATCACTCAATTAGGCTTTGTGATGAAGCAAAATGAGCCATTTTCTCCAGAGGACGGCAAATAGTGGTCCTCGTAATTGACAACTGCAGAGTGATTCCTAATCGTAATAACATGTCCTGGAGTCTGGCACGCACGAGTGATTAGACCAAGCCAAGTACAAGCTAAGACACCACTGTCAATGAAGCTCAGCAAAACTGAAACTTAAGTTTGAGGCAGATGTTGACGCGCAACGATTAGGTGACAGCAAATGGGTGTTGGACAGAGTCTGTTGCTTTTAATGGTGCAGCTGCATCTCTCCAGACTATGTAACACTAACCCCCGACAGTTTAACCCAGATGCTGATATCTTGTCACTTCACGGCTCCTTTTAAGTGGCAAATTATAGACACAGCATCTTGAATTGAGTGTTAGCCTTTGGACTAAATTTGAAACAATTACTTACTGAATTGATTACTGGATCTCTGTTTAGATACCATAATACTTTTAAGTCATTAATTATGCAAAAAAAAACGAAAGAATGGTTAGGGTTAGGGTTAGGGTTAGGGTATCTTTGGGTTCTGAACTGTTTGTTCAGAATAAGACATTTGAAGATGCCATCTTGAGCTACAAGAAATTGTGATGGTCATATTTTACCATACTGTAACATTTCATAGACTACACAATAAACCATAAAAATTCACAGTGTGAAATTAAATAGACAAAATATTGATCACCTATTGTGAAAATAATCGTTAACTGCAGCCCTATTCTGAACTCTTCAAATATAGAGAGGCTAAAAAATATTTTTATCATTATCATATATTAATGACAATATAAATAATGCATTACTGTAATTAGCAGATGCTTCAAAAAATATGTGTTTTCATACAGATGATGTTAGGAACACTTCCTTAAAGTATTAAAGGGACACAGTAGCTTCAAGAAAATCTGTTTTCCCTTATTAATATGCTAATTTATACAGCAAGACACTCAAAAGTCTAATCAGATCATCCACTCTGTAGGGGGTAACTGGGGTGTGAGTAGAATGTTTTTTTCACCATGTGTTGCCTTTGCGCTAATGTGTTGACAAGAATATGTATGCATGCACATACTCCACCAAAAAAGGAAACTCAAACATGCTATGTACTATGGTAGCTGGACATGAAGTAGATAAAACGATGAATCTGAATTCCCATATCGGCGTTCAGTTTGTCATTCGCGTCGATGAAGGTTCAGATGTCACCAACCTTTGCTCTCAAAAGAAACAGGGCAGTGACCTCCTCTAGGCTTTCAAAACAAGTCCAAAATAGAAAATCTTTTTCCTAGACTGACGAGCGCAACACCTGTTTTGACATCTCAGCACGTCACAACCGTATCCCGTATTCAACTGTCAGCCCGAGCACTAACAATGTGAGCGCTTAACCGCTAGCAGTGCCAGCAAGCAGGAAGTGATGACAATAAATGATGGCAATCGAAGAACGCCTCTCCTCTTCTGACGAGGCGCAAGATAAAGCTCAGACACCTTCCCAGCTCCCATTACCGAATGATGAAACTGTTCTCTGCTGGGTAGGGAGTGTTCAGCTTCAAAAACATTGCAGATGGTCAGCCCCTTTGACCAAAAAAACTAATAAATATATAAAAATAAAAACTCTGATGTTATTTATTCTTTTTGTGGTCGGCTTGTGCCCTATTGAATTATGAAAGTGGTGAGGGAGGATTTCTGCCTGCTACGATCAATAGGCCGATTTCACTGTCACAATTCAAGGCACAGATCTTAGACAGGAGTTTGACAGATGGCATGTCACCTTCGTCAGCGTGCTGTCGCACATGCGTGTGTGTGTGCGTGTGTAAACGTCTGCACTTCTGCTTGATTTTTCTAATCTTTCAGTGATAAAGTGCGAGAAACAAAGTGAGATATGCATGTGTCCGTGCACGTTCATGTGTACGCCAGACAGAAGAGAGGGAGAGGCGCAAAGTGAGAGAACATTAATACAGGCACACAGGGAAGCATGTTAGAGGGTGTCTGATACGCTTTCATACTCCCACCCAAAAAGCCTTTGGTGCTTGCTGTGCAACAGCATACTTTGCTGTGACTCCTCTACTGATTTAATTAACCTTTTACTGGCACTGCTCACACAATGAATGTGAGAGCTATGCTCAGCTATAAAATGTGTATGAGTAAGAAGTAGACCTGCAGCTTAGACAAACTGAAATTATTTTCCGATACATCCACTAACAAACAGTCCTGGTCATGAACATGGCAGTAAAGTCAAACCACACAGCTGCCGCCTCATGTACGCCTGCTTTTCACTGTGACAACATTCAACTTTTCCCTCAATAATAGAAAGTGCATGCCAAAGCAAATGAGGCTTCATAAGAAAAGAATGAAGACATTACAGTGCAAGTTCCTCCATCTAACCAGGGGTCAGCAGGCATAAAGCTCCTCCCACCAATGATAAACCCCTCTGACAGTGAATAAAGCCAAGGAGAGCTGTCACAAGGTACTGCAGTGCTGTAGCTGCAGCACCTTACAAGTCAGTGCAAGCTTTTTCACACCCTATTAGGAATACAACTCAACTGGGCCATGCTATGTTTCTGTTTCGTGCAGTCATTCATGTTTTATGAGGGGTATAATATTGATTCTGAAGCCAGCGCAGTCAACATTAAGGTAGGGCAAAAAACATAATACAAAAAACACCTTTCTCTATCGCCGTTTTCACTTTTACACAGCAGTTATATGTTGATGGACTAAAATATGAATATTTATGTCACAACAACACATGAAGCTAAACTGTTTAAACATTCAAGATACATTGCAGTAAAGTGCTAGCAGTGGTCTGGTATCTGCAGAGTAGATCCCTGGTTGACTTCGACCCAACTTCATTTGGCTTTGTTTACAGAATGAGGACATTTTCCTCTCTTTAAATTCAATTTAAGTTTTTCCATGTAAAATTCCAGTTTGACATGAAGAGTGCATGGTTACTCCTACTATCTAGTTTAAAATTTCCAAAATATTAGAAATAGCAAACACAAATCCACACATGCATGACAGCTGCTTGCCTGTGCAGGACTGAAATACCCAGGGACATCAAGTGACCCACATTCCAACCCATCCATTTCCACTGTTTGTATAATTTTTAAATGTATAAATTCCAGCAAAGATTCATTTTTAGTGGAAAATCCAAAGAACCCAGAAGAGCAAGGTCACCTTATGAAATCAACTCTGTCTTGGTATTTCAATAAGTAATTAGTGTTTTTAAAACAAGTTCTTTTTATTTTCTGCAAGACTGCCCACTCTTATAAATACATACAAACACAGGAATCTTTTAAATACATTTTCTCAATTCTAGTGACTAAATTACAAAGTTAGAAATTAAATAAAATAAAAAATAAAATAGATTTTTTTTGCAGACCTTAACCAGGGAACCAAGAATTACAGCAAGTTATTTTACATGTAAATGCATTTCACCCAGTGTTTGTAATAATTTACTCAAAGTTCCTGTGTAATACTGTTGGTGTCGGAACAGGGTTTTAGTAGGATGACGCCACCATCTATCTTATCCATATATCTTCAGCACTTAGGTAGTTTTCAACAATTCTAATTGAAAGTCTAACTTCAAGAATTCCACTTACATTAAAGTGTATAAAGCTCCATTTCATCTCACGCAGTGTAAACATTCCTATTTGAATCAGGGTTCCACTTATAGCAGGGTTATACCCCCTGGAGACATGAAGTTCTAACACTTTGCAGCGTTTCAAGTCCCAGTGAACACACAACATGAGATGGTATGTGAGCAAATGTAGTGTAGTTCGGTAAATCTGGTATATGCATGGTTTGTGTAGCACTGCGCTATCATAAACAGTGATATTAAATAATTTATATATATATGTATATAAATAATGTACCAGTAAAACAATAACAAACAATAACAACAATAACAAATTACAATCTACTTTTTTAAAATCAAATAAATAAATAATAAGTATATTTTACTTACCTATATCATTGTAATGATATACCGAATATAGCATCATGTAGATACTATATATAATACATAATAAATAATACTATGGTGTCATCTATAGAGATCACATATCCATTCTTAGAACAAAGAAAACCAATCAATCAGATGCTCTAGTTAATAAATTTTAAAGTGCAAAATCAATGAAAGAACGTAAAAGATTTCTTCTTAATTTCTATCATTTCATTTAAAAAAAAACTCTGACAGCTCCTTGTTGTGACAGATAATTTGTTAATATTGATATAATTGGTTGTGCTGTGATTCACTGTTGTGACTTGGCTTAAAACAAACAAAAAAAAATATTATTATTATTACACATGAGAAGAAGAAATGTATCAAACATTAACAATATGACACATGATCTTGATTAAGATTAATAGGATCACAATATCCAACTCAACCTATCCATGACTGGGTTCCCTCTGTTGAATATGATACTTGAGTTAGTGGTATTTGCAAAAAGGTAAATGCATTACTTTAAAAACTGACCTATCTTATTCAATCTGTAATCTGTTGCCTCAAGTGGATCATTTAGAGCCTCAAACCAACTAGATGACCACTCTGGTTTCATCTTGAAAAGGTGCACCTCTTTCTCTTAGATCATGGAGGTTAACGTTTGCAGACGTGTGCCGCGCTCTGCAACTGTGCTGAGGCTTTGGTACTTGTCTGTGTCCAACACTCTGTAGAACAGAGCGAATTAGAATGAAATATTGAGTTCATTTATGAATAAGTGGGGCTGAACAGCCCCTTGTCGGAGATTCTGCATGCATATTCAGTTGATGGAAACCTTTGGATGGGTCATTTCTCTTAGCTGCTTCATTAAATAGTGAAAGTCAAAAGTGCAATGCCTCCTGACAAAAAAAAAGAAAGACCAAGATCTATAGAGGTGGAACAGTAGCAAGGTTTTTCTTTGCTCTGGCTCAAAATTTAACTGATGAAAAAGGACTTTAGCTCCAAAAATAGTTTAACAAAAAAAGAGTTAGAATTCTAAATTACCACGACTCACATTGTTCTCTCTTCAGCACGGTTTCAGCATATTAAAATGATGAGCAGTTAAAAGAACTGAAACTTATTAACATCCACTCGCTTTTTGTAGTATTAAAGGAACGGCACCTGGGACAAAGATCTAGCAGAGATTGTTTATTTTCTCTATAATGAAACTAATTGAGACAATAGTGAGTTAGACAAAGCCTCAGTGGTTGCTAACTAGACCAAATCAGCAGCTTCTTGAGATGTTTCCAAAAGAAACTCCAGAGGAGTTATACCAAAGGAGGGTAGGATGTTGCGTGTGTGAATGTGTGCTCATGCAGTTGAATGATGGGGGGCAGGTGCAATCGAAGCTCAATACAGAACCCATTGAGGGCAGCCTCTGCAGAATGGAGCAATGATTGGTGATATGGTTTCGTGCTTAGCATGTTCAGCAACAGATATGACTGGAGCTGGGCGCTAAAAAGGTGAGGGTTATGTTTACCTGCACCTCTGTGGTTTACTCGAGCTTTTAGTGACTCGTGAACATATGCAGTGTATTGGGCCAAAGCAAAGGCCAGACACTGGATCAAATACATGGGTTTGAATTCTGATGGCATTTTGAAAAGGTACAAGACTTACTCAGCTCCCCCCTCCAGAGACTAGCTCACTATGATGAATATTGCCATTAAGAAAATGACTTGTCTCAAATGTCAAACTGTAGCCAGTGTTTTCAGAATAAAAACTGATACCACATGAACACAAGACATTTTCCCTTTTACCCTCTCTTTAATGTTCTTGCCAGAAAAGTGTAATCATCCCCAATTATTTTAACTGCCTGCCACTCTTTGAGATCATCAGTTTCTTTAAATAATTAGAGCTTTACATTGGATGTGTTACAATGGTGATGGCTTTCCCTAAGATGATGATGCATGATGTACAATGTCAGGAGCACTCAACATTAAAAAACATTAAAAAAGCTATTTTAAAGCTTTACTCTTAAACACATCAAGCTGAGAAAATAATTTCAATAATATGGGGTGTAAATATTGCGCAACTAAAGTATAAGCTTAAAGATGCACAATGCATATAGATATAAAAAAGGTATTAGAGAAAGAACTAAAACGCAGCAGTGATAGTAGAGATATGAATGAGTGACTAAAATTAACAGGAGAGCATAAAAATGTTAAAACAGAGTAAAATCACGACAACAGTGGATATGCAGCTGTTTTATATGCATTGCCTCCATTTGACGCAACAAAGATTTGCCCTCTTCAAACAGAGAACCTCAATCCTCCATCTCAGGTTTCCAGCATGATCAAATTTGCACTTCAAACCATTGTACCCATTTAATCAGCCATTGTGCATGCCCAGTCAACCACTGCAGAATTTCTAAGCAAAATCTCAGACTGAAGAACACAAAGCTATCTTTGATTATACGCTAGCCCATGGGGAAACTTTATCAAACTCTACTGCTTCCTGTGGAGAAGGACCAGGTGACTAGCAACTACTCAATCGGAAGGCCAAATTCTTTTCCGCATGCAGCAAGGAATCACGCCTTTGATCCAAAGAAAGGCAGCTGCAAATGCCTCTCCAGATACCAGCCCCACCAATCACGCTTCCACTTTTTTCCACCAATCAGGGCCTTGTCTCTGGCACCAACCATGATCCTACCTACTGCTGCTTTTTCTGCTTAGTGATTTCTCTCTTTTGAAAGGCAATGAAAGCATGAGAGGCAAACAAATAAGCTTTTTAAGATAAAAGAACGATAAGTGTGCCCTACTCACCCATCTCATTGTCCGATTTATTGTCCATTTCCGTGTCAGTGAGCGTGAGCGCCGAGTTAGAGCGACTGGAGAGACATGAATTCTGCCCAGACTTTGCCCCCGTTCCCCAAAGAGTCATGGTACGTTCCGGTGATACAGGTTCATGGTTTTCTGTAGCAATGGGTCCTCTGGAGTAGCTGCTGAGTGGGTGGGAGAGACCCGTCTCGGGGCAGAGTGCCAAGCCTCTGCGAACCGATGGCTCACAAATTCCAAGTTGCCTCAGCGAAAATGTCTGCCCTGTGAATGACAGGGGTTGTAAAGTTAACAAACCAAGCAACAACGCGGTTAATGGCCAAGAGCAGAGCTACTTAAAAAAAACACTTAATCTGAGAGCATGGTGGGAAGAGAGGGGATGGAGTAATTGTTAAATTAAAGCCTAAACAACATCCTCCCAAGCTACTTAACACTCATCAAATTATCAATATACTGAAAAATATTTTATTAAAACTGAAATAAGACAACAGCTTATCAGAAATAAAATGCCATTTTTAACTTTGCCATTTACAGCCAAATTTAATCATGTATAATCAAGGTTCATGTGTGAAACTAAAATGTTATCTACTGTTTTCCTTAACTGTCACAAACACAGCTTACAATAAATCACCATCATTACCATAAATGTGTTCTTTTGATTTGTAAGGTAAAAAAACAGATGACTAAACACTGACTAAAAACTGTATAAAAGCCATAACAATTAAACAGAGTAAATGTATGTATTTTATTTAAAGACAAAAGCATATTGTCATTTAACAATACATCATATCAACCTTATTGAGAGGTCCCTAAATTAATGAGTATACAGCATTTTGTTTCACTTCATATACTTTATTTAAAAACTACAATATATTAAGTGATGCATAATAAATCTTTTAGTTATCTGGTCAGTTTGACAACAATAGGCAATGTGAAACATGATTATTTAATTAATTAACTCAAAATTACAAATATGTACTGCCAACCCTTACATTTTAATATTTCATTTCATTTGTATTATATTTTATATTTAGATAAATGACAAAAGGTAAACCAATCTAGAAACATTTTATCAACAGAAATCAGGGATGCTGCAATGATTTTCAGATTTGAAGGTCACACGTGTCGATGCTATAATACACAATGAAGAAGAATGCTAGTAAAAATCCTCACAATTAAAAAAATGTATGTCAAATTTCGGCTCACAAAATGACTGAGTGATTTTGTAAACTCCCCTGTAATATTCCTTTGCTATACATTTTCATTATTGCAGATGGTGCGGATAATCCCTTTAAGTAAGTGTATCACATTTACAAATAAAAATGATAATGTTAAATGCAACAGAAAATTGATTTAACATTAAATCTCGTATCATTTCAAAATGATCATTAAATGTGGATATTTCCATTCACTGTCACACAATCTAGTGAGCAGACAGTTTCTACACTCATCTATAGAAAATATGTTCTCGTTCCACTTTCAGATGAATAACATTAAAACTGACATTTACTGTGATGATGTACGAAATAGTCGTTAACTTTAAATGTCTGAATTTTAAAAAGAAATGAAGAAAACTAGCATTCTTCCCACAACTTCATCATACTCCCATTAATTCTAAAATGGGCACCAATTAGCACCAAGAAAATGTAAGGGAGTAATGGATAGATTTTATAATTGCAATCTTATGAGCCAAAGGAGTGCCATAAAACAGAATAAATGGCTCAAACTTTTTAATTACAGAAATTAAAGCACTTTCCAACAGCCAATTAAAGGAGAGAGTTATTTACGGAGCATTTTTTCATGTTATTTTAACATAGTCCAGCAGGATATGAACATTTTATAAGGTCACAGTAGCCCACTGGATCACACCAAGTGAGAGTTTTGTCTGGAAGTTCAAAAAAATAAAACTAAACTGTGCCTCTGTTTGACATTTTTTAATTGTGTTTACCACTGACTAACAAACTGGCATTGTACTGTTATTTGTTGTCAAACTTGCAGAGATTAAATGGAAGATGAAGCTGTAAGATGGCTGAATTTAGTTAACACAACAAGCAACAAATTGCATCCATTTACTAATGATGCCTCAATTAAACATCAAAACTAGCATGGATATAAAGATTTGGTTGTTGGTTGTATTTAGTACATTCTAACAAACTAGAATCTCAGATTTATTGTAAAACAGCACCTCTTCAGACTTAAAAAAATAAGACTGTGAAATGCATTTTCTAAGATAATACAGAGGAATTTTAAATTCTGAATCGTAATATTTGAAGCCAAGGTCACCAAACCGGAGTTGAGTTGATTAGGAGAACCTTAGCGGGTCTTTTATTTATCTAGCAGCCTCCATAACCACTTCACCTAGCTCATATATGGAGATTGGCCTGACAAACATTGACAGATCCTACAGTTGGATGACTCGAGTAAACATTTGCTCTTGCTAACCTGGCCTGCTGTACTCTGCACTTTCCTTGTGGACCATCTCCTTGACTCTGCCTCCAAACAGCATTCGTGAAGGGTCATGGTCAAATGCCTGGAGCGTCTCGCTGGAGCTGTAGGATTTCTGAGTGGGTACGCGGCAGGCTCCCTCCTCCCGGTCAGCCGAGGAGGCTGTGTATCGGCGTTCCCGATCCTTGTCTCTCTCGCACTCTCTGTCTCTCTGGCTCTTGGACAGCGAGCAGAAAGGCCGCTGCTCCCTCACCCGTTCCATGCTGCCTGCATGCTGGGTATCCAACTCCCTCCCCTTCACCACAGACGCTCTCCTGAGACAATTGCCACTGGATTATTTCACTCGCTTCTCCCTCTCCTCTGGTTGTTACTGCTGTAACGATTTCCCCCTTTCCACTTCTGAACCTCTGCTGGTCACTGCTTCAGTCCATTCAGTCTTCTATCAACTCTACCTGGAGAAAGAGAGGAGAGAAAAGGAAGCACAGAGCTCAGATAACACTAATCCATCTGCTTCATCTTCAAAAGCACACACTTATCCTTTTCTCACTGCCCCACCCCCACTGCTACCTCCCCACCCCTTAAACCTCACCCATGAACTCCTGTCATACATGACTTCCCACTCTTAAAAGAAGATCACCTTCTTATTCTGCCTGTTTTAGCCTTCAAAAGTGCATCTGCACAAAGTTTATTTTATCATCAATTCAACAAGTTCCAAATGTTGGTACATGGTGTCCCACACCACTGTCGCAATGAACTTTGATCATATCATGAATTATTATTTTTTACTTTAACTGATATGCACGTTAATGCAATGTCAGATTATATACACAAAAAAGCAATTAGAAAACATATGCAAAATGCAAACACTATATAATTTTTAAATACTAAATTTAAAAAAAATAAAAACATTGCTTTTTTTTTTACTTCAGGTGGTATCTAGCCATTCATGTATTTATGTTTTGTTTGGCCAGGTGTCTGAGACATCATCGTCTGTGAAATTCCTGCCTGTGTTTCAAAGCAATGGAAGTCAATAGAATTTTATTTGAGGAACTCAAACACTGAGGGAAAAAAAAATAAAAAATATATATATATATATATATATATATATATATATATAATTTTAATAATAAATTACATATATAATTATTTTTCACTCCCTCATTGTTCGACTAACTGAAATAAAATTCCATTGACTTCCATTGTTTTGGAACATGTATATATATATATATATATATTATTGATTGTCTAGAGAAATTATTTTAGAGAAAAAAATTCTGGAAAGAACTAATATATATAAATATATATATAATTTTCTCTAAAATAATTTGTCAAGATAATCAACATACTGTTCCCTCAACAGCTTTTATAAGGACTATTTCTTCTGCAAGTAGTATTCACAATTAAAAGTATTCACTGGTGATTGTGGATTATCAATTGGTAATATAGACAGAGTAGATGTTAAACCTGTTGAAAATTCAAAGACGACTCTACCACAAGTGAAGGCAGTGCTATAAAATATGGACAAGGGGAATGAAAATGTGACTAATCCACACAAAAAAAAACTTGAGTGGAATGTGGATGGGAGCCCCGGTGTGTCAGAAGTGTTTATTACCAGCCATTTTCCACTGCCTCCTGACACACACACACTCGCACGGTCTCACACATGCCATGCACCACACTTTCATTTCTCTCTTGACTGAGCTGTAAGACTAGAGTATCAGACTCCTTCTTTCCCTAAATGAGATCTACTTCGTTTCACATCAAGCATCAAAACCTTCCAATGAAGCCAGGATAGTGCAGTGTCGCGCTGCAAGATAACACTGGCCCCGGAGAGTCTTTCCAAAAAACCAAAGTAGTCGCGGGTGAAGTACAGGATGCAGGGATAATGAAAATTGTGAGTTGTTCTAGGCCTCTTCAACTTATTTTTTCACCTTCTCTGAGTTGCTGGATATCATTGTGTTCCCTGATGGGCTGAGATGCAATCAGTGACAAACTCTCTTGTAACCCTGACACTCAACTCTAAACACTGCCCCCCCCACCCCCACCCCCCTCCACACACACATACTTGTTTTACAATGCCACAGGACATCTCACTCACATCTCATCACTTTCAGGAAATTGTACACACCCGTCAAGATTGGCAGATTAATGTACAGGATGAGCACTAGCGGACACGCCCCGAAGCCTCCCTGATTACAATTCTCGTCTTCTTTATGGACTTGTAAAGAGATTCCCTGTCTGAAAAACAGCTAAGGCTATAAGTCCTAACCCGCTAGCCCACAATATAGGAGGAATTAGATTTGTGTCCTAATCAGCTATAAGCTCTTGAGTGACCGCGTATATCCCTCTATAAACATTCCTGCTTGACTCTACGGAGCCTAGCATGCAATCTTTTTTACAGCTCATCTGTGTATACTGCTTGTACACAAGAACTGCACATGGGGGGACACTACACAACAGAGACTTTCACTGTAGTTTAAATTACGTGCCAAATGTCACAGAGTAATTAAGCAGAGAAGAATAAAGTCAGTCTTTCCAGGAATATGCAAATCTGCCTCTAGTTATCCAACTGAGAGTACAAGAGATTACACAATAATGAACACCAATCTGTAAAAAGTAACGGAACCAAAGAAAAGACAATATGAGTACGTGTCTGATTAACTTAAGAACTTTTGAAGGTAAAAATCACAATTTAATTTACAGCTTTACTCTTTTTTTTTAAACCTTTCCTGTATCACTCCCTTCTACATTTCCTTTTACCTTTGATCATACAGTTGAATCAGGACAGTCAGTCACCCATGACCACTGCAAAATTAGTGTCACACAGAGGTCCTCTGGCGAGCCACTGAGGCAGGGAAAAAGGCAGTTCGTGATCTACGCTGCACAGCTCCATACACATCCCAATGACTCCCATGCCAGTTGAGTACAGGCCCCTTGACACCCAATACTGTCCTACACTTCGGCACTTCTTTAAAGCATAAACCATAAGCCATCTGTATAATATCATGTGCAGAAGTGCATTCAAGTCAACTGACTCTTCAGGGCTGTTGGAGACACTTCAAGGATCTGAGTGAGATCTACTTGTTTCATGTCTGATTAATAGCATGTTATTCATCAAAGGTAAGAGTGGCTATGTTTTATGCTTCCAACTTAGGGATTTGGAACGGATGACCAAAGAAGAGGGTACCCTTTTAAGATGTCTTAGAACCAATAGGTTCTTTTATACAAACTTCATTAAATAACAAATGACATTCAGTATGTTTCATGAAAAATGCAAACAAAAATTGAGTTTGATGCTTCAAGCAAGTACACCAGCTTTGTAAGCCCTGATTGGTCGTCTGACTGAAGCTAAAACAAATAAATTAATCAATTAGTCAGTTGCCAGAAAAGTAATCTTATGGTAGAGTAAATGTTAGAGTCATTGATCAAGGGAAAAAAATCCAATAATTCTCTGGTTCCAGCTTCTCCACTGACTGCTGGGTGACCAAAACAAGTTATTTAAAGACGTTATATTGGGTTCTACAATTTTCTTTATCCATTTAACTAACTGAGTTATTTATCAAATATCTACGATCTAGTTGCAGAACAGTCAGAATTTACTTTTTTCATGACTGTGAGCACATTTGGTTTTGGACTGACAAAAGAAATAATGTGAAGACATCCATTGTGCTATGTGAATTCATTATGGCTATTATTTGACTTTTTTTAAACATCTTGACTAAACAAGTAATAAAAAAAAAAAAAAGGAAGACGGGGTGAACAATAATTCTTACTATGAAAAAAAAATCCCATGATGAAGCAGATAAACTGGTCAACATGTCTTATCTGTTCTGCATTAGGGTCAATCCTTGTCTGCACGATCACCTACTAGGCTATAGCAATAGAATTATGACAGGTATAAAGCCAAAACGAGGAGGGAAAGCCACATCCACATAAGCTTGGAACTGTAAAAACGAGGGAGCTGTGCTACTGGAGGGTTGTTGTTATTTCAAGACAAAACCCAACAAACCTATTTCACCATTTGTAAGTGTACCAAGTAAATGTTACCATAATGTTTCCTTCTTGATTAGTGTTATTAAATGTATGTATATGATTATCAATATTGGTAGATAATATAAAACATAGAAAAGCTATGTGATAATACACTGGGCCATATAGCCCTAATAAACAAATTCACCGCCTTCAACTGAGCTGGCACACACTCCTGACATTAGCACACAAAGTGTTTTGCAAAACAGGACTAGCTGCCGCTGACCAGAATGCTGAAATGGCAACTCTCCACTAAGGCTTTGTTCAGTAATTATATTTCCGCGGGGCTGCCGTACATATCAGCTCAGATCTCCCCATCGGTGACCTCTGTAAATAACGGTAATAAAGAGCATACTTGTCGTCGCTGCCGTGTCCCTCCAAGACAATCCACCTGTCACTAAGTGCCCTAGCCCGTCCCCCTACCTCCCCCCCCCCCCCTGTATCTTGTTGTTGGCTATTTGCCGGAGCACAGATCAGACGGCTCTCAGCCATGGGGAGTGTGAGTGGTTGATGGAGTATGGTTGGTGGAGATCAGGGCTGGCTCCCTTTAACACAGCCAGCACCTCCAACAATAGCCGCCTCTGACAGCTTTGCATAATTCATCTTGTTGAGTCTCTCTCTCCCTTTCCTCCTTGACGCTTCTCTCTCCCTCTCCTCTTTCAGTTTCTCTTCAGTTCCTCTTCTTATTTTTTTTTTTTCTTGCCTCCCGGCACTTGGAGAAGGGGAGAGGGAGAACCAGGGCAGTGTTCCATCAGATGCTGCCTGTTTCCCCCTGACACCAGTGATTTTGGAGACACAGAAGTGTTTGTCTGCAGCACGTTGCCCAGACTCTGAATTCTGGATGCCATCTGAACCAGATTGTGTTCGTTCTTTATCGAGGCTCTGTGCCTAAATCCCCTGCTGCAAACATGAATTGTGGAACTATTACCTAAAAATACCTAATCATAGTCATGATCATCAATTTTTTCATCAGTTGATCTCTATATGTGTGAGTTTTTAAAGGATCAGATCAAACCACAAAGTTACCATATTACTTAACTGCGATGTCATATGCATTATATTTTTTAAGGAAGATTTGTTGCAGTTTACTATAACTTGCAATAATATAATCTTAAAATATGTCTAATTGTTGACCATAGAAGAGAGTGTCAGATACAGAGAAAAACACAAAGTGTGGGGGCGGGAAGAAAGAGCAAACAAAATCATGACAGCATTTACCAGCAATTAAAATCCAGTGGCAGCTATATCCCTAGCATATTGCTGACGAATGAGCTTCATGCATTCGGTGAGACTCTTAGAAAAGATGATGAAATCCTGTTCCATGCAAAGTCTCTTGTCTCAGTATATGATGCAGAATATTCACAAGTGGAGTAAAATGATGCAAATCTCTGATACAGCCACTTCAGATTATTCCTCATATTGAGCCTGAAGCTTCATCCCTCGTAGTTTCAGCTCTTATAAAAGAAACAAACAAAGCTACAGTGACTACGAAAAACAAATCACCCGACAGCTGAGCTCAACTCAGTGTTTTGTTTTCTTTTACTTTTCTTGTCTGTCACTGGTAAATCATAGCGGTCAACATCTAATCCTAACCAATTTATTGTTCACTTTTGTCTGTGTGTGAATTAAATAATAAAAAAAGGCATCTGCCAATGCCAGGAAATAACATAATAAGATGAGCAGGGATGTTTACAAATCCCCCAAATAACCCTTCACCAGTGACAGTATGAGTTATATATTCATTGAATCTTTAGTGGGAAAACCGCAAACACAGCCAAAATGGGTTTTTTTTTTTGTAATTGCTAGGTGTGGACAATTGAAATATAAAGAAGCAGGATTTTATGATGTTTCTTCTGCAATATCTCCCTCTTTCTTAAATGGTGATAGCAGACTATTCAGTGCATTCATACATGCTCCAGCATTTATCTGTATCCAAGGCTACTAGTGTTGAACCTAGCTCTTATCAAAATAGGCGCTCCCTTCCATATCACACAGCCAATTACACTAGACGGTCTTAATTCAATGGGCCACACTTTGCTAGTCTTTCAAATTGGTATCACTGCAGTGTTATTTCACACACGGGATCTAAGGAAATAATGATGTTCATGTACATTCGCTTAATTGAGAATTTCGCTACACGGTGTCAACAATGCGGTGTCTTCTAATGCTTACTCATAATGAATTGACTCCATGGTGTGCAAAAATAAAAATCACCTCCCCAGACCTGTGGCAATTTACAGACTAAATCCACAATCGATCCATTGTTACGGAAATAAATTAAATTGCAGTGATACTGCAGCTGCATTGTAATGATGCTCCGCAGCAATCACAACACCATGGAGGGTGATCGAAAGAATGAATTTCACATCATATCTGTCCACAACACGTGAGGTAAACAAAAGCAAATGGGCAAGAGACCTCAAATGATCCTGAGGAAAAGAAATGCATTTATTTCAGGTAGCTTATTTATTTAGATCAACAGAGGAGCCTTTTTAATTATAAATTCTCAATCAAATATCAGCCTTGCTTGACGGCCTAATCTAGACATCTTGAGACATTATTGTAGCACTTCCGTAGCTTGTGAATAGAGCACACGGAAAGGGAAAACATTACTCAAACTGCATTTGAAATGCTGGGAGCGTACAAACCTGGCTACCAGATAAACGCAGATTCAAACGCAGAGAGATATCTAAAATGCTGACATTGGGTGTCATTTGAATGCATCGCACATGAATGTACAACAAACTAACCCTACCTACTTTTTTCTTGTGCAGGAGCAGATGGAATATACACAGCCTTCATATAAAAGTGGCAGACAACTGAAGAGTATGAGGGGAAGCTTCAATACTGCAATGGGAATGCAATACTCCACTGCTGCTGCAACGGCTGGAAAATATGAAATCTGACCAAATAGAGACGTTTACCCGCTGCTGTAGGTGTACATGAAGTCAAAGGAAGTCAAAATACTCACTGATGACATGAATTTAGGAGAAATACAAATTACATGCATGCAACTGATCACATTTCTGCACTTTACAGAGAATAATATATTAAGTCTGCTTTCTCTTTAGGCATGGTGCCACAGAAACCACACAATACTAAAGAAATCTGAGGGTTTTATTCTCCAGTTGTCAGCGTTTTAAGGAGTATGTAGGTCGTGATGGCACACTATCAGAATACTGAGAGACTGCAGGCCTTATTAAAGAAACATCAATCTGAAAATTCACCAACATGAAACCAGGGGTGAAACTTAGACAGTCTGCTGTGTGGCGACCAACTTCTGAATGCACACCGCTCTCCGCTGGAAGTCAAAGACTGCTGACCTGTATACATTACAGCGAGTCTGGGGCTCCAGTTTTACACTCTTCAATAGTCTGACATTCAATATTTTTTCTTCTTCACCCTGCTGACAATAAAAAGAGAGGAAGTGTTGCTGACTGCCTTCCCACATGAGCCAGCGCCTCCTCCTTGTCCCCATCATCGCTCCTCGTCAGCCACTAGACCTGCAGCTTTCAGCGTCACAGAGTTCACGTCAACTGAATTATTGAGGCCGTCAAGCAGCTCCATTGACAAGCATAGCTGACGCCCAACTTCCCACTGGGCTGTCCAGGAGCCACAAAAGACCAAACCTGAGGCCCTTGGCAGTTTGAAGCTATTCTGGGAAACCTCCTGTGGTGCTAATATTGTTTTGTGCAATAATAGCAAAACAGTCAAATCTGTCTGTAGAGGTTTGTCAAGATAAGTAATCATAAAGGGCAGAAATATGTTTTAACTTGTAAAATATAAGCACTTGTCACATCAGTACTTTATTGTGAGCTGGATAATATACAAAATTGACTTATGAGGCAAATCTATTCATGTGTAGAAGGTACAGTAATGACAGAAAGTCGTTGTCATGTAATGCCCTTTAAATATGTAAGGTTTCTGACTTGGAATACAATCTCTGTATTTCAACTGAACCCAGACGCCGCGCAGGTATTCACTGAGGGTAATTTTCACAAGCAGAGAGCACAATGCATTTCTATTTTGTTCTCCCTATGACAGTACCAAGCACATTTCAGTTTGGCTCTCCCCGCCAGGCTCAGTCCGGGGCACACAGGGAGAGTTGTACTGTTACAAAGTCAGGCCCACTCCTCAATCGTGCCACATGGTCTTGACCCAGAAAGTCCATCAGAGCATGCTGAGCCATAAATGTTAATCTGTAGGTTACAACAGTGTGAAACGGTGCAGCTCTCCGAGCTGGACCAGCAGGACAGCATCCTGTGGCTAATCACAGGTGGCTTTCATCTCAACTTGCTTTGGCCAGAGAGCAGCAGTAAATGTTTGAAACAAAACCAAGAGCTGTCATGCTTGAATATTTGCTTTTCTCAATTTTAAGTAAGCCATACACAGCTAGAGAACATTCTCCACTTCATCATAAACAATTATCGCATCAGCCGTTTAGTCCGAGAACACCTACACACATAAATTACCACCAACACATTTGTGCGGTATAAGATACAGGAATCAATTTATGTTATGCAAAACACATTAGGTCATGAAGTCTGAGGCTGTTCCCTTGAGAACACTTCTCTCTCTCTCCTTTCTAATCAAAATGCAACAGCAGGTACCACAATGTACAGAAATTTGAGATGGAAAACACTACATAAATCCATCTTTAGGTTAATATAAAACTATTTAAACTTATTAGCTGTCAGGCCAGTTCTAAGGGATTCATAACATGCTTACAAATGGACGAAAAAAAAAAAAATCTGGTTTAATTGCATATGCAGTCCTAACTGCTCATATGCATACAGTGGGTTTTTTCCTCTTTTCCTTCGTACAGCATAAAATGTAGTTAAGGACTACAGTGGTAATGCATCAAGTGCTGTCACTAAATATTCCTACACTAAGCACATTTCAAGAGCATCCTAGGTGACTTTTAGCAATCATTTGGCAACTTGCTCTTTTTGTGCCGGGGCAAACTTCGTTATATTACATCTCCGCTGTGCCAAACCAAATAATCCTCTGACCTAAGGTCATTAACAGCAAATATACAAGTCTGTCTGTTACTGGAGGTTTTACCACCCTGAAGCCTTGTTTCTTTACTTTTCTAAAAGATCCTAAATACAACATGGCATGCTATACGTTCACGCAAACGATTCATCATGATGTCGGCTACTCTCGTGGGAGGAATGGGAAGATGCGGTGAGAAAGAAAACAGGTAAAGAGAGTGCAGCAGACAACAGCCAGTGAGGCCGTGTGTTAATAGTAACAGATTAGAGGGCAGCAATTATGTAAAGTAAATAGGACATGGAGCCGATGCGTCGAGCCAAGGGAACTGTGGGTAGTTTGTCAGGCTGCATTAACCTTCACGTGTTTGTTCTGATGTGTTGAAACAGGCAACTCGGCCATTCTGTTTGCCATATCAAATGTTATAATTCATAAGGTCATCTTCCGAGCCACTGTCGGCATCCACAAGTAACAAGGTGAGATATTACAGGCACAGTTCTGTGCATCGCCCCTCTCCCTCTCTCTACATCTCATGGATCTTTTATCTTTTTTTTACTGATGGAGAGAAGTCATCTTGATTGCCCCTTAACAATCTATAAAACTGTTTAGGGCCAGTGTTCAAGACGGCATTATCCCTTAAGGAGGCAGTTCTCATCACACAGAATATTAAATTCTCCACAGGAATTATACAAGGGGAAATTACTTAAGGATACAAGTGTGGTGTGAAAGTGTTGTGTACACAGTTCCTCTAACATTTCTGAATTAATTTGATGATTTTGAGCTTCAAGCATAGTAAAAATCACCTCGAGAATTTCATGCTTGTAGCGTCATCAGAAATTGTAGTCACCCCCTTTGATTAATGGGATTAAAGGGCAATGAAGTTTGAAGCTGAGGCTCAATTAGAGGTCACAGCAGAAAACCTAAATGTCTAAGTGTTTCATTTTGGCACAGTCGATACCAGACAACTCAGTTTACTCTGTAGAGCTGTGCAGAATGTGTCGACAGCCTCATATTCGCCTGAGCACTGTCTCACTCCAGGTGTTTCTGAAAAGGTGTAAACGCAACACAAGTCCTTCATCAGGATTCTGTCGCAGTCTCCAGAACATATGTATTATTTCGTGATGTCTAATTCAGGAGAGTCAAATTTAAATAATAACAGTCCCAAGGAAAAAAAAAAAGATAATCCAAGCTTTACTCACGCTCTGGTGCCCAGTACACAACCACATGTTCAATATCACCAAAAAGTGTGACTGTAATGCTTCTACAGGCCGGTAGAAAGAAGAAAGACTCTTTCTGTGGTAGTTTGAAGTTGTTTTTTTAGCCTTACGTGGCCCCCCCGACACAGCCAAAGGCTAATGACTGAGATGAGAATATTGATCACTTGAAAAGAATTTTTTATTTTCCAACACACAAGGCCTGAAATGCTGAATTACTTAACTACTGCAGTACTTGTTAGAGGAAGAACATGAAACAAGAACATGAATGAGCCTCAACTGCCGCAGTTCCTCAACAGCACTCAGGACAATAGCCATAAATCAATGTAGCTGGACAGATATACTTGTCCTTCTGGGCTATCATGTGAACCGAGACACGCGTGTTTGCAGACTGGGTTTAGCCTGACCCATGCCACAGTGAAATCTGATCAACATTTCTCTCTCATGTCAAACACTGAGACAAGTCACCATGTTATGTAGCTGAGACAAGAAAATGAGCTAATGAATCCAGCTAACGTCTAAACTGATTCTTTAATTTACAGCACTCCAAATTATGGCAAAAGTGAGTCAAAACTTAAAATCATATCACAAAAATTCCACGTTGCACATACATCCGTTGGTTGCCAAGCATCCGTCTGTGTCTCCTAATGCTGGAAATACAGCGCTAAAATGTGATGCTTCTGCGGGAGCCTGTCTCATCCAAGAGGCTTTGAATCCAAACGCAAACTTCCTAGAGGCCTCTTTCAAATTTAGAGGCTTTGATGAAGTTTCTCCACCTTCTGCACCTAAGGCTGAAACCACAGATTGGGTACAGTTTAGCAGGAGTGTGTAAGCTCATTGAGACTTGAATTATTAGTGGATTGAGTGAGCTATAGCTGTGGGTGATTTACGGCACATGTGGGGCTCTCAGACTTTTATATTGCATTTTATGTGCAGATAAATTCACTTATTGGTGCAAAGCCATCCCACAGTGTCAGCTTTTGGTCAGAGGTCTCGAGGAGGACACTGAGGTGAAGAGTGAATAAGACTGAGAGGAAGATTACATTCTTACTGCCATGACTGATGAAAAAATGAGTTCAATGACCTGCAAAAATCTGCAATTTACGCTTTTAATTTATTTTCCTAATATGACATTTAAAAAGATCCCACAACTGTAAGATCTTTAAGAGCACACACTTAGTGAATTACAAATGTTACTTTCTGAAGCACAATAGGTGACGTGACACCTTTTAGGAGGGTGAACAAAAACGCAAACATCTTGCTGAAGGCTTGTACTCATTAAAGGAGTAATTCAGATAAAAATCCGCAGGGTTCAAATCAAAGTATGGTCTAATTGATTTAATCAAGATACTGATGGGAACCACAGGCTTGAATCCTGGCAGGATGTCGGCTACACAGCTTGTCAGGGGACTTGTGATATTGCAACAGAGCGTACGGATCAAATGAGACACCATTACTGAACAAGCGCCACCGATTCTCCCATTTATTTAAATTACGCTGGTGTCATCGGTTTGAAGTCAATGCAAAGGCTAAAATACTGCGAGCACACTGACCTGCACGAAGCTTCAGCGAGCCCGAGGCAGCGGCACGTAAACTTCCAGCGGTGCGCTTTTAGTCCAAACTTGCAGGCAGCGGAGGAGCGGAGCGCGTCGCGGTGTCTCTTCCCGCTATAGCCTCTGGTGCAAATTTGGCTTCACAGAAAGCTTCTTTTTATTTCTCCACAGACACCTCTCGGCTCGGCTTCACGTCGAAACCTTCCCGTGCCCGGTTCTCCACAGCAGAGAGCGCAGGACGCTGTGCGGCGCGGTGCTGTCAGGAGCAGAGAGCTTCAGCTGCCAGCTCCGTGTGAAACGAGTCTCTGCTCAGAAAGCTTCCCAGTCCTCCCCGTGGCTCGGCTCAGCCAATACTTCCAACAACGCAGTTGTCCCCTTTCAGGAGGTAACACAGTTATATGCTTCCTGTCGCCCAGCAGCAGAGCAGGATGTTTAGGGGGGGGGGAGGAAAGAAGAGCAGAAAACTCAGTCGGTGAGGATGCAGAGCCTCACCAACCACTCTGCTGCTCTTTTGTCCGATATGCACTTGTCAGCTGATAAACTGCGCATCCCGTCGCTCTCCTCGGCGTCGCCTCTGGTCTGCCTATCAGCGGTGGGGTGGAGGTGTAGGCCGTGCGTAGAAAAGGTGGGTCAACTCTGACCTCCACCTGCTGAACAACATGCCCACAGCTGCACGTGTGGACAAATTAATTAGATTATTAGAAAAGAAATGATTCCTGGATTTAGCTTAGACTGCATCCGTTTGAAGTGCGCAGTCCACTACATACTAGAAATCTCTCTCCATAAAGTGAATATGAAACAGAAGTGGATTTACTCACAGCATCCTCTCAGACTACCTGCCTGCTTCCCTCAGCCTCCTCTCTTCACTTCTCTTTTGTTGCCCATTGAGAAGCAGCTCATTAAAGCTTACCTATGGTCACACGCTGCTGCCATATAATTGGCTAAGTGTCAAATCTTGAATTTCTCACCTTCAGTCTGACAACAGGTAAGGGAAAAGGGGAAAGACAGACCGATGTAAATAAATGTGTTATTTCCCACTGAACACCAGTAGCTAAGGGTTATTCAAGCTGTTAATTAAACTGTTAGACAAACAAGAAATGCCTAAATCACTTGGTGTTCAAATTAAAATGTTGCCTTCAGACTGGCAGTCGGATACAGGTTGATTCATATTGTTTAGATCCACCCACCATGTGTAGTTTAACTGAACAACTGCAGCAGGGGTGTGCAATAAATATGCCCGATTTAAGTCATATCAACCCAAAGCGTTAGGCAGTGTTATTTTAATGCATATCTGCATCCCCATGTCTGCCACATTTACACACAACAGAGCACGGGAACGCTTTGAGGGGGCTGATAGGCCTTTAGCTGCTGATTTCATAGACAGACTTGAAGTTCTTCAGCATTTCTAAAGTGTGAAAACTCCATCTTGATGAGCTCCAGTTACAGAGATAAGTACACTTGCCTCCTGGCCATTTTCCATCTTGGTCTTAAAAACCAAACCCACGTCTACTTTGAATTAGCTTTGTGATTGAAGAAAAACATACGGGACCCTATCTGATAGGCTTCAAATGATAGCATTTAGAGGATAGACAGTGGAAAGCAGAGTTTCATTAATTACAAAAGCAACAGCTCACTAATCCCACTAGAAAGGCATTTTGAAACCGAGTCATTTTGGTTCTGAGGGAGAGAGAAGAGAGAAAGACTAACAATACCAATGGTAGATCACAGACCTTCAAGCTATGGTCTGCAGGCCCCGTGGCTCAATAGGACGCCAACCGCTGCAGCTCTGACTGGGCAGTTTTTTTTTTTAATCCCCTTCCTGAATTTACCCCACGTCCGACCACATGCAGCGATGAAGTTATCACTGAGGACAGCTTTTCTCCAAGCAAAATCAGCCCTGGCCTTCGACGCTTGATTCTTCTATTGTACCCGGAGCACATCAAAAACATGCCTCCATCAAATGGCATTATCTGCATGAAAGAAAACCGTTCAACAATCTATCTCAAATTCTGCCATTCAATCTTCAGTCAAGGGCATGCAAAAAAAGAGAGGAAAGAAAGAAAGGACATTAAAAAGGAGAGGAATTCTTGTAAGGGCTGCTGAAGCTAATGTCTCTCCCGCTTCCACCCCTCCCTCGTTCTTCTACTTCAAGACAAACTACTTTTACCCTCTTCTGTAATATACTTGGGGGCTTTTTTCAGAGAAACTGTATGTGAAAGTTAGTTACTAAGCAACATATTCGCACATTTCATCCACACGAAGGTTCTTTCAAGTTTGGTACACCAGAGGGTTACTGATAGATTAACAGCCTTTCACTTTCTTGAACCGAAGAAAATAGCTCATTCTGTCTCACGAAAATCTTCTCTTATTACAACTTGTCTTTAGCTTCCTTCCTGGATGCAGATTTCCATTTCTGCGAGACCTTCGGCAAGGCTTTAGTCAGCCACACTGCACACAGCGCGTGTCCATGCAGTCAACTATGCCCTCTATTGGAGGCCAGTCACTTTCAACATCCAAATTCAAAGAGTAAAGCACAGTGTACAGTAAATAACTGCGTCATGGAGGATGAAATAGGAATTAAAGGAATTTAAAAGTGTAACTTGAATGAGATGGAGAAAATGAGCATTATATCAAACAAATGGCCGAAAGACAGTTTTTAGATTGATGATAGGATTTCACAGGATACAGTTTTATCAGTATTAAACATGCAGTGCTTGATTCATGCATCCTGTAGTGCAGCACCTTTATTAGAATCGTAGATGAAAGTCCGGAATAGCCACTAAAATTAAATGCAGGAACATATAACCATATTATTTGCTGTGTTTGCTTCCCGGGCTACCTACAGCTTGCAGAGAGTGTGCCTGAATACACAAAACATGAACCAGAAACTTCACCATTGAAGCCCAAGAGCATAGCATACATTAAAGAATAAAAGACCATACCTCTCTTCAGCTCCGTGTGTTTTACACGTGTATAGTATCAGCAAAGAAAACAGATGGGCCACACCTCGGGGACAGAGAGACCTGTGGACAGAATAAAAAAGCAACACTGACAAATTATGCATACATCCCCTTGCTCTACCTATGTATGCAGGAATTTGTCCCCAAGGGGTCAGACAGATAGTCTGATGTGCTCAGAACGGTGTCTCGTCTTGTCCGATGTCTGTTAAAAAGCAAGAATAACAATAGATGTGTAATCTATATATTTGCAGTGCATTATACTCACACCGTGAAGGCTACTGCCTTTTGTTAGTGTTGTATTGTGTTCTACAAACTAAATGGACATGTATAAAGGGATTGGACAGAACTTCTCTTTTCATGTGGAAATGAATCCATTCCAAAGGGACAAAACAGCTTTCACCCTTGGTTATACAGTGAGGATTTTAGGCAAGCACCTTTTTTTTCCCTTTTCATCTGAGGAAATGGGAAAAAAAGAGAAGAAAGCAAACATTTATAATGCACAAATGCAAGTTTATGTCAGTCAGTATTCAATATCTACAGTTTAAGAACTGATAATAATTCAGTAAAAAAGGGAAACGCTGGCTTTTGCAAATGTGTCTCAGCGTTATTGAGAGGACCAGAATCGTTCACAGTTCCCTACAGTAAAAGAGGACAGAGATGGATGCCTCCCTGCCAAGCTTTAAAATCTCAGAGGACACTTTGAAGTGAGGTGGGAGGGCCTTGGTTTCCCTTCTGAGGCCATTCACTGAACATTTCTATTGATTGTAGTGACTCGCCATAGCACCACCAAGTTGAACACCATTGAAACCTCACAGCTAGAAAACAATAGCCAGGTGAATGAAAGGTAATTAAAATGCTCCCAGGTTAACATTTTATCAAACTTTCATTACCTCAGTAGTTTGAAATCTATTTAAACATATGTACAGTATATTTCCTATTGTCTGTAAAAACAAACGTGTTTTATATTTACTGTAATCACAGCTTAGGACTTTAAGGTGACTAAAATACATTTCTGCTTTCCTGAAATAAAGAATCTGAAGAAAACACACAACCCTTTTAAAGTTCAGGGTGACAGAAATGAAGCTTAGATTTTTCAATATGTGGATAAAAGGGGACTTACAGTAAAATGAAATACATTTTGAAATATCAGGCAGGCTCAGTGTCATTCTAAATTTTTCAGATGAATGAACGACCTCAAAGGGAAGAGACCTGTGGCAAGTTAAAGCTGGTGGTGGGAGACTTCATGAAACACCTTCACTTAATTTGAAAAGTTTAACCAGTAAGCAGAGAAAGCAGCATCTGGAGATGAAGCACGCTTTTCTGAATATTAGGAGTACAAATGAGGGGCTGTTTTATTTTACTTTTCAGTAAGTAACACGTTCGTTTCAGAAGGGCATAGTGACAACGCACTGATTGCTCCTCACAAAGAAGCATTCAACTTAACAAATCAGATTTTTATCAATTCCATGTTTTTATTTGAAGAAATATTTGTAAATGCTCGTCAAGGTAACACTGGGAGTTATGAGTGGCTTAAAATACTTCAATATAACTCCTAGGCATTTAGTAGACTGTATAGTGCTTTGCATTTTTATGTCCCATGAGTTATGAATAAATGTCCTGCGTTCACTCTGTAACAATAAACGCTTTTCCTGTTATGGGTTGCAGGGATGCTGGAGCTAATCCCAGCTGTCACTGGGTGAGAGGCACGGTATGTCCTGGACAGGTCGCCAGTCTGTCACAGGGCTGATATATAGAGACAGACACACATTCACACTCACATTCACACCAATTTAGAGTCACCAGTTAATCTAGCTGCATGTCTTTGGACTGTGGGAGAAATCCAGAGTAAGGCCAAGGGGAGAACATACAAACTCTGCATAGAAAGGCACCCATCCTTCTAGCTGTGGGGTAGCAGTCCTAACCACCACGCCACCGTGCTGCACATTCGGTAACAAAGGCCCTTAAAAATATGCAGATTCCTCGTGTAGCAAATTGCAATATGGAAATACGTGATAACTTGGGTGAACTGTTTTACTTGCTAGAATGACTGAACGCTATTCTGTTAGAAAGCAGGATGGAAAATGAAAGGCTTTTTTCAACTCTGTGTCAGAAATATACCGGTTTATGTTTAAAGTGCAATATGCATGAAGTTGGTCACCTAGTTTGAAGACTGAAGTTCTGTCCTGCTCGGCTGCTCACATCCTCTCCCGTCAGTCTGTAAACAACACAGATAAAGTAGAGTGTAAGACGGAGGAGCTGCTGTCTGTCAAGTATGTTAATGCTATTCTAAACATCTATCTATTATCACTATGACTCTTTTGATAAAGTTTGACTTTGGCCCCCTTTTCTTTGTCTGTTCAGACTAGGTGCCTTTCACAGTGTGTATACAATCTGCTCATTTGTAACAAATACCTATTTTCTGTTGCTGAAAACATAAAATATGGAATACAAGCATGTAAAATTCAGATCAGATTCAATCACTAGTCAAGAGCTAACCTTACAAAGTGCATTAAATGATAATATGTGTACAAAGCAAATCAGTATGTCAGCAATGCTATTTTTTTCTTACTACAGGCATATATGTATTCATGTGTATCCACCAGAGCTTGACAAGTTGATTTCTGAATGTGGTTAGTATGCATTTTATGTATGCAAATATCTCTCTCACTATTTGTGTCACAAATCCAGTATTGGTTCAGTGATAGATTGCAGCAAAAACCTGTTTTTTATGCCTTACAAAATTGATTACAATTTTCTTGAAGTTATTGGTGTCCTGACCTCTAGCAGTAAGTTAATTGCATGAACATTAATGGATACACAAATCGTACATGTTGCACAAGAGACGAGGTTAATAGGTTAATAGTGACGAACGCTGGCTAAACATCACCCAGGTCTTATCAAACTATTCTTTCCTAATGACAATATAGACCTTTTTGTTTTATAGGTGTTAAAAACATGTTCCACAGTCCAGTTTACAAAAGAGATTGGCCTATGGGAGATTATCCTGGCACTGTGTGAATATCATACTATAAAATAAATGCATTACAAGTAAGAGAACACACAGGTGAGGAGCTCTAACACGCTACGCCTTTGTGCAGTTTAATTAGCTTGAAGTATGATGAAACCACGGCTTCTGTGCTGGAATTTTCCAAGCCTCTGTGAACTTGGGATATCAGATAATGAGCGCTTTTGTTTTTTTTGACATCCAACAAATCCCTTAGTGGGACCAGTTTGAACCAATCAGCGCATACAATGATATATACTACAAACCCTGATATACTGTAGTTTGTATTGCAGGGGAGACATGATGATTCCCATAAAGACGGGATTGAAACAATACATATTTCAGTTTATACAGATGCAACACCACCTTGTAATAAAATTCTCCTTTATCTAAACAGCAGCTGCACTATTGAATTCTGTGTGCTGTGCAAGTAAAAGGGATTCTGATCTAATGTTGGCTAAGTACACCATTATGCTCTCTCTAGCAGGTTATTGCACATAGAGCAATAAACAATAACATCCGCTCCGAGAGGACTTGGTTAAACGTAGGCAACTTTTGTGTGCTAAAAGTGCCAGGGTAAGAAAACAGCACTGCGTTTATCAAAGCCTGAGTGAACGCTACTGTACTCCACCACAGGGCTAATGAAGAGATATGTCCTCCATTACGGGGCCATATTCCTGCTGCAGCGATTAGAAAACTCTCCAAAGGGGCTCTATCACAGGCTTTCATTGAGTCTGGACCTTTGCAAATCTTCATATCCTGCACAATTTTCATAAATTGAAGTCTAATGAGCGCAGTTGACATAACTATGATTTATTGTCTCAGAGGCTTACCAATTTCACCACTGCACTGCAAATCATGAATGTCAAGGGTTTAATCATATTCATATATATTTTCAACAAGGGGAATTTGATGTGTCACGTGAGTGAAAGGGTCTAGCTGTGTCTCTTTTTTTTATTGTAGGTGTGTTATGATAATACTTGCAAACATGCAGAGCACTAACAAGCTCCCTGAGGTGGCCTGATATTGTTGACGGGGAGCACAGAGCAATATCTTTCAAGGAATCTCTTCGGGAAACACTACAGCGTGTAGTGGTATTCTGCTATATTATGATTGCTGTGTCACATAATTGCCATAACATTGTTGTTAATGTTAGGTTTATCATTTGTATAGATCTGTCAGTGTAATCTGGTGATGAATTTTGAGTTTTCTAAAGCCTGTAGGTTGAACAGTTGATATTATTAACCAGTAAATGGGGTAGTGTAATATTTAGTGGTTAAAAGCACTCAGCTTTTTTTTCAGTGCCACTTCAAAAATTGTTTTTACACATAATTACGTTTCCTCTGTGAATTATAAGAGCTGTTATATTTCAGAATTGATGGCAGCGAGAATAAGGAAGACTTAAGGAAATCTTCCTTTTGAAAGCTCAAATCAACAGAGACCTCTTAACTGACTCGTCTTCTCAGCTTCTACCCAGTCTATGACCACTCTACATAAGATCGTTCAGTTTTCAATTAGCTTCCCCTTTCACCTTGCCACCTATCAAGGAGGTCCGCCGTGGAGCTCTGGAGTGCGATGGATGGCTTACAACGAACCTACAGTGCTTGGCCATTGTGAGAGCAAAGCAAGCATTGATAACAGCCCGTGGAACTATTGACATGATAACATTTCAGTCTCCTAGGCCACAGTGGCACTGAGCTGCAATAAATTGAGACGAATGATCAGTCGATGACAATTTCCATAATCGTTATACCTTCGGTAATTCATCAAGGTAATGATACCCACGTCCCTAATGTCACATTTATTCCATTTTGTGCACAGCGGCAGGCTCAGAACGAGACCCCCGCTTTCCTCATTCCCCCTCCAAAAGGATTGATTACACACCAACTGCTTTTTTTTTGCTGCTGCTTGTGAGTGGAAGAGCAATGTGTTATTTGACCAAAAATAACAATGAAGGGGATGGGAAATGCAATCTAATTCCACTCATTCAACTTCCTCTCTCTCCTGCAGTGACAGGCAAACAGGAGGCCATTACAGTTCAGCGCTGGCACCGTTTCCAAACCAGAGGGAAAAAAGAGAGATCTCTGCTTCCTTGCTCTCTGGAACATATCAAGATGCATCATCACCACATCTGCGTCTGCTTTTTTTTTTTTTTCTTCTTCTCTCCGCTCATTAATGACATAGATTCTCTTTGACAATTATTCGTTTTAATTGGCACACTACAGCAGTATGCCTTATTGTGATTCAGTTACAGACGCAGTCATTCAAAAATTAATTTCCTGGTCCCTGGGTGTTTTACATCGCTGTAGACATGTGTTAGCACACCTTGACAGAAGTAACAACTTCATTCACAAAGGTGGTATCTAAGGTCTGAGAATTTCCAAAATACTTTCATTTCTACCCCATTGCACTCACTGTCTATTCTACTCCGTTTGGCTTTGAGGAACTCATTTAGGAAAATACTCCTGTATGTGATATAACATCATTGTTCAACACCCTTTTTCTACCCAGGCTGTAAGTCAGACTGTTAATGACAGTGAGAAAGTGCTTTCATTCAAATGGCTTTTCAGTAAGAGACTGAGGTTAATAATAAACTGAACACTGCTGGTGTAGTCTATGTAGACTACAGCCGTGTTGAAAGCATAAGGCTGATGCAATGAAATCTTTTAATTCCAGTATAGAAGAATAATCTGGTTACACTTATCCTCACGTTATAAGAAGACTAATTGGAATGCCTGATTTAGTATGAGATGAAATGTGCTAATGTGAGACAAAAACATCTTATTCATTTTCCTTAGATTTTTTATAACTATTAAGATATCAAAGTAGTGGTGCAAAACAGACTAATGCTACTTTCAAGCAGAACATCAGGCAATTGCCCTGCACAGTCTTTAGAAGCAATTTTTGCCTGCCACCCTGAAATTCTCCCACACCTGCCATAAAATATAAGAAAATGATTATATGTTGTGCAGGTTATAGTGTTAGCAAATACTCATCAGAAGGTTTGGTGTGCTGTATGTGCAACACGTTCAGGGACCCCACAGAGTGTAGGACACGTGTGGAAAAGTTGCAGTCACAACATTGTAAGTTCCTGGAGAAGCTATAACATCAGATATTTGCTGAAAGGGACATAATGGTTGTAAAATAAGCACATTCTCTGGGCAAACTATGTAATGAACAGACATATGAAAACATCCTGTATCTTATAGCACATACTGGCATTTGTATAAAGTCATTTCCTCTTAGCTTTGCTTTATGCTGATTGTGACATGTAGTACTTTTCTGCAACAAAGTGCCATCAACTGCTTTATACTGACAGAGTGGATTTTACGAGCTCTAACACTGATATCAGGAAGATCTCTTTATTAATATTGTTTAATTAACAGTGTCAGTCGTATCACACAGCCTTTCAGTAAATTGAGCGTGTAGGATTATTTTCATTATTGATTCATCTTCTATTTGATCACAGACCACGTGCTCACACATGTCACATGCCTCTTTAAAATGCAACTCCACATCAGAGCCCACACAGCATACAAAAATAACAGACTTGCTGACAGTTCAGTAAGATTACTCTATTTCATTTTAATTTTTTTCAGTTCCAGCAGAGTGCTACTTTGACACATTACTTATTATCTCCCACGCACTGTCTGTATACAGTAATACAAAAATCATTTCTCTTGTATTTTTATTTTTCCATCCTTCGAGTTTAAGTACAACGTCTGTTAAAGCAGTATGCTCATATCATCCGCAAAGAAAGTAAAACATCTGTATAACTGTACAGCCATTATCAGGCAGTGTTATTTAAATGCAATGTGTAGACCTTCATTATCACCATCTCCTGTATCTCAATTCACACCACAGAGGTGTAAATTCTTAACACTACACAAAAAATTCAAACCCTAACATGTCACCGAGGTACTGAACGATTCCTGACGCCTATAGGAGGCTTTCTACTTTCTACACCACGATATTTTCAGTGAATGAGTATGCAGTGTGAGTGGGTATGTGTATGTTATCTTCCCCTAAGGCTCAAGCATTCACACCAACACTTGACTGACACAGTATTGACGTTTCTCTCCAAATCCCAAGACAAACTGTCAATACCAAATGTCTCAGGGATGTCAAGCCAGGATCAAATTTAGTTGTGATGGACAAGTTTTGGAAAATGGTGGACTGTGCAGGAGCCATTTTTGAGCAGCTATTGAATCAATGTTCCCATTAAAATATTAATTATTAAATAGCAGCGCAACTGGAATGTAAGTTTACCATTAAGAAAAATAATTATCTCAACATCTTTCAAACATGAGAAGAACCTTCACAGTGGCTTGGTTGAGCACTACAGAGGGCACAAGCAGCAGGGAGTGGATATAATTGAGCTGAAATTGATCTCCCATGGCAATGATACTTTGTTCAATCTAATGTTCTGCGGTGATTGGAGGATTGGCTCTCTCATTCCTTTTCTTGAAAAGAGGTTGAAAAAAGACCTATCTCTTAGGTTGCCTACCATTAAATCTTTGATAAAAGACATAATTCTTGCCTTAAGGGATAACAAGATGTTTTTATCGGCTGCACACAGACCAGACCTTAATGCTTTGAATAATATCTGATATGGCCATGTCTACAACAATTCTTTACAGATTTAAAAACTGACCTCTTTGAATTTTGCTCCAACAGTTATTTTATATGCAGTCAGCAAAGAACACACACAAAAAAAATAAAATTAAAAAAAAAAATATATATATATATATATATATACATACATACATACATACATACATGTATATATAACCTAAATATGTGGTTTCTGGTCTGTAAACAATACTGTGTGTAACACTGAAGCAAGCCTAAGGCTCTTATGTGAAGCAGAAAATAAAATGTGTTTATATTTTTTGACTTGAACCAGTGTTTGAATAGAATAATTGATTTCTTATGCATCTCTTTTGAATCAATATTTATATGTGGGAGAGCAGAAAGTGGAGCTTGCAGGGGTTCCACTGGTGTCTCCAAAGATACAGACCCATTTAAAAAAGAGAGGAGATGAGGCTTCTAAATAAAGGTCTTCATCTCTATCTGTTTTTTTTTTTTATTAAAGTAATGCCATAGGTTTGGCCAACAAATGGGATAAACCCTGAGATAAGCTCTTCAACAGCCTTTCAATATGTTATATTCTGGCATGTTGTTTAAGTCAGTATTCATCAACACTGAAAGGATTTTGACAGAACTATATCCAATATGCCACAAGCTGTTTTCTGGTTCTGTAGAAAGGTTAAATGGAAGTCTAAGTGACATGTACAGTAGCGTCTAAGTAAAATAGAGCCATCACCACTGTGATACACTTTATAATCTGGATTTAAAGGATTAATACCCCTCCTATAGAAAATGTCACATTTTCATAATTAGTCCATTATGACTAATTCATTGTGGGAGTTAGATTGTGATATGTTTCTGTATTACATGAGGCATTTTGATGTATATTATTTTACATGAAAACTTTTTTTAAAAATAATTGTCAAATTGTGTTGAAATAATACTCTATTTGAGTGATAAAGTTTAAAGTGATAAAAGTTTGTAGACTATTTGATTCAAGTGCACGAGTAGCTGTTGCTATTATCTGCCGACAATCAGAAACACTTTCCCATAGCCTTGACATAATTACTGGTAAGTATGTTTGACTATTGGACATTCTCACATAGTAATCATCTGTATCTGAAGATGTATTTTAATGACAGAGCCCCCAACTCTGTCATTCCCTCAGTTCTGCGAAGCACGTTTGTGTCTCTCACATAATTGTTTTGGTTTTATGGTCTACAACTCTCACCAGTGTCATTAGCATCTTTTTCAGCAGCAGCAGACAACCGTTTTCTAAGGAAAGCTTGAAAAACTAACTGTACACTACTTGCCATGCAGGCACAGTTAGCTACTAGTGGGTGAACATAATGAAGCATTTAGCAGGTAAAGAGGCATCTATCAGATGCTGATGGTGATGGCAGCAATTAAAATAACAATGAAAATGTAATTTGTATTTAACGGATATTGGACACATAGCTCACAATGTGAAAGTATGACAGAGTTTGATAATAGCAGCAACTTTGACACTGTATGTCAAACTGTAGGTTTTTTAATCATGTATTCATTTATTAGGGAAAAAAAAGCTGTCCAAACATGCCAGGCCCTTTTTGAAAAAGTTGTTGCCCTGGTTGTGCCACCCTTGACAGCAACAACTGCAATCAAGTGTTTTGTGGCAATAAGTCTTTCACATTGTTGTGGAGGAATTTTGGCCCACTGTTCTTTGCAGAATTGTCACTGTCAATTGTTAAGTCAGCGACACTGGAAGGTTTTCGAGCAGGAACAGCCTGTTTAAGGTCATGCCTCTTCAGGGCCTCTCTGGTAGAGCACAGAATTTACACTACTACACATTCGTTTGATGCCAGATGTAACACACACCTTCCTATTCTATTTATGTGGTATTGTGATTCAACAGGTCTGGGTGTGGCAGCTTTTTCACATAGGGTCAGTTAGGTATAGATGGCTTTTTTTACCTTAATAAATAAAATCACAATTTAAAAACTTAATTTTGGGAAGGAGGCAAACACTTTATTACAGCACTTTATTTCTGTTGCTTTATTTGTGGATGTTTTATGATTGTGCTTTGTGTGTGATGACTGACACAAAAGGGTTTTTGTGATCCAAAGAGAATATAAAACAGTCAGTAAAAACTATGCTGCTGAGTCTCTCGGCTGACTGACTGACACTTCTCATGATAAATTCATGGCAGTGACAAGGCTGAGTGGCTTTTGGGGCATGGGTTAATTTGTCAGGAGGCTTACTGAGCAATGAGTGGTGGCACAGTGACAAAGCAGAATGTCACCATTTCATTGTGGGAGAGAAAGAAATAGGCCGTGAAATGGCTGACTCATGGACCGGTACAAACACATGATACCAGAGATATGCTATGCTCACCTAGCCATGTCTTAAACAGTGGGAGTTCAGGTTCATCTAAATCTATTTTCAACTGAAGTCATTATAGACCTCCTCAGATCAATGGCCAATGTTGTTTTTGTGTGTGCTTGTGTGTGTGTGTGTGTATGGGCAGTGAAGAAAATGTACTTGCTCAGATTTTACAACCCCATTGACAGTGGAGTAAAAAGTGCACTTACTCAATCATTGTACTGCAGTATAATTCTGAGGTACCCGCACTTTAGTTTAGTATTTTTATTTTTTTGGTAACTTCATACTGTAACATTTCAAAGGGACTAAATATGGCTGGTTTGAAAAATTGGACAATTGACAGCAGTCAAATATGTGGTGGTGCATCTTTTGCATCTGTAATCATGTCTTGACTAAATGGGATTTTCTATTGACATAAATCCTTACACAAAGAAGTTGTAGCATTGTCCTCCCCCCAACACTGGCCACGGAACTTCTGAAGTTGCAATGTTGCAAAGGCCAGTTCATCCAGCGGCAGAATTTGGGCAGGTTTTTCTCAAAAATTGCAGTGCATGTTTTATGTTTTTAGGCAGTTGCATCTTTTTCATTATTCATTTGTTGAGAATAAACCTCACTGTACTGACTGACTGAACTTCAAATAAATTACAAGCCACTATACTTTCTTTGTCTATTTTTATTTTCACCCCTCCCCATTTAGTTGCTTGGCAACCAGTAGTGCATAACACATACTTCCTAATGCTCCTTGTACTCGATGAGCTGTCTCTGTTACCAGCAACCCTCAAACATGCGCTTTGCATTTGAGCAGGAGAAAGATTGTAGTTTATATGATAATGACATTAATACTTGAACTTAGTGTGACTGCTTTAAACTGTATATTATTGGCTTGTTTCAGCTCCATCAGGGCATGTCATAAAGCTTGGAGAAGAGCAAGTGCTAAATTGAACATCAAGTGACGAGTCACAATCCCTTAAGAACCTTGGCCAGAAGAATGCTTTGAAAATGACTGGTCCAGATCTCCTGCCTGTTCTCAATTAGCCATTCCCAGTCGTAGCCACAGACATCAGGTTGATGCCATCTTGTTCAAGCTGCCCACCCACCACTGCCCTATGCTCCTGCCACCATATGTCAGGTGTTGCACCGCTCACCATACCAGACCAATGTATCTCCACTCCGACATAAGAGCACACTCCTCGGACAAAAGCTTAATCCAAAATGCTGTCCAACTACGGAAAAGCCTCCCAGAGGAATGTGTTGGACAGATAACAGACAGTGGTCTCCAAGCTTTTAAGGGTGGATGAATAGAAAAACCTCCTGACCACACCGTTAACAGCATTTGACTGTTGAACAGCAGTGAACCATGTGATTGGTCAGCCAATAGCCAAGTAAAATGTATTTAGGCATTTCACTTGGCTATTGATCACAATCGCAATCAATTTTAAAAAATCATACTGTATGAGCTTTTTATAGTGGTTTATTTTTGCATACATTGCAACTTTGAGACCGATAAATGTTTTGGAGAAGGGAGGACAATATTTTCCTGTAAAATGTTGTGGAATTAAAGCATGTTGTCATATAAAGAATTATCAAGTACCTCAAAATTTTCTCAACTACCTGACCGTTTGTTGAATAGGGGGAACTTTACATAAAAGCATGAGGTCTCTATTAAGGACTGTTCTTGCGTTATTTTGCCTTTTTGTCAACATCGACAGATGGCAACACAATGTCCACGAAGCCATGTAGTCTGCCATAGATGTGGAAATACACCAATAATGGCTAAAGCAGGAGGAACAGGAATGTTGGGACTAACTCAGGGTCAAAAAACTTGTTAGGAAATTAGAATTCTCATGCTTAGAATTATTAAAGTCTTAAAAGGCAAAAAATATAGTTTGCTGGTGATGAAATACCCACTGAATAAGTGATTATAACTCATTCATATTCAGCAGAACACAAAACATATAAGCCTGGAACCAACGGTTGTTTTAGGTATACAGTATGATTCCCTTACATCCACGTACTGAAATGTTTCTCTCTGTAAAATTCAGGCTTTTTCATTTAATTACTTATCAAAGGAAGCCTAGAGGCTTAGCAATGTTCATTAGTTAAAAAAAGAGGATTCAGAAGAACAATTAGACATGATAAAAAATCTACAGATTAGATTACATGACATTTCACGTTCTATTAATCATCCTCAGGCCCCAAGGACCCAGTCACTTTGCAATCCCTTGATTTGTTCTGAACCTTAACTTCAGCCTATAGTTTTACATGCTGCCCAGTCTGCGAATGGTGGAATACTGTAACAGATGGGACACCTGTACAATGAGCTGCATAGAAGCACACGGCAAAAAGGAAACACTTGCCTCCCACACACAGATTCTCATCCAAACAGCATATTTTTAGGTGCTAGTTAATCCAAATCCTGACATTTATTTAAAAATCTTTTGGCCTTTTCAACCTGTCGGCTCTGTCGATGCCTGCAAATTTGTTTTTCCACCTGCGGCAACGATGTAAGATTCGAAAGCTTACATTAAAACAAGCATGTGTGCTAAACCTAACACACTAGTTTAAAAGCTGTATCCCTGAAGTAGCAGAATGGTTCATCTATTTGTTTCATTCTTTCAATTATCAATCAAGCGAAAGGGATTGTGTCAAGGTTATTAAATGGTTTTAATGAGTGAGATGAGGAGGAAAAAGAAGAGGACAATTATGGAGTCTCAGAACATATATAAGTGAAATCAACAAGCTGCTGGTTTCAAGTCAACCTGCAACCCAACAGCACGTTTATTTTTGAATAAATGATTATCACCTTTATCTGGGCTGCTCTGGGTGCATAAAAGAGAAGTTGTATTCCAAAAGCATCTGAATTCTGAGGCACACCTGATGTACCCACAGCTCACATCCACTCTTTCAAGCCTATAATTGAGTTAGCACAGGTGTAATCATGCTATCAAATCTTTTTTTTTACTGGTAAATTTACATGCAAGACTGTTGTTGCAGGCAGTTTGTAAGTACGAAACATATACAGTATATTTCTCTTATTTCTTACTGAACTGTGCTAAAGAAAAAAGCATGGGACCTGTTTCAATCCAGCCACTATTATACTCCTCCTACACATGAACAGACATTGATTATGATTATATAGTGATTATGCATTCTGCATGCCAGCCACGCAGCAGAAGCGTAGAGGGGAGCATTAAGGGGCTTGGCGATTGTGGGGCCCCCTGCTGAGATGAGAGAGGAGGTAAGAGCCAAGGAGAGGGGAGTGTGGAGAAGGCTAACCAATCGTCTGTGTGCTGGGAACGAGACCAATCAGGGTGACTACTCAGGGCTCTGTTGCTCCCTCTTTCTCTGTAATTCTGCCTTTTTTCTTCAAGCTGTCTTATTTATTCTCTATTCCTAATCGCTCTATCCAACTCTTACCCTTTTTTTTCCCACCGCTGTCTGCCTCATGAAATATTACTATCAGGCTCATACACTCTTTTAGCTTCACAAACCTCTATACTCCTGAGCACACCCTTCCAATCTCCCCCCACAGAGCGACCTTGGGGTTTTCTCTTCTCCACCTAACACTTTCCACTCTCTGGTTTCTTATTCACTGGCCACCCTGCTTTACACAGTCTACTCCCATTCGTCAGATTATTATTCTGTCTGCAGTCACTAAGGAGATGCACACACCATCCATCACAATGTACAAATTCTCAGTGCGCAGATTCGGTTGGGTCCTAATTAAAAAGCCTTTCCAGTCGTTTTCTTGAGAGATAATTAGACTTTCATCTCACCAGGATGCCACATCCATAGATCCACTCTCCTCTTAGGAAGCCTATAGGAGAAAGAAAAAAAAATTCAAAGGTCTTTAACCACTTTCCTTTAGGGCACCAGTCAATAATTAAGGAAATCTTTTGTTACAAAAAAAGTCTGCTTTGAGTGTAAAAAACACTTACAGAAAATTTGTTAAACCCGACAGAAACTATGGGAACCTTTCCTTTAAATAAAGGTTGAGATTATGCTGTGCAGCAATGAGGCTTCAGTATAGCAGTCCTCTGAGTGCAAGACATTGATTTTTAAGTGACAACACTGGTGCAAGGGTCCATTTATAGTTTGTCCATTGCAGTTCCTGGGTATAACTCTGATGTGAGCTTGGAGGCCGTGGAGCTTTGGGCCTGATATGAGACAGCTGGAAGGGTTGAATTATTGAAGAGCAAGAACCAGCTCTGAAACACGGGCCATGTCCTCCCAGCTGCTCTGTGTGCTGAAGCTGACACTTCAGCAGTCGTCAGACGTGTGCAGTTAACAGGGTCCATCTGTTATTGAGGCGTAATGAACACAGTCAGAGCCAGAGAGAAATGAATCACTGTCACTTTATTAGCGTACGACAATAACAATGATTGTGCCATGCGTACAGCAGAAATGGTAATAATTATGATATTTTTGATTGTAATGATGATTAGGATGCAGATGATGGCAGTGGAGATGATGATGATAATGAAGGTGATGTGTGTCTTCAACGATGATGACACTGACACTTTGTGCACAAAACACAAGTTGCAAAAATCAACATGGTGACAACATTCACATTTACACTCATTATGCATTCATGAAACAAAAATGATTTGCATATCTGCGATGGACGGGAGGACCTGGAGGACCGGAGAAAAATAACAGAACATTAAAATCACTGTTGCTATAATTGTTGACAGCTTCGTGTAAATGCCTGCCAAATTGAAAACTCATGATTCTAATGTAGAATAGGCCAGTGATGAAAGAAGTGTAACCTCCAAAATCAATACTCAGCCTGTCTTTCATTACATAAGTGAATTTTTTATTCTTCGCAGAGATATATATTTATCCCACTTATACCCTTGGCTCAGGAGCAAATTCATTTAGTAATGATTACCTGACTCAGGTAAAACCAATTTCCATTCACTTGTTACCTCGAGTCAGTGACAAGGGCACAGCCAGGGTCACTTTTCAGCAGTTTTTTGGTTGCAGGCGCACCATCAGCACTTGATGTCATGGACAGTGTGTAGCTGTGTGTGTATGTGTATGTGAGGGCGTCCATTTTCTCCAAGACGGTCAAAAGTAGGTATGTTGCAATGACACAAAAGAAGGTAGTGCTTCTTGGTTTCAGTGCCATTGCTTAGTTTGAAAGCTGTCAGAGAGGCTGTGTGGGTGTTCAGCAGTCTCACTCCCCACGAGAACTGCATTCAGATAAAAATACTCAAACCGCTCATATGCCGAAGGGGTTGTGGTGTATGTTCAATATGTTTTGACATAAAACTTGGGTAACTGTAGAAAAGTATCTTCTTCTTAAAGAGGAAATGGCACTTGATTTAAGAGTACACATTACTTCCACAGCCACGAACAGCTCAACTTATTTCTGTCAACATAAAAACCTTTAGCACACAACATTATTTGATGTTATTTTGAATGTACCTTCTTTCCTGTAGGATACCTGACTAGGAACTATCTTGTGCAACAGAAAAAAAACTAAAGCTGAAGAACAATTTGACATCTGCTGACTCCTAGGCAGAACCTTTTTTTTCCCACAAACATCAAGCTACTCATGTCATAATGCAATCACCAGGATGTCAATTACATGTAATTCTAGTACTTAGCTGATTATTTGATTGAAACGTTACTAGTATAAGAGTAACTAGTTTCCAGTTAATAGTATCCAGAAGACTTCATCAGAACTGCTGAAGCCTTTTGGATGGAAGGTAAAACATCTTCGAGAACTTCAAGAAGCAAGTCCAGGCCGCTTTATGAGATAAACATGACCTGGATGACTAGGAATCTTCACAGGAGTAGTGAGAGGTTTTTTTTCATTTGCATTTTCGTTTTGTATTCACTACATTTTTGGACCATGTGTTCTACGGTTATGAAAGCTTTTCTCTAAATGGTCTGTTCAGTTCATACGTCATCCAATCTGACAACTGCAAAACAGAATATAAATCTACAAAAAAATACATTACAAAAGTATATATAGCATTAACCACTGCCTAGTAAATATTGGTGGGTTGTATGTTGTGATTTAACTCTTTGAATCTGTAACAATTAATTAGAAATTTAAGACAACTGACAACACTGACTTAGATTATATAACAGATAATATATGTTTCCTTGTTTTCCTAAAAGAATATAAATTTAAACAAAAGACAAAACCACTAAAGACTATGGCCGCTAAGCACAGGTCAAGCCACAAGAAATTAGAGATGGGGTATTATATTCTCATTTTATCCAACCATATTCTGAAGCTATTCAAACAGAACTCAAATGGGCCAAAGGGAAAACACATTTGAATACAGATTCTGGGTTGTTTTAGTTTAACTAAGGCACTGATTTTACGATAGAGGAATATGTGTAGGGAGTAACTTTTGAGTCGTATTCAGCTCTAGAAGAAGTAAAAAAAAAAAAAGGCTTAATGAAGTTTATTTAACTCCTCAGGCTTATCGAGATAAAAACTGTTACCAGCTGCACCCCATGAGGCTACATTTGAAATTTCACAGATCATAAGGTTTGCTCGCAGTTTCATTTACACAGCTATTCAATTTGTTTCTCTCCCTTACAAACCACAGAGATAACTATATCTGACGCCAGTGTTCATTTGGTCCGTCTTGAGACTGTATCTTTGTGAGAGCATTACACAAGTTTGATCTAAAATTCATGTAATTACCATCCAAATGAATGCTGACTATGTGTCAAAATTAAACATTATACGTCAGCTTATGCCAGTGAAGCTACAGGAGATCTAGCTCCTGACGCTTTCCATGTGTAAACCAAACTTTCATATTCCAAGAATTTGCGCTTACAAAATGAAACAAAAGTTATCATTATACTACATATAATATTATTATTATTATTATTATAAGTAGCTTAGCATCACATTCAAGATTCCTGATCTCTGTCTAATTTATGTGGATAACATTTGTCGAAATTTTCTGAAGAACATGCTGTGTTCTTGTTTACTGGAGGCAGACACAATATCGCTTTTCAGTAACTACCTATGGCAATGGTACTGGTTCTCTCCAATCTTACTTCTTCTCTAATTAGAAGCATCTGACAAGAACAACAACATGTTTGTAGCTCTGTGGGGGGTAGCAGAGGGTCAAACAGCACCAAGCTGGAAACAGCACAACAGCAACACACTCCAGCTTAACAGCTAAATTTAGCTTTACTGCTAAATTCATGGAAATGTGGAGGATTACAGTTGTGCAGCGACATATGTACGTACTAATCTAAACACGAACATGTATTTAGCAGTTCTGGAAACCATAAGGACCTGCCTGTTGCCATATCAAACATGCACCTAACCTAACAAGGATTTGTTATAAATAATGAACAGTTCGAGACAATTTTGGATATGGAACACTGTGGTGCATAAGACGCATTAGCCTTTGCTTTTGATTCCTGTCCTGCTTTAGGGAAAGATGTTCAAAGCTCTTCCACGGCAAAATGCCGCCCGCTTTCAAAGACCCCCTGCTGTGTGTGTCAGTGCACCAGTTCTCTCTGTACTCCATAAATTAAAGTTATCCCAAATGTCTTGTGGCATAAATGGAGGCTTCAATGCTCGGCATGCATTAATTAGGAGTATAACACAACCTTGGTTATCCTCATAAACAGTGGTTCTGTAACATTTCACTGCCCTTTCCAAGAAATGTGTCACCTCTAGTTGATCTATATTAAAATGTGTGGAAAAGAAGCAAATCTGCTCTTCAAGTTATCATATTAAATACCAGACTACGTTACTGTTTAGAATTGTTATATACTCTAAGTTAAATCAGCTGTAATCCAAGTAATTTTCAGAGCAGTTTCATTTGTAAAATTATTAAAACTAACCACTCATATTTCCAATTAGAAAATGCTTTTTTTACACAGTATTTTGATGAAAGCCTGCCCCCTGGGAATATACATTATTGCATATTCCCACAATAGAAACCCCAGAGGTGAGAGGATTGATTACATTTTCCTGTCTTCTCTTGCCCTAATTAAAGATCTAAGGGATAGCCCCCCATGGGAGGACAAACTCTACTGTTTCACTGTGTGCCACATCTCCTCTCGCACCTATATGGACATGCAGTGTTCTTAAGCTGATTGGTGTAGGTGAGTTCATTGTGATTTGACCATAAGAGATTCTATATTTGGCAGTTTGAATGGAGCACAACCCCGCTGTGTGTAAGTGAAAAAGAAATGTATATTTGTACATTGTACATCAAATGTACATTTAAGCTCCAGACTGGAATGACAAAGGAAGAGAAATATCATAGCCTCTTCCCACTCATTCAAAAACCCATACCACGCTACAGCAAAACAGATGGTGAGGCATAAATGTTAGTCAGTTCCATCGATTCAGTGACAGGTGCCAATCAAAGTGCCGCCGCCGATCACTTTAATGATGACGGCACACAGAGTTAACATGCTCCATTATGCTCCCTCATTATCTAGAGTGACGAGCGCCAGCAAGTTTCAACAAATGGACCTCTCACCTTCACAACAGCTTCATTTGAATCCAAATCAATATTTCTCCCTCCAACCTGAACGAAAACAATGATCAAAACAGGGACTACAATACTCTCAGCACTCCAGAGGACCTTTTCATTTGCTTGGCAAGAAATTGGCCTTAAATTGAATTTGGAAATCAGCATGGCTAAAAAAAAAATCTTTACTAAGCAAATGAGTGTACATTGTCTTTTGGTATCTGAAGTCAGCGGGGAGAGAAGAGGTGTCCAGCCCTGATTGCAAGTTCTATTGCAAAGAAAACAATTCAATTGTTGAGCACAGATTGCTTATTTGTCTCAATCGTCTCAATAATTCCTGCTACATTCATTCTAATTACCTTCAATTGAACTGGTTGTGTTCTAGAAGTGGTCAGTGCTCAAAAGACTCTAAGACTGATTTGATTACTTTGCCCTAAATTATATTAAATTTTCCATCCCAAGTATATTCAAACAACTCATGTAGTAAAGAATGACTTTGAAACACAATATTTGAACCATTATTTTATATCTGCAGATTAAAAAGGCTAAAATGACCCCTTAAAGACGGCACTGAAGTGGTTTGAGCTCAAGGACATTTTTCCTTTCATTCTTCACAGTCACTTGTCGTGGTCAAGCGGCATTTGATTGACAGCGACAAACAACTTCAGGAACTGTAGTAGATTATCAACAAATCAATATTTGATTAAAAGCAACCATTTCTGAGAAAGAAGAGGACAATGACATAGAGCACCAGTTTGCCTGGAAGAGCCACCTCCGCATACATAGTCCTGTATATACAGAACATGCCAGGCTGCAAATATGGAAATATATATGTGTGTTTTTAATCACCCTCATATCTCTAAGCTTAATATGATGTTACCACCAGCAGCCAACTAACTTAACTTACTTAGCACAAAAAACAGACCCAAACTATTGTATTTTGAGGACTAACATGCTGGAATCTGAACAGGTTGCCAGGAAAGGTATTTGTTAAATTAAACAGTAATGGTATAAAACAATGACATAAAAAATTATTTAATTGGACTAATTGTTTTAGCACTATAAAGATACTTTAGCTGCCTCTACCTCACAAGCAACTTCACTCCCAAAAGAGAAATCTTAGATGTCCATTATTCAGTATTACACCATCATGACTAGTCCTTGAGGACAGCTCAGAAATTCAGTCTTTAGCACCAAATCTTGACTCAATGCTCCCTGACTATGTTACAAAGCCTGGATTGACACTTACATTCCTCTGTTGCAGAATTTCTACTCTATGTTGTCAAGAGTCTTGACAAATACTCTTTTAGACAGCCAGTCAAAACTGTTGTCATAGATGTTAAAGATCAGCATAAGAACTATCCACAGACACACAGTAGCAACAAGTACCAGCAGCCCTCCCGTTAAATTATTACACTGTCATTCAGTATGTTCATGGGGTTCAGAATGTAAAAGAAACCTCTGTCAGGGTTGAATTTCTAACATTATTCCTCATCATGTATAACATTTGGTCACTTTTCAATGTGACACCAAGCCACTTGGAAAATAAATGATCCTATCACTCTACAGGGGAAAATTACTGTCTATGAAAGCAAGCAAGTCATGTAAAAATGCAATTACTGAACACAGTGATACAGTTTTTTGTATTAGTGTAGCTATCTCTCTCCTTGTTTTTCTAGATATTTTCTCCCATCTCCCCATCCAATGATTAAAATAAATGTTTTAGACATTTCCAAAACATTTCCCACTGATAAGAGCACATTTTCTCTTTAAACATCTGAATCACATGAAAAGAGTGTGCCGATGCACTTGCTGTAATATTTCCTGGCAATGCATTGTATGTACAGCAATCATGTTTGGTTTAAACATATTATTTATTGTTGAACATAATTATGTGCGAGTGTCATGCAGCATAAACATAAGGATATAATTCGCAGGATCAGTAATCTGGCATAAACAATAAAGAAATGATTCTGCAACCCTTGACCAAGAAGTATTAGACCAGCATTAAGCTATAGAGGACAAGGATTAGATGGCTTTATGTTGCCAGCGCAAGCATTGTTCTTGCTAATTAGCACATTTTGCAGTATAATTTCCTTTAAATAGGTTATTTACAAAAACGCTGACGGTCATTACTTTACCAGCTAAATTAAGTGTAGATTTTATAAGGCAAGAAGGTGATTAAACTATGCGATTCACTACCAGTAACTTTTAGGTCTTTTACACATTTTCTAGTAAGAGAAAAGTAATCTGAGCTACAGGGTAAAAACACAGCCAAAGTAGTAAACTAGAGAAAACTTATAATTTTTATTTCTAAACTAACTGGTGTTTTGTTGCTTAACAAAAACAATATTAACTGTAGACTTTATGCATTTATACACTGTATTCCACTAATTGCCACCAAATTCGTATTGATCTGACAGTATATTCTGTCCATGTGATAGTTATGCACTTCAAGTGCCTTTTAAACTGATAAAGTGAACAAGGCTAATGTGAGAAATATGTGTATTTTAAACAAAGTAAATACTAAATAATAATAAAGTACTTTCCAAACTACACCTTCCAAATACAGTAATAGAAACTTAATTCCCAATCTTCTTAGGTGGGAGGTCAACAAAAGGACCATAGCCAAATGGTACATCCATTCATGACACAATTAACTACAGAGAAACACAACTCTACATGGACACACTAAACAAACTGTATCACTACATTGGTGCAGTGCAATGAATAAAAAAAGCTGACTGATATACATCAACCACAGACAAACCCACTGATGAGAACAATAACTCAGGGAAAGATGAATGACTATTCTAGCCTCAAGCCAAGTCAAAAAGTTAAGTCAGTAGACAGTTTAAACCATAAACCAAACTATCACTGTGAGAGTGCCATTATGCACTTCGTACGATCATTATTATTTGTACAAAAATAATCAACTAGACATGTAATCAGTTAAGCTATGAAACTATTTGACCTGATGTAAGTGTAAAAGTAAAAACAAGGTAACAACTAAAAGAATGCCTTATGTTCCATTTATCTGTTTGTACAAGTTCAAGAAAGATATTTAAATTGGATGTACTTTTCCAATTATTTGATAGCAATCCCTTGTCAAAATGTCTTTCGACAATTCAAAAAATCCTTGAGGAATCAAATCAGAATTTATCTTATTTTTGAACCAATCCACCAAGATTTATAGCTTAAAGAAGAATCTTTGGGCCATGTTTGCCTGTGCTCCAAATTCGTTTTGGCACTCGGAGGGTTCAACAGTAATTTTGAGATAATATTAATAAAAGACATGATGACATAAGGCCTAAGAAGCAATTATTTACTCATTAAATGGGTTAGCAGGTTGGCCTAAAGCTGCAAAGGCTAATTAATAAGGTTGTTGTCTCAATCCCTAACGGCAGGCTGTATTCCCTTTGTGAACCAGTGACTGAGGGCTTCCAAGTGTTACTTCTTTGGTACAGAAAAAAACTGCTACAAAGTCAGTGACAAAGACACTTGAACCCAAAGTCACTGAGCATAAAATGTTTAAATGCAAATAATGGACACTGCTCTGATTAAGTTGCTAAAGGAAATAGTTGGACGTCAGAATATCATGTTGGGGAATAACAGCGATATGCTTCTGGTGAATGAACATATACTTTTCAATTTTAACTCCACAAATCAAAGTTTGTTACGTTGTCATCGTCATCTTGCTTATTCGCTGATATTAAGAATACACACTGTTTTAAATGTGTAACTTGGTAACATAACTCTTCTCCAACTGTAGTACTCAAAATATTTTGTTGTCTTGAACAGTGCAATTAATAAAAGAGAGTGTCTGTAGTGTCCTGAGTAGCCAAAGCCTATAGTTTACTTAGTGTACTACAGTGCTCCTAAAATTCCACTACAAATAGAATTGTTGCACTGGGTGAGTTGTTCCTTCATCACTATTAACACTGCCATACTCACTAATACACTAAATGTGCCACCGAAAATAGTCCTCCCAAAAATGCACTTAATGCACTTTAATCATTGCTAAAAATTACAGTGTTCAGCTATTTTGTTAAATTACAAAGCTTTTTAAAAAATAATGTATACAATTGAGACTAATGGAAGCCAGCAGGAACTAGTGGGTTTGGGGCTGAGTGCCACACAGGGAAATTATTAAGAGGTGGATAAACACATTGGTAGCTTCTGTTTTTTTCATGGGCTGTGTAGTCAACAGCAAAAATATCAAAATTACCAAATGTCTTTTACCTACATATGGCTAAAACTGTGCCAGTCAAAGTTATTTAATATGTCTACACTATATTTTAACTAGTATCACTAGGAGTTTTAGATGAATCTAGATTAATGGGAAAATTATATTTGCCTGTTGGCCTTAAAGTAATGAGGACAACAAATAAAAGAATGGCAATATTTGACATTATATATTACGTTAAAAACATTTATATTTTGTTGCAATCTAGTATTATGCCTGCATTTTCACACAGGTTAAAATTAATAATTCCACATACTGCAAATACATTCTCAGTATAGCTCTGCCACTATATCCCTGAGAATAGCCCAACAGCAGCTGAGACAAAATTACATGTCTGCCAGTAATACAATGACAGAAATAATTTAATCCATCATACACAGTGGCTTGCTAGAAAAAACTGGAATGGCACCACTTATACCACTTCAGAGGCTAGTGTCCCATAGCAACACCAAAAAATCTGCCACTCTATCAAACAATTTGAATCCCACCTCAGCATGCTGAGGTTACTTCTCCCCAGATCCATGTGTGTCTTATCAGGACTTCTCAGGCAGTGGGGAATAGGGCAAGAAAAAGAAAAGACAGACATGCCTCTGCCAATGCTGAAGAAGTCCCTCTTCTTGCTCTCTTATGCGTGAAGACGAATTTAAATCTCAAGAGTAATACCTGTGGTTTTGTGATACATTTACCAAGACATTTTTTTCTCTAAAGACATCTCAAACCCCCCTTAAAACATCTTTGGAAGATGTTTAGGGATCTGTTTTTTGCAGTATTTGGGTCCAGTGTAATGGAAGAATCATGGAGTTTTCCATGTGCCAACATTGTATTTTCAAGAGAGTAGTCCAACATCCACCTTATTGTCTTTTTTGTGTTACCTTTTCATAGTTCCTATTATCCAAACACGTCACACACGTCAGTGGGGCTGACAAATAGAGCTTAGCCACTCGGAAATCTGATTTAAAGTATCTAGTGGTCTTTATGTGAGCTGCAATTCAATTTACAATCAGCCTCGTCATGCGAGTACCGACTGCAGCTTTCTCATTAGATATACTGTGTCATAAACACAACGGCATAACAGCACTGTGTGGTTAATGCTTCAGCCCCATCCTCTGGATCAGAGGCACAATTACATTGTGATTGACTAAGCTGGATCACTAAAGCTACTGATGAGCACGGTTCGGTCACTTCACTCTGTCTAAACGGTATTGTCCTCTCCCAGCAGAGTGACTTTAACAGACTTGCAGTATGTGGAGTGCATCTAAATCCTTTACCAAGATTTAAATTAATCACTTGTGACAACAAAAAGAGCAGTGCAGAGTAATTTCAGTAAATGGAAAGAGTAACACGGAAATGCATGTAATAGAATTAAGGAGCCCTGTCCCAGATCTAATGTTGCCAGTGAGTTTTAATGCATTTTTTCTAAGTCAGTCCCTAAGTTACATTTTTTTCCACTGATGTGGCTGGGGGCCTTCTTTGTTCAACTTTACTCAAATGGATTTCCGAGAGATGAATCTCCTTTAAGTGAATGGAAAAATAAATAAGAGCAATGCTTAATTTCGTGTTGCCATTATTCATATGTTCAGCAAACAAGCTCCAACTTATTGTATCGTTTATCATCAAAATTCAGCATACAAAAGAGTACACTGGACCTTATCAAATACAGCCTACCAGAGTGTAGTGTACAACCGCAGTGTAAAATGGGCATACTTTCAAACTGTCTAGGTTGAGATTATACATTTTCTTGTATTGTTTTAAAACAGATATTACATTAATTGGACAAAATAAATAGTACATTGTTTAAAATAGTACAGTAAGACTGAACTGTACAATGGAAGGAATTATGGGGTTAAAGGTTTGCAGCTGAGGAAATGTGAAAAAAGCTTTTAAATATTTTGTGCTGCCATTACCTTCAACATAACTTGAAAGCAGATGCAACAGAGTGCCCACTGTACACATGAAAAGCACTATTTTGTAAGAGCACCTGAACACTTTGGGTACAAAAAGACAGAATGAACTTTCGGGTTGTGAATTTCTCCCAAGCATCCATCCACCCACAGACAGCACTGGCTCATCATGAGTATAAGCCATTATGTGGTGCACACTGTACAGTATTCTCCTCGGTAAAAGCTGCTTATTTTCTCCTTGGAGCTGCAACACAGTGTACATGACATCTAACTGGCCACTTTCTTCCTGCTATTAGAAGTCTAACTGTTAGTTTGAAGTCATGCATGGATTTATCTTTAATCCGGTGTTTCTGGCAGTCTGTTCAGCAAGCTTCAACTAAATGAAAAAGCAAACACTGAATGGGCTGAAATCCGAGTTTGCAGGAGACTCAAACATTCAATCACAAATAATACAGCTGTATCTAAGCTGCTGAAGCCTCTGTAGATGGCTGACTGACTATGCAGATTTGCTAACATGATCTAGAAAGTTGACATGAGGGGATGTTTCAAAAAACTAAAAGAAAAAAAACTGTCCTATTATTGAATGGCTGACATTTTAACAAATGTACATAGTTTATAAAATTCTGTAATAAAATTCTGGATAGTGTATTGTGAATACTGATTTTGCATACAGTAAAATACTGTATAGGCATTTTTGCGACTTTTTTCATGCTGTCTGAAAACATCAGCATAATGAAGAGACAGTTCTAGCTACAAGAGCAAGAGGGCGCTTTTTCATTTTTGATCACTTGCAGGCTTAACAGCTGATGTTGGCAATTCAAATGACTGACAGAAATGAAAATGATTGCTTTTTTCAGTAAGGTTTTTCTTAAAGTAGAGATTTGTTAGCTGCAACTTTCTGACTTACGCTAATAACATGCAGTAATAATATAAAAGAAAAACTACATTAAAAAAAACACTACATAATACATCAGTGGTAAAGGTTCATGATATTCAATTTAATGTCATTGTAGAGTTTAAGTACCCCAATTAGCAATTAGCTAGGTAATTGGAATTTCCTAGCAAAGCTTTAAAGAGAAAATGGGAAAATGTATCTACTATATATATGCATTTTTGTAACTTTATGAAAATAGGGTTTTCAGCTTGGAGTACTTTATTAACTGGTTTTGTTTGATGAACGTAGGTTATGTTTTCTCTGATGGCAAGTTTGTTCTGTGGAACACTCTTTCCTGTGCCAGCCATCGACTGGGATTCGTTTTTTGTTTATTTATGTCTGACAAAAACACAGCACCTAGCTTTTGGGATTTTAATAAACTTTTTCAAATTTCTGTTCCTTAATTTTCTGTGTTTCAGGGGACAAGGGACATTGAAAAGTACTGACTTGATAAGCTAAAAAATAACTATTGTACCATTTTTAATACTGAGATGTTAGTAAAGTACGCCATTATACGCTGACATTATGTCCAAATTGTGTGAGAAATAAAACAGCAAGAATTAGGGGGGATAAAAAAATTGAGAATGTGATTGCATTATTTCAACCCAGTCTGCTAAATCCCGCTAGGTTTAAAATCAACTTAATGGAGCAAAATTTTTATGTTACAAAAGCCAAGATACCTCTCTTTTTCAAACAGATAATTGAAGTACAGCCATTTACTTAGTTTCTGAGTAAAGCAGAAAAGCATGAGATAACAAGAAATACTGGGCACGTCTAGTGGTCTAGGAGCAGAAATTCACACAATTGTAAATTAAACAGCATTTTGCCAATCTTTTTCCTGTAAATGATTGGCTACTGCTCATGATCATACAGCCAAATAGCATCCCTCCTTTCTGGCTCTTGGCATTATTTCACTTCCAGTTATAAAAAAAATAATCTAAATAAACATTACTTCCCCACTTACTGGTTTGAACGTGGATAGGTCAATAATTCTGTCCTTTTGGAGGTAAAGTAAGGTAATTCTTGGTCAGTTCAATTCAAAGGTGGATGCTAATTAGCTAACGTTAGCTAGCCCCCTACGGTAATGTCGATGCACAAATTATTAGGTTCAGTGTCATTCTTAGGCAGTAGAGACAAGCCAGTAATACAGTATTCTGATCTGGTTAACACAAAATCTTATGACATAAAACTTCGTAGCAATGTCAAATAACTGTTCCTACAGCTTAAATGACTCACTATTGACAGTCTGAATTACTGTGGAGAAGAGGGACTCAGGCTGTTTAGTGCATTCATATGTTGGTGCCATTTATATGCTTTGCTAGAAGCTGTAAACAAACTGAATGCACTGCATGCACCGATTTGGAACAGAATAAGAAAGTAACGTGAAGGGGCGGTGGATAAAAGCCTTCTTTTGCCCTCCAGCTGTGTGGTCCTATAAGGGTACACATGAATGGGAAGAAAATGTTGTTGTGGTTGCACCTTTACATTCCTGAGTTGATACTAGACAGTTACAAGACAGTTACCTGAAGAAAACCTATGAAGTAGAGAACTTTTCTACTTTCCTTCATACTTAAATAATGTATGTGTTTTTGAAAAATAAACTACAAAAATCTAAAATATTTTGTATTAAGTCATGATAAAGATGATATTGACCTAATGTAAATTTGGGAATTTGGGATAATTTTTCCATATTGACACACTATAAATTGAACAGTAATTAATGTATTTACTATACAATAAAATGATCAATATATGGCATCAGATTTTAAAGAAACATACTAAGTTGAAATATTGGTTTCTCAGACAAAAGCGCTTGAACCTGCTCTCTTTCAAAATGTTTATTCTGGAGCAATTTTGGACTGTGTGATCCTGCCCACTGCACATTTGCACATCTGGACACCACAGGTTGCCAGACATGAAACAGCTTAGAGCCCAGAATGATTTTAAGTCGGAGGCTGATTTGGCACATTTCCCTCTAAATGGTCATTCACTGAGTTTCAGCTAAGGTTAGCAAACTAATTTATATATGTTACTAGGGATGGCTAGTTTAAGTTTAAGTCTAGTTTGACTAAGATGGCAGGCATTTCATTACTTCATTGGGTGAACGGTCAGAAATAAATCTTGATTTGTATTTTATGATATGATTTTGTATATTAAGTACTGCAGACCTACCAACCTACAAATCGTGCCAGGCCTCCGCATATATAAATCCAAAAATTAAAATAGATAAATACATATACCTACTTCTTTATACTTCTACCCTCACACTATCACAATAAATGTGATAAACATGGAAAGTGGGAGCTGGCATTGTGTCAGCAATGAACCACCAGCAATGAAGTGAGGTCGTAGCTTAATCATGGGAGTTATTCAGGGAGCCTCAGGGTGGCGCAGCTGGGTATAATCTCCCTTTAATATTGCTTTAGTTGCAGCTGGCTTGTATTTTCTAGCTCTGGGCTTCTCCCGACAGGTGAAGGCTGGCCCATTCCTTGTCGCTTTCTTAACACCTATGCTGTTTATTAGATCACAATTAAGCGATGTATCTGTCTTTGGAAGTTGGTGACCAAGCCTGAACTCACTCCTGTGAACAGATGAATAAACCTCAGGAACCAGAGACATGGCAGGACATCACTGCCAGCTTGTCTCTTTTTATTAAAAGTAAAATTAGAGCATGATGGGGAACAGACAGACTCCTTTAACAACAACTTTAAAAACTTTTGCTTGAATTGTGTATTTATTCATTTGTATTACTGTTATGATTTTAAGGGTGGAAATACCATCAGTGGAATATCTGTACTAGTATTGCTCTCAAAAATCCAGGAATCACCTGCTGTATATTGCTGCAACATTTTGTCAGCATCTGTCAATCAGTAGGTACATATAGTCCCTTAGGCATAGAGGTTTGGATATCCATAAATTCTCGTTAAAGATGTCACTGCTCTTACCCATACTGACATTGTCAGTGTCCTCTCAGACTTTTATGAAGGACAATATGAAACAATTTGAAAGGTCACCGGTGATTGATGAAGTTATTATTAAAAAGCTATTCTTTTAGCTGATGTTCTTTAATTTCGATCAATAACACAGGTGGAAGTAATAATACTCTTTCTCTTTCATCCATTTCTCTCTGTCAGATACCCCTGTCAAAATCACACTAGGACTTCCCATTGTTTAAGGAAAAACCAATGAATAAAATATAAGCGAAAATTGTATTTTTCATATGAATAATGTAAAAGAGGACACACTGTTGGCATCCACATCTCAAGGTGAGACTATATTGTTAGTTTCTCCGCCTGGCCCATGCTTTGTTCTTGTTTGGTACAAAATGAGAGGATCCAATTCTATCAAGTTTTCTGTTCTGAGGGACACTTTGCCTCCTCTGCCAGAATATGTTATTCCAGGGACTTGAAAGGAAAATTCCAAAACGAGCATGAGGTATGTAGTGTCAAGGCTATGCCATATGGTAGGACTTGGAAAATATGCCAAAACTTTTCACCACAGTCTATTTTCTTCACTCTCACAAACAACTGCTTCCTACTAGGAGGCAAAATGAAAGAGATGGGGAAAGGACTGATGGAACATTGGGAAAGATTTATATACTTCAATGACTAAAGATGACACTTAACTGATGACTTGCCAAAACTGTTCTCTAAGGAAATTTTAGTTTGATGTGTTATATGTAAGCCAAATCCAAACCATTAAATCTGAAGGTTTGCATTCATCATTTGTTCCATCTTTGATAGGCTAATAATCTCTCCATTGAGAAGAAGGTATGACTGAACTCTGTTAGACAGTCATGCAATTTATTTTTATGAACAGAATACATCAGGGAAAATAAGGAGTGGATCACACTTCTGCACTGAACTGCCACTGTATGATACATGCACAGACAAAAATTCAGTGAGCCTGTTTGACTTTTCTGGGTTTCTGTATTGATTGTATATTCTGTATTTATAGCATACAGATAAATAAAGTAATCAATCATGATACACTTGGGCTATGGTATATTCCACTGAAAAGGGGACATGTTCTATGTCCTGTATTTCTTTATAAGAAACAAAACCTTCACTTATATTCCTTTCATAAATCTCAGTTTTATGTTTTCTAATTGATGAATATGATTTATAGCTGTCTGAGGCATTGTCTAAAACTTTGACAGGGTCACTAACATTTGGACTTTGCAGTTGAGTTAACAGCAAAGTTATTATCTAGTTAACTGTCATTATTTTTATGTGCCCCAGAAAGTTTTTTTTTTTTTTTTATCTCACTGAGTTATCTATAGATTTCAACTTGTTGCATTTTACCATTTGCCCAACATGTGTTAATGCAAAAAGTCATTATCTATGTGGTAAAGTGCTATGAAACTTATCCCACCTTACTAGGCAGTAGTATCATTTAAGCATTTAAGAGCAACTGTCTGGTGATAAACTTATAAATATTTACCTGTACAAGTAACCAAGGACAACCTGGATCCAAATTTACTTGCAATTTGCATCATTTACAATCTTGCATTTGGAAAGAGGTGAAAGCTGAGCCCAGACTTCTGAAGAACCAATCTTTGTGAAGAACAACATTTTGGCTTTCCAGCCTCTGAATTTAGACAGATCTATGTGGACTTTGCTCAGCTTTTATCAGTCTTTTCTATACTTTGTTAACATTAGTTCAGCTAGACATGGCAAAACATTACTGTGCTCTTATCCATTTAGGAACCTTACACAATCTAGTCAGCAAAGACATTTAAATGTGGCTTAGTAACATACTCTCAGATGAACATCTAGCCAATTAGCAAAGACACCATGCAAATATGATAAAGCTAAACATAGAGGCGTGCAATGCATGTTGTTCTTAAATGCCTGTAAAGTGCTCTGACCTCCCTGAAAATCCAGATTAGCAATCAGCTATCTCGATGCTATAAGAAACAGTAAAAATACATTATTTAAAAGACAATTACTTACATACATTCCTAGAATAATACACAATACTATCCTTGAATTGGACTTCAGCAAGCCAATTCCAGGCTCGCCAATTTGTTGACCACAAAGTGATCAACAATAGCACAGGGAAGAAAAACTTTTCCTTAAAGTAAAACTTAATAAATCTACTCATATTTAATTTATGACAATAATAATGAAGTTGTGAGCTGAACAGAGATGAAATAAATTAAATCAGCTGGTACATGTTTTTTTGGTTCCTTTTTAAGAATCAGCACCTTTGAAAACACTAGCAGATGCAGCAACATGAGAAACAGGCGAAAAAGGCAGTGGTTATGACACAGATCTGCAAGAGAGCTACAAACGCCCTGCAATAAATAAATGTCTAGAACAGATCTGTGCAAAGCTCCTGCCAGCAATAAACCCAGCAGAAAAGCTGAAACTATACTAAGAACCAGCAGGTTAGTTAGCTGACATTTGCAAGCATACATAGACTGTCTTATGCAAAGTACTTACCTGGATTTCTCAGCATTTAACATGCAGATACGAGTCCCAATTGTCCAAAACTGCAAACAGCAATGACAGGTTTCTGCTTCCGTCCTAAAGTGGTCAAGTCTAAGCACTCTGGTGTGAATAATGTGTGCAACCAGCGAAAAGTGCCAGGTTATAAAGGCCACCCTGTACACCTGTATGAATGATTGAATGTTACCACTCCGGTAAGTGCTATCCAGTCGACCCAGGCTTTTTAGTTCTTGTTAAATCTTTAAATGGAAGAATGCTGAAAATACAAACTCACAGGAGTGGAAGTGAACTTCTCAGCAACCCAACAGAAGAAAAAAAAGTCAATATGAGTCAGGTAGAGCAACAAGGTAAGGATGATTTCCAACAGGTGAAATATATTTTGTTAACCATATCACCTCCTATTCTAAACATTAGCATGTTCATGTGAGTTTTGTGACTAAAGTTATGTTTGCTTTTTAGAATGCTAGAAATTTAACACGTTTGGCTAATTAAAAAAAATGTGTGGTTACACTACATATGATAACAATAGTTATCATATAGTTAAGTAAGAAATTTGTGTCTAAAAATGGTAACAATAGATTTTTGCTAGCAGAGTCCTTCAACTAAGACAATGCAGTTTTTATATGATATATCATTAGAATTTTTTGACTTATTTCAAAATAATTCAGAAACAATTTCCTTGGTATTACAAAGTTCTTGCCCTACCAAATTCTTATTGAAAACAAAAGACCTAAAATGTTTTTTGCTAAATGGCTGGTAGCCTATAGGCTGCTGCTACACTGGCGTGCACACCATTACATTCATCTGAATTTTTGGGTAACTAGTACGGTGCCTGGGAGGTGCCTAAATTGTGTGCACAGATAACCAAATAGTGTTTTCGGTAATGTCTATGAGGTAGTGAAGTGTATAAAAACCTGACTTTCTCTTAATTTAGTAATCCGTGCGCACGATTGAGTCTTTTCTCTCCTCCCACGGCACATCCCGAGCTTCTTATACCTAGTTTCCGGAATGACAGGTACATACCTCGAGGAGATTTCCCGCTACGTGTTTGTAGCCGACTGTCGCTTTAATGAACGACCCGCCCACTCAGCATGTGACACAATACGGAAGTTTAAATGTCTACAGCGAATTCTCGTTTAGGAATTTAAGAGCACCATAATCTGCTGGTCCACGAACTGTGGGTGTCGTAAAGATAGCAACACACAGGAAGCATCAGTCCTCTGTGATGCATTGTGCACGGCACGTTTTATCCGGGCAAAATGTTCATATCGCGTCTCTGCTTACTCACTTTAACGTTTGCGCTTCCACTTGGTCATGCGTCGTTACCTGTCGTTATCAACACCTGGCCTTTCAAGAACGCAGCGGCGGCAGGTCGGTGATGCAGTATTTGTTGTTGTTCAGGCCGTCCAAAGTTCAGCCATGTGACATCATAACGACATGTAATGTTACCCTACATATCCACCACAAATGACATTTACTTTCGTATTTGTTTTAGGTCAGCTTGGACACTAGCATTTGTGTAAGTGTGGACATTAAATGGTTCCCCGAGTAGATAGGTTACGAGAAATTCAGCAAATTGAACTTCCGCTTTCATCTAGAAAACTGGTAACCCGACTAACTTCTGTGTCACTGAAGGGCATTATCGATTTTAATGGTCTCAAAAGTATTCTTTCAAGAGTAATAATTGGTTAAATTCTCACAATGTCGATTATTGAACCTCACAGTCTAACAAATACATTGCGCAGAACATTTGTATACTAATTACAATAACTGAATGTTGCAGAGAAGCTTTACAAGTTGAGCCATGATCAGAGGTTGGATTTTATCTGCCCTCCTATGTTATCACCTGCTTTATGTTTTGTCATATTTAAATGTGTAAACAGTCTTGTTAGTTGCAAAGCAGGTGTAGTTTTATACATGAATTCAAAAGGATCCTTTTATGACTGCGTTAACGGACATCATTGCCATTTTGCCAACCACTGGATGTTCATCCAACTAAGGTGTCTTGACATGTCATGTATAACTTAAAGCAGAGGACTAAAACATATGTAGTTTGGTAGTAGATTAGTTCTGATTAGCAGTGATGTATTTGCACCAATTAACAGTGAATCTTGAATGGGAGTCATTAATTTTACCTACTGTAACATATTTTTTTTTTACTTTCTGATCAAATTCTGATTGAATATACACATAGCTGTATTTATTATTAGCCAGTTATTGAATTAGTTGGACAACAGGAAATTAATCAGTAATTCATTTATTAAAAATAATCTTTAGTTCTACCTTCTTAAATGGGCTAAATTTACCATACTAGAATCAATGAACTGATGAATTGATAAACAAAATAATTATTTTCAGCCCTAGAAATGTTTATTTTTGTCTAATTTTAATATTACGTTTATTTAAAAACAGACCTATGACCAATTTTCCATTGCAAAAGGAGACCAAGTGAGAGACCGTTGTATGTAGTAGAGCACAAACTCTGGCAGGTACCATAAGGAGCATTTTTAGGATTTCTCCCTCATACTATTATAAAATGTTTTTTTGCGGTGACTCCCCTGCAGCTTTACCATAGGAGTATGCGAGACCATCAGTGTCTTAGATGGGAATAAGAAATAGGCAGAACCCACTAGACTTTATAACTGCCATTCCCAGCTCTTCCCTCACTCTATTTGATTTCCTTCAGGATGATACATTAGACATGTTAAAATTGAAACTGAAAATATTTCACCGTTGCTTGTGACTCATCTGTCAAGTGGATATCCACCAGGTGCACAGCTCAACATGAAAAAAAATGATAGAAATTGTGTTTAAAATGTCCAAGCAACAGATCAAACCTGTAGGTGATTAAAGTGAACTTAAAAATCTCACCACTTGATAGATGGATACCCTTTAATTTATCAGATGTACATCACTTTATTCCCCAGAGGTAGCTATGAAAGTGAAAAATGTACCCATCTCTCTGTTCTGTGGGTAGATATTTAAAAGTGTAGTCTGTGAGCTACTAGTATTGATCCACCCATGCATATCTCTTGTCCTTTAAGGTCTTACAGAAGCAGCTGACAATATAGCAGGATAATCTCCTCTTCCATTCTGCTGAATTTTCTAAGTGAAAATGGTTGTAATGATGAGCTTGATGTATATATATAAAAAAAACATTTATGTCCTGAGACAAGAGTACTTACCAAAGATGATGAAGACCAAAAGGTATAGCTGGATGAAACATAAATTATAAGAGAAGGAATTTGTGGTAGCTTCCCGCTGAACACAGAGTAATGGTCTGAGAATTTAGTGGCAAGCTGGTGACAGTGGTACCAGTTGGCATTTTGATCCCCCATGGGCACTTAGGGGATCAGTGACCAAATGCTTGTCAGCTCTGTGTTTAATAGGAATCCATCATACTGGTCATCTTTTGTGTTATCTGAGCCTTTAATTCCTGTGGCAGAGATCTAAATTTGGCAAATACATTAAATTAATTATAATATTTACCCTACATATTCAACATAATCCAAAGTACAAAGTCACAGTTTTCTGTAAAGCATTATGTGAACTGAGTTGTCATTCCGTATTTTTTATTTTCATTTAACATTTTTAACCCAAATTTGACACTGATTTATTATTTATTACAAAATGTGTTTCTCACAACTGTAGCTTGGAGTGTCCTGCGGTCCGGTGGCACCGTGTTGGATGCGGTGGAGAAAGGCTGTGCCCGCTGTGAAATTGAGCAGTGTGATGGCAGCGTAGGCTATGGTGGGAGCCCAGATGAGTCAGGAGAGACCACACTGGATGCCATGATCATGAATGGGTAAACAATGGGCATGTTATTAAAAATGAAAGTAGGAAATAGACATGGTCCAAAAATATTTGTAATGCAGCTTAATGAAGTAGTAACGATTGATAACATGTGGCATCTATTTTCTTTCTCATACTGCTAATTGCTACTGCAATTTAATAGCTGTTACATTTCTATCCAGTACATGACATGTGTTAAAAGCTTGAATATAAGCAGAAAATCTCTAGAAATAAATGTTTGTGACTAGTTCTTTGATCAGAAATGACCTGTATTTAATCGAAAATGACCTGGCTCTTTACCACTTTAATTGGGAACCTGCAGATGTCAACATGCTGTGCAACTGTCTTAATAATTTGTGCTGGTGATGTCTATGCATCTTTAACATTTACAGACTTAACTGGTTGACCTTTCCAGCAAGCTTTTCTGTAATGAAGCACTAATTAAGAGTCTCATTAGGACTTGAAAGCTTGCTAATTATTAGGTGCCTAAATACAAACATTTACATACTCACAAGTTATTATGGCAGGCAAATGTCAGCCTGTGACAAAAGACAAGCAACAAGCTTTTTGTTATTACTCTCTGGAATATTACTTCTACCATTTTGCAGAAAAACTGATTTTTGTGGTTATAGTACAGGTATGAATACATTGTGGGGAGAAGATAGTCTCCCACGCACATCCGTTACAGCTGAATAAGAAATACAGTCGACAATCACTGGTAGACATATTGTACATTGATTGAGAGCAAGAATGGAAACACCTGTACAATTTAAATGCAATCCAATAGAACAGCCCAGGAAAAAATATTCCATGTCTGAAAACTTTGCTGAACAGTGTTGAATTTTTTTTATCTACTACTGCATCAAAAACTAGATCAGAGATAACTTCACCCTGACACAGTATCAAACAAAAGCTTTATACTGTGCACTAACTAGCCACTTTATTAGATACATCTCTACACTCTAATGCACTCCAGCCACTCTGACATTAAGGTTGTAATTTCTCAATAAAATTCATAAATAGAAATTGGGCACTGTGCTGTCAACCTATATAGCATTTTATGCTTGTCTCATTGTGCTAATTAGTTAGTTCCAACCACAATGTACAAGAGATACAAATAAATCTATATCTATCTACATCTATAAAGTTGACTTGTGTGTAACACGTATAACAAATCTGTCAGTGCTTACATTCCAATAATTACTGAAATAACAAATGAAGCTACAAGTGTGGAGACAGCATCAGGGACATGGAATGGTTGCTGTTTGTTTCAGTACCAGTTTTTAAAGGTCCGTAGTTGCTGTCTCTTCAACCTGACATTACTACCACAGCAGGTATGCTTATTCTCACTGTATTTTTGTGAGCAGGGATACAATGGAGGTGGGGGCAGTTGCAGACCTGAGAAGAATCAAGAATGCCATTGGAGTTGCAAGAGCTGTGATGGAGCTCACAGACCACACGCTGCTAGTGGGAGAGTCAGGTATGTGTGGATTTTGTAGATGTCCACAAAAGGATACATATTGTTAGAAATACAGTCACGTGTTTAAATAGTATGCAAATGAATTTAACTGACGAACACAGGTCTAACACTTTCTTTGCATTCCTTTTAAATGCAGTTGTGTTGAGACATGTCCAATTCAGTCTGACATAAGAAGAATAATACATATTTTAAGAAGACAATCTGATATTTGAATTAACGTTAGTTATATTCAAGTGTGTGTCACATTAGGGCCAAATAATTTTAGGCCTTAGTTCCTCAGATTTCATGGCTTGGTGTTTGCCTTGAATTGCAGAGTGAATTGTGTGATGTTAGATACACAGGTTTGTATTTTTCTGAACTATATCCAATCAATTCATTTTGCCACAGGTGGATTCCAGTCAATTTCTACACTCATCTCAAGAAAAAAACAAACAGAATACACTTTATCTGCTATTTGGGTCTGAATACTTGTGTACAGGAGAGATTTCACTTTCAGAGTTTTATGTAAATGTATTCTTTATTAGTTTTACATTGTCATTATGGGCTGTTGATGGGCAAAAAATAGCTTTTTATAATCCATTTTAAAATAAAATAAAAATATAGTAAAATGTGCATAGAGTGGAGGGGTTTAATACCTTCTGAAGTGACTGTATATAAGAGCATTGTTTAAGGTTTTTCATGAACGCAATAAAAGAGTGGAGAAGGTCGAGGAGCACACTTGAATTTTAAAGCTAGAACTAAAACCTTTCCATCTGATAAGAGTCAAATAATCTAGCTTATGTCAAACAGAAAATCACAAAGACAACTTTAAAAAAAAATGTATACAGTGAAATTCAGTTAATTAGGATTTATTAATCTAAACTGAACCAGCTTTCTTAAGGGAATGGCAAGGCCATAGCAATCTGAAACTGTAGCCACTTAAGACCTCCTCCCTCACTGGGTAAAGCTACAAGTCTGTACAAGCCTAAATGAGATGAGATTGCCTCCAGTGCCTTCTTTGTTTGAGACCCTTTGCTTTCTTATAACTGAGGGTTTGTGTAGACCAGACTGACCTAAAAGTACTACTTCTCTCTTTATAGCTTCTGTGTTTGCTGAAAACATGGGCTTTAGTGCAGAAGACCTGACTACCAACAACTCTGTGAATATTTTCTCCCAGTGGCTGAAGGGCAACTGCCAACCTAATTATCGAAAGGTGTGTGTGTGTATTAGAATGTGTGTTTTTTTTTCTCTCCTGTTGGCTAAAGGCATGCTGCTTCAAAAAGATTCATATTAAGCTGGGAAAATTGACAGGCATACTAAAGTAGTTCATAAAAAGTCAGCTTTTGTTTAGAGGTGATGCCCTACAGCACTGACTTGTTGCTATTCCTCAAAACTCTCCTGTTCACTTCTCCTGTTGCTTCCCAAAATCTCCAGACTAAGATAACCGTTTTACCTTTCAAGTCAGCAGTTATCATTCCAGAGAGAGTACACCGTGTCCCATTGATCAACTTTACACCATTTACACTTAGGCATGCCCAGTGCAAGGACAATCCCCTACTGATGACCACAAGCAGCGGTGTGTCTCATCAGTAGTGAGAGGAAGAGTCAAAGCTGATCACTTTCACCTTGCAAGTTTTTCTTAAAGAAGTGCAGAGCATTTATAGAAACTTGTTCTACTGGAGCAGACATTGCTCCAGTAGACACTGGAGCATAGTAAACATTTGTTTGCAAGTACTGATACAACAATCAGATCAAAGACAGAGTTTGTCTTTGAACCTCGCATCTCTTATATGGATTTAGTGCTGGCATAAATTACATAATCTATAAAAGTTTATAATAAAGATACTGGGAGAGACGGCTCTATTTAAAATCTTGTAAGTGTTAAGTTCCTGACTTACCAGCTCAAATACTGAGAAAAGTATAATTATTCCTTTGACAGTCTTTGAAAAACTTCATATTGTTGCTGAGGTCACTGGAGAACAGCTATACCTCTATTATTTATAACTAAATAACCTTTTTCCAAGAGTTTTACCATCACCTTCATGAGCGTTTGCTCTATGAATAATGCACAGGCGCTTTCATAAAACAGTCTACTTGAGCCCAACTTTACTTTACGAGGGCACGATAAGAGCTTAGTAAATTAAAACAACCTTATTGTAACATTTAAAGTTTGCCTTTTATGACTCCAAGTCAGGGTTTTGCAACAGTTCGCATGAATTCACAATTTAGACATTTCTAATCAGAATTCCACTTACCTGAAACATCAAAGGAGCAGAAGACATTGGATGAACTTTTCACACTCTCTGCAGGTCAAGCTGGTAGACTCTGTCATTCACAAGAGCAGAGCGGATGCCTTGAGGTAGAAAGACAGTGAAGCCGTTTGTCAAACCTCTCTACACAAATATTCACATCTTGTTCACATTCTAAAATGAATGAGCAGGTAGAGCCGTAGACTTTCAGTGTCTCAATAAAACGTGTTTGACTGCTAAAAGACACATTTTGGTAGCGATGGGAAATTAAACTGAAATGTTTTGTTCATGTAATGGTTTAATGGTCTCTAGGCCATCAGGAACACATTTTGTGAGGTTGCAAGTCGAACAAGACTTCCAACTGTGTATCATTGAGTACCAAACCACTTAGTGACAATAGTGCTGATAGCTGAATCAAAACATATGCCTGCAGATCAGCATGTCTTGCTTGTGTGCTATTACAGTAATTAGGTCCCATGATAATGGCATTCTTCAAGCAGTGATTAAGCGTTTTCTGTCAAAAGAATGTGTTTCCAGATCCTTCTAAGGCCTGTGGCCCCTACAAGCCCAGGACGATACTGAAATGCAGGAGGAGGACATGGCAGGGTAATACACGCTCCCATGACACCATAGGTAGGTCTTATCAGAGTGAATACAGAAATGCAGAAAAAGAACTTTGGAAAGGAATTTCTCTTACACCCTTGTTGTTATGGCTGATTTTTCTATACCACTTCGGTTGTTTTGCACCAGGGATGATTGCTATTGATCAAGATGGGCACGTAGCTGCTGGTACATCAACTAATGGACTTACTCACAAAGTTCCAGGGTATGTGTACTAGGTTATGTTGGTGTTCATGCCAAAGATGAGCCAAAATTGTATTAGTAATTCTGAATGAGGAAGTTTATTCTTAGCCTTCAGGAACATGTCTGTATCAAAATAATTGAAGCTGTGTTGCAGCCGCGTTGGGGATTCTCCTATTGTTGGGGCGGGGGCCTATGCGGATAGCTCAGCTGGTGCTGCTGCTGCTACAGGAGATGGAGATGTCATGATGCGTTTTCTACCAAGGTACAGCCATTGTCCTTTGTCACTGTTTTTTTTTATGAATGCTATACTACATAGAAGTTATTTACAGTTTAAAATAAGACATTTAAAAAGAAAAAGCGAGAAAATTAATGACCTACTAAAGCATGTAAAATATATTTAATATTTATTTTTTCTTACTGTGAGTAAATGTTTAAAAGCATTCTTTACAAGTTTTATTTAGGTAACCAAACTAAATGTGAAATTTCAGGCAAAGTAAGAGTCCCTTATTACTATGAGTTTGAAAACACTTCATATCCAGAATTCATCCACTTAAATTCCACTCAGCGGTTTGCTATTCAATTACAATTTTTAGGAAAATAGATTTCTATTATAACACACGTCTTCTGAATTCATGAAAGTGTTGCAATTAAAATTTCAAGAGGCATGTTAACCAAATTCCAACTCCTTCATGCAGCCTAACCAGGCTTTACATCCCACCCAGCTTTTTGAATAATGAGTGTTACAGCTCATGGCCTTTTTCTTGACAGGAGAATTATGTTTCAGAGAATATGGACATCTATGACATGTAGTATCTTAAAAGAGCCAATTTCCGGTGTGAATCTATTTCTGCCAGTGCAGCAATACTATTATAAAAAGTGGATGTGTGACTGCATTGCCCTAAAACTGTCATTTGTACATTCCACAGAAGAGGCGAGATTTGACTAAAGCTGGTGTTTGTTTCCAGGCTGTGAGAATGTCAGTCCCACAAGGTTTTTTTTATGCTTTATTTATCCAGGATAGTCTGGTGAGCACACATACTATTTTGTGTTGCACTCAGCTTTACATTTCAAGTCACACATAACCAAACACCTGAGGGGTGCTGATTTCAATCAGTTTTCTGAATCACTTCCTGGAACTATTGGGAGTTGTGTTTTGAAGACCTTGCTGTGAGTGGATTTCAGTGTATTTATTATTCACTCTCTATGCTCAAATGTTTCTCAGCAGTTTTAGTATATTGACTGATAAATGTGGTTACAATCCTACCTACAGTCTGGACCTAGCTGCAAACAAGCAGTAATATACGAACACTCTAAAACTACGTTGTGTAGTTCTGCACATGGAAAACTACAAATTTTAAAATTACCAAATTTCCTACATACTTCCTACTTCAAATTCTTTTACTTTTTATTTGCATTAGATTTACCTTGCTCCACAATTGTAAGCAAATCGCCGCCATCATAATCCTGGTTAGTAGCCTCGGCAGCGCTTGTTAGTTTGCCTCATGTGTAATCTATGTAATCCTGCCAACAGTTACTTGGCCGTGGAGCTGATGAGAACCGGGGCAGATCCCTCGGCAGCCTGCAAGATGGCCATTTCTAGAATCAAGAGGCATTACTCTGAATTCTTTGGAGCCATCATCTGTGCTAATACAACAGGCCATTATGGTGAGTGTTTGGGTTCAGAAATACATACTGCACCATACTGCTTGTGGACAAAGGCCCTAAAATGCACATTCACACCTTTTTTTTTTTTTAAAACTGCGCTTGATTGAAAATTCTCTAAATAAAGTGTGATCTCAGTTAATATATTAAAACCCCTTGATAATTCACGAAAGACAATTTAGGATTCCTTAAGGGGTACATACAGTACTGTGCAAACATTTCTCGGCAATGCTATGATCTCCATATATATTAATTTCTCAGATTTACAAAAAAACTAAAAGAAAACCTAGAAACACGGTTTCTTGGCTGCTTTCCTTTAGCAAAGACTATTCTTGATCAGGTTTTTGGGGGGGTTATGGAAGGATCAACTTGGCCTCTAGATGAAGCTGCCAAATGCTGAGTCAGGTCCTTGCTGGACTTCTGGTGTCTCAAAGAAGAAACTCTGAGAAACTTATCAGATTTTGAGAGTTCTTCCACTCCCATTTTTGTCCTTGACCTCTCCAGACATCACACTCAATATTTGTCTCTTTAGTCTAAAGAAAGTTTATTCAATAGATATGTTTTTGTTTTTTAATATTGTGGACATGTTTTTTTATATCTTCTAGTTGTTTTCTAGACACTAAGTAATAAATATTGTATGTATACACACTATATATCTATATATACACACATACATATGGTCATAGTAGCACTGCCAAAGTAACATCTAATACTGTCAAAAGATTTTTGCACAGTACTATATAGTTTCAAAACACAGATCTCCTCTAGAGACTTAAATGTATCACTAAAGGTAATCTATATTACTTATGCCTTGATCGAGAAACTTACCTTTTAAATGAAGCCTGCTGAAACTCATTTGAACAAACAGAAACAAGCTAATTAAACATAATCAAATCGGCTACAGAAACACAGCTGATACCACTGACTAATATCTGAATCATCTGATTAGAATATTTCTTCAGAATAAGATCCAATTTTCCCAGCACCATTGATTGAGTCATATTCAACTTCATGAGTCACCACGGCAACAACAAGCATGTCCCTGTGTCTCTGCAATGTTCATCACATTTTAGAATCTGTATGTGGTTAATTTCTGTATTTGCATTTGAGGCTCAGTGTTTCTCTTTCGAAATGCTACACCTGAGTAACCAAACTCAAAAACAGGTTTTCTTAATTTGCTTATTTTTGTCTATTTGAATCTAACCAAATGGTTTTGGTCCAAGCTGGGAAAGGCTCCCACCCTTCTGTGACCCTTAAGAGGACAAGCAGTTAAGATAATGGATGGAGGTTTTGGTCCAACGTTTTATACGGAGAGTTTTAAAACCAGTTAAATTAAAATTATTGTCTCCTGAAAGTATGTCATCCTCTCTTAACCCAAAAATCTCAGTAAAATCCCTTCTACCTAAAAATTGCTTTGTTCTCATGACAACAGTAGGAAACTTTGAAATCAGAGTGGCAGCTAAATTCACCTGCCTCCTTTGGGAAAACTCAATATAACCTTTTTATATTCTTAACAACCAGTTTGTTCTATTTTTTCAACATTATATATTTTGCTTCACAGATACTGTACTTCCCATTTATCATGAAATCACAATGCAATGATACTGAAAACAGCTTTAAAAACAAACAGTTAACACTTATAGCATTCGTAAGTGTTGAGATGAAACCACATTTTAATACCAATACTGACAATGACAAGTGAGTAAAGAGTGTTCTGTTGTTTTCTCTTTCATCTCAGCTGCAGCCTGTAACAAAGTCCCTGATTTGTCCCAGTTCCACTACATGGTGTCAAACTCCGAGTCAGACATACCACTCCTGAAAACTGTTGACTGCTTTTAAATTGTTCGATTGTGTGCATCTCTTTTATATAATGAAATGAATTAATGGTCTTCATGCTGTATTTTTATGATTATTTTGGCTTTAATTTATTAATAAAATTGAACTAGAACAGAAAAAGATGAAATACATTTGTCGCTTGAAATTGTTGCTGCTTTGACTGTGTTAGATTTATTACACTTCTCTCATGATAGTTTTGAAACATAGCACATACTGCATTACAATTTAAACAGACAAGTGGTAGAACATGATCTGAAGATCATATTTGATAGACATTTTCTCTTAAATGTATATCTAGTGTCACAAAGATAATGAGTTATTGACTCTCTTTCCATATCTGTTTTTTATATGAACATATACGCATCAGGGTTTCATTTAGAAGTAATGTATTGCTAAACATTTAACAGCCAGGAAGGATAGATACGCCTGGTCCATTCTCTGCCCACTGAAAGAAGTCGCACTGTTTACCCTTTTGAAAGCTGCAGGTGTAGAAATTCCGGCCATTGTTGGGCCCTAGTTTCAGCACTGTCCTCATTAAACAGCGTTTCCCATGGTGACAAAAAGGAAAGTGCAAGTCTGCCCACTGCAACAGAGAAAATAAGATTTTGTTAACTTTGTAGTTAACAATGTTTGTGTATTGGCTAAAACTAAAAGACACCAATTTAAAGTTATTTAATTTCTAGGCTGTGCCATACAATAAGCTGCTTTCCATTTTCACCTCAAAGAAGTTACACTTGGTCTCTCTGGGAAGTGAGCAGGCATAGAACTGTCGTCCCTTATTCTCCCCCTCCTTGTGGACCACTCTGAGTACAGCTGGACGGTGATGGGATGCACAACAAGGGGCACTGGGATTGCAAGAATTGGAAGAACCGTGGCTCGTTGCTCCTATTTTGCATGTACTGACAGAAGTGAAGAAACAGTCTTATTAGTTTAAAGTAAATTGAAAAAGAAAACCAAGAAATACCTGTCACATCAACTCTTATTAGGGAACAAACAACATCCCTTCAACCATGTGCAATGTGATGTGTTGGTAATAATTGTTTGCCTTTTATCCTACCATAGCTATTCATCAAGCAGAAATTTTTTAACAATGTTGCTTTAAAAATTCAGTCAGATGTTTTTTTCCTCCACTTATCTCCCTGAAGTTGCAAAGAACTTCTCTTATTATAAACTTATTCATGAACAACCTAGCGAGATTCACTCACCCTGAGTTGGGGATTCCATTTTGAGCATTGTTACTGAGAAAGGGGCTGTGATCAATTCTCATTTTCTTGGATGGGTGACTGTAGGAGGCCAGTGATTCCCCATTGGAGAACTCAGCACTTTGCTTCTGCCAGCCACCAGAGGCATAATTGGGACTTGTTGTCCCTTGGCAGATGCTGTATTTATATAAACCTTGCTCTGCCGCCAAGGAATTCAAATGACTGCCGGCTGAGGAGAGAGGGGAGTTTACAGGCTTTGGCTTCTTGCTGAAGTCAGAGAAAACAAGGGTGGAAGTCCCGAATGCAGACCTCCAGTTGACTTTGAGTTCCTCTTGTGGCTTCTTGAAGGTAGTACATGGGTACTTTATCAAATCGCTGGTGAAGGGTGATGCGTCAGTGCTAATGACATCTTTGTGGACTGTGGAGATAGAACCCAAGTGAGAAACTCATTTCATGTTCAGCAGCTGCAGCTGATTCGGCACTGGCTGCTCTCATAAAAAACGGGTTTTTGTTAGCTGAAAGTGGTTTCCTTGCCACTAAATTTACCAGCAAATAGCACACTGCTGTGTTGTGTATTTAGAAATTGTCACAATCTGTTGTGCTGATGGTACTTTTATGCAAAATTCAGTAAATAATATATAATAAAACATTCAAAATAAGTACATATTTTCACTGATAGTGAACTACAGTGCCTGTTTTTAAAGTCATTAACAGGAGGTTGTGAATTAGTATTCCTGGAGAACTACCATTAATGTGCCCTTGAGCAAGGCACTTAACCCCCTACTGTTATAGTAGTGCTGCACAGTGGTCAGTACTTGAAGATGTAAATATATAACTGTACAAATGCAAATCGGGGTATTACTGGGGAAGTAAAGGTTTATCTATACTACTGATTAACACTGTACTTTCTATAGTTATAGGAAACACTATTAAAGCTGAAAAAGTGTTTAAAGTACACACCTATTGAAGGTTTCATGATTTATTAACAGCTACTGTTGTTTTATCTCTTGGTAAGGACATTCTTTCCCAAAATTAAATTTAGTAACTGAAGTCACAACATTTCACTCACCCTCAGGCCTTGGAGTGAGGCAGGCATCACAGGATTTTGCTGTAGGTTGGTTTATGAGCGTGCAGAGTTGACAGGCCCAGTCCTCTTCCTCCTTCTTAGCCACATTATCATTGGCTCTCGCGTTGTAAACCCAGCCAATCAGACTGTTTCTAACTGGCAGCTTTCTGAATAAAGAACATAACACAGGAGCCACAGTGGTAATTCTAATGAACCTTTGTTTCAATGTATAAAAAGTGAATTGAAGCAAATCGCTTTATAGTGTGAACTCTATAAAATATTCTATTAATTCAAGATGTCTTACGTAAATTAATACATCCTCTTCTAAGAACTCTGTAGACGGTCACCATAATGAAAGCTCTCCACAACATAGTAGCGTGACGTTTGATTTTTTTTTTTTGAACATCAGAGCATTGTGCTCCAAATCCTTAATAATCTGATCCTGCAGCATACTCTGGATATGTTTGGTCTTTGTGAAACATGGCTTAAACCAAATAAATGAAGCCTCTCCACCTGAGTACACAAACGACTCACTGCCAAAACCAGAAGGTTAAGATGGTCTGGTTTACTGCAAAAACATGTGCTCTTAAACAAACCTGAAGGAGATTGGAACACAAGTGGCAGACTTCGAAGTCTGAATCTCCTCACCTTCAGTTGCATAAGTCTGTTCTGAGTCACAGGCGTGCTTTGTCCACTGGAAAAGGATATTATTATACTCATTTAATTTGTAACAAAAATAATCCAAGACTTCTCTTTGGCACAGTTACCAAACTCACTCAGAAGAAACCCTCACCTATTAAAAATGCTAAATCCTAAAATCCTACGTATCTGAAAGAACACAATTTGTTTCTTACATTAATACCACGTCAACATTTGCTGATGTGAAATATGGAGTATCCCAAGGCTAGGTTCTTGGAACTGTTCTTTCTTTAGTTCATGCATAGGCCAAGTTTTACACAGTAATGGAATAATTTCCACTCTTATATGGAGGATACACAGCTATACTGTATGTACATACAGCGGGGGAAATAAGTATTTGACACATCAGCATTTTTATCAGTAAGGGGATTTCTAAGTGGGCTATTGA
>JAUYWH010000002.1:18378671-18432169 GCA_034779795.1 Ctenopoma multispine
AGATAGATAGATAGATAGATAGATAGATAGATAGATAGATAGATAGATAGATAGATAGATAGATAGATAGATAGCATGATTTGTTCTTTTGTTTGAATAAGAAATACTTACATTTCTAGCTCATGATGTTAAAATCTGAAGGTAATGAGTAAGTACAGACCCGGATTTTTATTATCATTTAATGTTATATGATGTGTAAGTTTCTGAAAATGTCCTTAACATGTCTCCTCAACACCACTTATTGTACCATCCTTCCACATTGAATTTAACTACCAAATGTGAGCCTTATGGCAAAGTACTATCGTCTATAGGCTACCTGTACCACGTTCATATATCTAGCTAAGAAAAATTCAAAGGATTCTAATTTGTCTTATTGTCAAAAGATTTTCTGCATGGCTTGCTTGCGTAATTGCAACAACTTGTTTGCTCTGCAGTTTTGCCATCCAGAAACCCTTCTGTGGGCCAAGATAAAAATAGATAGACTCCATGTTCTCCAGCCAAGTGTACAACCATGCCCTCCTTCAAAAAAAGGCAGCACTCAGCAATAATGTGTATTAAAATCTGAAGCTGAGCACTTGAGGCTGGGTCTCACCCAAGGAATTATAATGTAACTCAATCCAAGTTGCTAAAAAATGGGTTGTGCCCTCTTGCAATTCTCAGTCCTGAATCAGGTCCTGTACTATCCTGGGATCAAAGGAAAAAAATGTAGAGAGCAGAGTTTTGCTCTCTCCACAGAATGAGACATATTGAAGATTAAAAGGCAACAAGTTCAGTTCATGACTTCTGATAGGCCTCAACAGTTTCAAATTCAGTTTGAAGTCCGTTTTTCAGTATAAAAGTCAACATTAAATGAAAGTTAGGTTTTCTCAAAAAAACTAAAATGACAAGAACTTAATAATCACCAACCAAAACCAGTAGATTGTATGTGATAGTTAACATTACAAGTGGGGTTCATGGTACAGCCAGTCGGACTTTTCATTTTGCCTGCATGCGATTGCACCCCAGAGCAAAACATTGGTTGGATAAAACTAGGATAAATTTGAGGGTTACAAGAAAATGCTGAGAAAATAATAAAGCGCATTATTCTTTGTGTATCAGCAGCTAAGCACAGACTGATGTTAACGTACTGCATTGTTTGTAATGTTCCTCTAAAATCCACAGTATTCTAATCTAGGGAGTTTAACTGATCAACAGCTATAAACACACTGCCATGTTTTCCAAGTGCAAACAGTGCTTGATAGCTTATTTGCTCTGTGATATTTTTACTTTACTGTCCGCCCTTCATTCCCCTTGCACTGAGCATACAGTATGTTGCTGTTTTCCTGTTTTGCGTTATGCACTAGTTTGAAGTCTGTAACTTTTAGTTGTGGGTATGCCCTGCCACCAGCCACCACTAACAAAACCCCTTGTTCATTTTGTGTTGCTGCAAGATCAAGACAGTGAGCAAAAATACAAGACTGCAGGCTGTTAAACATCCTTAAAGGGACTTTTGCTCAGTGAAAACTCTCTCTTGCAAAAGTCAACCTCTGATTCAATGGAGCGCGCAACACAGGGCCTGCAGTTTGTCAGCTAAAATATAAAAAGTGAAGCTACAGAAGTACAGTGTTCCAGGATCTAGATGATCATCCAGGCATGACCAGCAAACTGATGAGCACCGCGGGGAAAGGTGTCAAGGTTTGTCAAGATAAATGCATTGTGCTTTCAGGTGGGGCACACAAAAAAAAGGCAAAATAGATCTTCAGAATGTGGATTTGGACAACTTTACCTTGTGCGTGTACAAACAGAGGTCTGCTTTGCACTTACTGATGAGTATAATAATGTATGCTCTAATTCTCTACTAATAACAGCTAGTTAGTGACTAGCTGCAGCTAGTCCTACGCTGTCATACATATTTACATTCTATGCTTATCTACTTTGTCTTGTAATACAATGTGGATTAACAGCTGGATAAGTTACCGGGCTACATCACAGGACACCACGATGATCTGACTTTATGTGTGAATGAGTAGCAACAGCCACGGCACTGACACACTATGTTTTGTGTGACTTGACAGTTTGGATAACTGTAAACCCGATCACAGCTATAGCATCCAGCTCTTTTATGGGTACAGTGGTAAAGGATAATTGGTGAGAGTAGTTCTTGCATCTTACAAGACAAATCAGCGGTCTGCCAAAAACAAAAGATATTTGTGTCCATCAAAGTTAAACTTGACAAACAGTACCTGATTAATCAAGAGACAGAAGTGTCTCTAATTGTGGGCTTAGTATGTGTTAATATGTTTAATAGAAATCTGCTGCATAGCATAATTATACTCTGATTGAGCTGTTGATCGAGTGCTGACTGAAACGCAAGTCACTTATTTCCCCGTACTCTTTTATGCATTTGTCATAGAGACTTTTAGAAATATGCATGGGTGTAAGTCACTTAGACATTAAAGTTTGCACAGACTCTTCTCCGGTAATGAGGCTGCTAACTGTTAAATCAAATTTGTGAATCGAAGATGATGTGCATGTGTTACAGTCTTTATGTATATTCTGTGATTGTATAGTTGTTATTTGTAGTCACAGGCTGCTTATGTGTCTGTGTATGAAGTATGTGTTAAGTATAGTGCGACACAGTTAGTACAATTCTGTATGTCCAGGTGGTTATTAATGAATACTTCTAGAGCTCTGAAGTGAAATAAGAGTCCACCGATGAAGTGATAATCACGAGTGTGGACAACTGCTATTGAATTACAGTGCATATTTAACAAGTTTAACACTATAATGAAGAGGTGTTAAGTAAACGCTGTGATTTTTTTATAGCTTATTTTTCTTTTTTCAGAGCCTACAGTTAAAGCGAGCTAATCTTCTATGTTTAGTCATGGGCTGTTCAGAATTTGTGACTGTTAATTGCTGTCGTATTTATACACATATTCACTTTCCAAACTATAGCAAACTAGTATGAAGATATCTTCAAATAACCGAATATTTTGGGTGGAAAAGTAGGTGTATACTCTTCACACAGAATGGTGTTTGTGTTTTTCTCTGTAAAAGTTTTATTGTATGAAACTGCCTGTGAAGCAAAAATGACAGTTGTTTCTTTGGTGGAGAGAAGCTTAACTGCAGATGGAGATGCGTTGCTATGCAACTGGGATTTCAAAAGTACTTGCAGTGCCAGGGTCACATTTCAGTGTCTGTCTCCACCAGCTTGGCAGGAACTGATGACTGCTAATAATGCTATTTTTAAAGCATCTCATTTGCAAACCTCCAAATGTGAATATTCTATAACACATGCAATGTGGCACTATCTGTGTACTGTCTCTGCATAATATTTAAAAAATATAATTTATGACCTATACATTTTGAAATCTTCAGGGTGTTTTAAGTGGACGTCATATATAATGTGTTCATTGTGTCATCTTGATGGTGAATAGTAGCACACATTGGGCAAGGAAAAGAAACAGCGAGTCACTCTTTACTACACCACTCCAACCTGAAAACACATACTTAGAGTTCCTTAAATGAAAGAGCTCTTGTTTGACACACTCAGTTGGAAACATCCTGATGACCTCTGTTTCATCTTTAAAAATGACACAAGTTCCACTATTCACTGCATGAAAATTTGTTGCAACGAATATTTAGTTTCATATAAAAAAAGAGCAGACTTTTTGTAACATTTCTTTTCAAAAACACTGGAGATAAGATTTAAAAAGATTTTTTTTTCAGTAAGTGTTTTCTTTGGTTGTCACAGTCCAGGTTACCACGTCAAATCACAACTCAGCACCCAACTCACACAAAGTACCTTTCAGACACAGAGGCCTGTGAAGTCATGGGCTGAGTCAACCGCAGTGTTGCCTGGAAAACAGAAAACAACTAGCACTGTTTCTTTTAATGTCATGTCAGTCACAAACACACACACGCATCTCAGAAACACTCATAAACACATGCCAGAGGCAGTCAAAGGGGCAAAATGTTGTCATAAAGGTTGATACACTGACACCCTGTCACGCTGAGCTCTGTCAATAGCAAGACACAAAAGCCAAGTTAGTGTCTGGCTTTTGACGTGTTGGTGATAAATTCATTCGCAACAAAATGGCTGCAAGGAAAAATAACATCTAAGTATTAACAGATTTGTCCTCTAGGTGGCAGTGTGCCCCTCTCCATCACTGGTGCTCTCTTCTGGTAGGAACTGGACAAAACCACTTGTGTCTCACTCACCACTCTCACTAGGCTGCACTTACTGGTGAAAACTGGTGTAACATCAAACATCAAGATAGTTACATCAGTTTAAATCGAGCAACTCTTTGAGCTCAACCAAACAATGCTGCTGTGAGAGAGAAAACACAAATGTCATAAAATCATGAATGTGCTATAATTCCCTCATGTCGTGCACAGCATGCTGTTGCACTAACTTAATAGTGACACGTTATTAGATGTAAACAATGACGCAGTAATGGATAAGATGCCATCGTGCCATAGTAAAATCTACAAAAAGGAATCTGTTCAAGAGATGAGAACGTACCTCTCTGAGAAGATTTGTCAAACAAACGTGTTGGAAATTGTCAAAAAAGGAAGGAGAGAGGAATAAGCAAGAAAAAAACTGCTGGCCTCCCATTTGGTTTAATTTGTATATCTTGGTTCACAGATAATTTTGCAGTCCTTTCTGATTATCAGGTCTAAATAAACCAGCCCCTTCAGTGCTAACTGAATTATCTGATCACTTTCTGTAGGATGATTTGGGGAAATGTAATAGTGCAGCTCTTAAGCCAGTTCATTTCCCAATTTACAAGGGTAAAAAAATATTAATCAAGTTTCATGTACTTTAATATGCATCAGGCAGTGGGGCAACATTTTAATCTGCATATTCTTTTTAATGATTCTGCTAAGACACATCTTATGTTTGTCTCATACAGTAAGTGTAACAGCTACTGCATTGTCATTTTCCTAACTGCACCTCACCATATATAATCTGTGAAAAGACACCATCTGAAGATTTGAACCTGCCCAGTTGTGCCAGTTCTCAAAAGATGATGATGTTGCACTTTGGTTTGACCATATATGCATATTTGATGTTTTCTATGGTTATGTGTGGTTCCCCTAACCTTTATTTCATGGGGTTTGTGTTTCGGTTGATGCAAATACAACAAAAAGAAAGTTTGAGAGGATTTCAGTACACATTTCCAGGCACTCTACCTAACTCCACCTTTAGTTTGATGGACTTTCATTCTGAATTTGCTCTATTTTCTTATCCAGTCTGAACTTGTCGTCTACAGAGCAGAGCCAGATGACAAAGATGTTTGAATTGTAGCTCTGGATAATTTATCATTAATACCAACACAGCATACAATGCTGGCTGCCTCTTTATTGCTTATTTTACACTAGTTTCCAGGATTAAGTCAAATGATCATTTATTGACTCTGTATTTAGGTTCGTCTGAGATTTGACATTGCCAAGGACTACAGTAGTCTTTCAGTTGTCATTCATAACTACATGACTCACCTGTTGACTCAGACTTATTTGCCTGTTCAACACAGGGCTCACGCTGTGATACCTGCAACTTGGCAAACCCGCCTTGGCAAAAAGTTTTAAAACCTGATATTAGAAAAAAAAAACTCCCACTTGAAGATAGAGTATCTATTTTTTTCTCCTTTTTTTACTAAGAATATTTTTGAAAACTTATCTTGCAAAGCCAGAATCACTGAACAGTGCTGCCAACAGTGCAGGGAAACTCACCCTTCTAACCAGTCACTATCATTATTATGTCATTTCATGATGATGACTACACAAATCGCTAGTGTGACGATGAAATGTTATATAAATTGTGTGATTTGTGACATGAGCTGCTGAATCATGTTAATTAATTCTAGCATTCTTCTAGTCACATGACTTTAAAGATGGCAGTGGTGTATGTCAAAATACTTGTGAAACTAATCACTGACCCATCAGCCTCTGCTGTACTTGTGCTAACATGCTAATCTAAGAAAATTATTTTTGGTACATATTACTCGCTAAAGCATCTGTATGTTTACATGCTGACATTAGCATTTATCTAGCCTCTCTGAGCTGCAAGCATGGCTGTAGAGGCTTAGTCGTTTTTACATAATGATAACTTTTATGTATACGAGATAATGATTAGCGTTATTTCAGGCTAATGTTTTAGTATGGTCTTTAAAAGGGTCATTTGAATATAAAATGGGAAAGTGCAAAGGTTAGGCTCATAGGGTTAATAATCCCTAAACAGTCCTCCCAACCACTGCTTCTACACACTCCACAAACACACACTCCACCTTCAGAGTACTGGGACGACAATCATGCCTGAATATTATCAGTCTGTACCTCATTTAAGTGAAATTTGATTACAGGCTGGCAACAACAGCACAATGAAATCAGTTCTGACTCAATTAGTATGACAGGTACACCTACCATTTGCCATTTTAATCCTCTCCTTCTCTCTCTCTCTCTCTCTCTCTCTCTCTTATTTACACATTTCAGTGCTAATCATACACCCACACATACACACAAGAAAAGCGCACGGTCAATACTTTTTTCTGTGCATAGATATCCGCAGCTAATCCTTTGATCTGAGGCCTTGATTTTGGGAAAGCTGCTGTGCTCTCAGTTGCCACAGGGTACACTTGGGTTTTATTATTTATCACTGAGTGTCACAGGGCCCAGAAGGGGAGGAAAGGCAAAGGAAAACAAGATTCATCTTCTATTATTCTTTCATACACCTACACACAACAGACAGGGAGGGTGGTGTGACAATGTCAGCGTGAGTTTTAATTGGTCCGTTTTAGCAAGTGTCAGCCTAACCTTAATCTTATTGCCATAATTTTAACACTCTGGATGAAATGACATTAATAATAAGTATTATGTTTGCAAAAATGCCCCCAGAAATGAAACATAAATTTAAATTGTTGAGAGTCACGCAGGTTAAATACAGGGGACCCAGGTCCCTGGCTGAACAGTGCCAAATGTACTGCAGCGTCTCTAGAACTTGATGTTTTACTACATTTGTTAGCTCATAGGCTACCATATAATCAGTGATGTATATTAATCAGTAGAGTCTACTTTGATTCACTTTATTTTTGCAGCTATTGCAGTTGACTCAGGGAAGAGCAATTTGACCCAGCTCTTGCCATTCAGCTTGTTCCACTATGTGCCACTGTGTCTTCTGTCAGAGATACGTAGTGCTACAGGCTGGATGGGAGCACTCTGTAATGCTCCTGTGTAATAAATATTACTTTTAATCTACTTTTGTTTTAATTTTCTTTTAGTCTTAGCATCCATATTGTATATAAATACCTTCAAATGCCCATATATATATTTATATATACATAGTGTATATACATACATATATACATAGTGATATGCTAGATTCATGGTTAAATAGATAGTATGAACCACAGGTCTGTCTGTTCCTTGTTAAATTGTGTACACAAAGTAGTCCACCAAAAGTAAGCGGTAAATTGAGATTTCTGACAATTGCTTATTATCGTGATATTTCATCATCATTAATAAATGTTTAATTTTCTTATCTCTAAAACAGGGAGCAGTGCAGTCTGGGATTGTTAGCAGAAAGCAGTGAACATGCCATGTACTCTGTACTGTAGAGTGGACAGGTTTACACACTGAACACCCTAGGGAGTGATTTTGGACACAGCCCCCCTTGCTAAAGGAAACCAACATTAAGAGAGGGAGGAGAGGAACTACCACTGTTGAAATCATACATCCAGACAAACATCCTGAACCTGACCACACTCTGGCAACAATACATGTGCACTGAATAAACATATCATAAGCTGGGGATTTAGTATTCCTAAATCGTGACAACAGTTAAAATAGATCAAAAAGAAATAATCAAGAGAGTTCCACAAATTGACAATTTGAGCGCAGGCTGCACTCCAGATGCTTCCAGACAGAATTATTCTCCACAATCTGCGGTCGTAACGACTTAGGTTACGAGAGTAAACAAGTCCTGTGGTGTGCTGACAAAGACAAATAACACTCTCTTTCTCCTCCCCCCTAACCCTGATGTTTTGTTTTGTGCATTACGTTGTACCCACAACAGAGGCAGTTGCAGTTTGCCATGGTTATGGAGCATAACATTTCAGCTTTGACTAAGAGATGGAGAAGTAGAAGCAGAGGTGAAGACGTGGAGAAAAAGAATGTTCTAATTATCTAATGGGCCACTTGTGGTCTTCCCTTCGTGGAAATGGCCTTGTAACAGCTTTATAATGGGCTCGCTCTTACACAGGTGCTTTCCCAGCACGACTACAGCCACCTCCACAAATAGAGGAACTTCATCTTAGTCTTCCTCCCATAGTCATTTGCCATTTTATTTCTTTTTATCTCTGTAAGTTAGTAGTGATGGGCCTTACTGTGCTGTCATTGCCATCTTACTCTGTGATCTACTGCTCTGTGTTAAATTATGCAACACAGAATAGGAACAATTTGTAATTTCTTCTTCAGATATTTCTGAGTCTAATACTAATTTAATTTCAGACAACACAGATAAAGTGGAAACAGATGTTAATAATAAAACAAAATCTTAAACAAGTGGAACCACTGTGGATTAACTCTGCTCAGGGAGGGTCACAGAGAAATGATGGAGCATCCTGAGCCCATTTGAACAATCAATCCACTTTCATATTGAAACCTCAGAGAGAGCATGATTACAAAGGGAGAAAAGGGAAAACACAGAGCAGAAGAAGATGTGGGTGGATTTCATCTTCCGACTAGACAGCAGGTCTTTACCGCGGCCTGAAATATCTCCAGGCAGTTTAATGACCAGATTTTACAGGTCTCAACACACACCCAGAGGCACAGTAGTGGATAATGTCAAAGCCACGTGCAAAAGTGGAAAAAAACAAACACAAACGAAATTTGATACATGGTGTCATTATCTCTGAGCTATGGCCTCATATCAAAAGAAAAAGTACTTTGATAAATTAAGGGAAAATTGCAAGTCACAGGCAGCAACCAAATGAATTTGGGTGTGTGTCTGTCACAGTAAAAACTTTCTAATAGATGACTTTGTGTGACCAGGCACTAACAAAGATTCATGTGAAGCAGATACATTTGCACAGGAGATGTAATGTCTTTCAGGCCTAGAACCTGGACCACTCTATGACACAGCAATAATTTAATATAATTTTTTTTTCTGCTTCTGTATTATGGCTCCCAGGGAATGGGAAGCAAATGTATGATGTGTTGGTACAATACTCACCAGTTGAATAGTACCTAAATCTCAGATTATACATGACTGAACAATAATGCAATAAAAAGAGAGGGGTAAAAAGTTGAAAATAAACGCAGCGCTGTAGTCTGCTTAATGTTTCTATTTGAGCTTATTCAGTGTGCGACTGTGCATCAATTCAATTCAATTCAGTTCAGTTCAATTTAATTCAATATACTTTATTTGGCAAACAAGCAAGTAAGTCTGCAAACAAAAGATTTAAATGTCCAGCATCAAGTGGCTGACAGTGTCACATGACTTTTTTGCTGCTGGCGTGTCTTTAGGTCCATTTAGATCCATTATTTTCCAACATCAGACAATAGTGCAATAGTGCACTTGCAGACAGTGGCTGTGTGTGTTTGTGTTCGACTCAACCTCTGATCTCTCACCAGGAACTCAGACAAATAAATCATACATTTCTGTTGTGATATGAACAATCTACATATCACCAAATCAAGTTTTGTTATATGCTTTAATAAGCCTGCAAAATAAAAGTCTTCTATTTTTGTTCTGTTTTCTGTGTCTTTTGCCTTTTTAATATCCAGACCAACACCATGTTCATTTAAGTTGTTTAAATAAAATATTTTGTGTTTGGACCATTTCCTGTGCAGAGTGGTTTAGCTGAAGAGACTTCAGATCCAGGAGCTGGCAAAGTAGTTGCCTGGCAACCAGTTGTATAGCCTCAAACTGGAGCTGCAGCCTCAGAAATATAAACACACTGTTTTTTAATTACCAAGGTGGGAGTTTCCTCACTGCCAAACTGGCATTCAAGTGTTCCTTAAGCTATGGACTATTTACCTTAACCTGCATTCATACTGACGTGCGACACTCATAAAACAATAACTGGTAACATGCTCCGGCTGTAAAATCAGTCAATCTGTGTGATTGGTTGCAACACTGACTTTATTTTTGCATCTTCGTGATTTTTTGATACTTAAATTCTCGTTTAGCTCCTTCATGGGAAACACGTTCATCACACTTTGTCTCACATTACTTCACACACACATTTTACTGTATGTGTCAAAAGTTCCTCTCTCTCTTTCTGTCTCTCTCTCTCACACACACACACACACACACACACACACACACACACACACACACACACACACACACACAGTGTGACTTTTTAAGTGTCAGTAAATCCTGAGCTTTAAGCATCAAACCAACTAAAGAACCATTAAAACATCTTTATTGTTGACTGTTTATAATCTAAGCTCACCTTTAGGGTTACATTTATTTGATGTATAAAAAGTTATTTATCTATTAGTCATCCATGTGATCTTCTTTTGAGGGCAAATTCATTCAAAATCTGTCATTTGTATACATGTGCGTGGGCAGTAGATGAAAGAATTCCCTATTCACTCTGTAAATCCGGTCATGTATGGTGGCGTTATGACCCTTTTTTCAACAGCTACAACCTTAGTCAGCTTTTCCCTCTCTTGTATATGTTGCCTGAGAGATATGTTTGCATATAGTGACTTTATACAAGCAGACTCCTCTGTGTGTGAGCCAGGATGCCTATTGCCATAGCAACGCTATCTCCAAGAAAGCGAGAGTGAGGCTTTGAACAGACATGCAGGCTATTGCATCCCACCACTTGTATGCAGCTATGTCTATCTAATCAAACTCACCTGTTTTTAAATAGAAATGCACCTACACAAGGCCATAGCATGTCTAAGGACAAAACCTTTTAAGGTGTTATGTAGAGCAAAAATATCCATTAGATTATTTTGTCTCACACACAAGGATTTAATAATCTGGTAAATCAAATATAACAGAAGAATGTGAGAGCTTATTATTTTTGTGGTTCATTTGTTTTATTACCTGGTTTAATATTTTGAAACATGGGTTGATAAAAAAAAATGCCACATGAGATGCATGACAAGTAAGTGTTTGTAATGCTCAGTGCTAAATGGCTGTGCCCATCCTGCCAATGCTGTAAATATGTCACAAAGTATATTATCTACCGTACCTCAGATTAAGGGAGCTAAGAATACAACACTGAAAATCTTTGTGCTCGTTTTCTCACGATTAAGAAGACCTTTCTTGTTTTGTTTTGTTTTTTCAAACCAGCACAGATGTGGACATAGAGTGGTCAGGGCTCCAGTGGTCAGGGGTGTGGCTCACAGCATGAAGGAGTTTGTTTTAATATGTCCACTTGGAAAATCCTCAGGGGAAATATCATGGATTCTGCTGCAGATGTTTCACTGTGTTTGCATGCTTGGAATTGGGGTTGGGCCCTTTGATCTAAATGAAAACGTACCATAGAGGTTTGCAGAGCGGGCGAGTTGACGCTCTGCTTAGAGAGCAAATCAGAAACCCACCTCCGGATTTTCCCAGGTTCCCCAGGAGAGTCTACCTTCTGTGATCAGAGACATGGGAATACCATGGCCTGTCGCCTTGATCCATCTCCCCCTTGGCACAGCCTGTGACCATTTGGCATCTCCAGTGGAAACACTCTGAGTCGCTGCCAGCAGTGGCAGACCACCAGAGCCTGCATGCTTCCTCTCACAGAGTTAATTTTTATAACAACTCTTCTCTGTCTTTCACCACACACAAAATGTCCTGTTGAATGCAAAATAGTTAAATAATCAGCCAAACTATGGCAACTTACGAGCTGGAAACACTGAACGAAAATCCAGTAACCACAGTGAGCATCACCTTAGTGTCACTTAAATCAGTTTAATAAGACTCTAGCCCTGTAGTGCATCTAGTGTAATGCATGTGGATTTATTTAGCTTGAGACAGGTCTTGTGACCTGAGTGGTACTCTACAGGTCTGTCTGCCTTTGCTTTCTGCTGATGTTTTCTTTTTTTTTTATGCAGATAATACTGCCTGCCCTCTGTTGCCTTTGAATTGGACAGAAATATTTATTTAATGGTTTATCTCAGGAAACCATTACCTGCAACAGGTTTCGTGTTTTTACAGCAGAGTAGGAAACAGAAGGCAAGTGTGGTCCCATAATATATTTTTGTGCATTTATTATCTTTTATCACGTTTTCTTCTACTGTTACAGACTGAAACCAGGGCTTATCGGAGATGACCTGTGGGTCCTATTCAGTAGGCCCTTTTCCTGTTCTCTGTCTAGACTATATCAGTTGGTTTATTTTTCATCGCTGACATGATTTATGTATTTTGTCCTTCTTTTGTGTTACCTCTCCCCTAATACTTTAGGTTATTTAGCTCATCTATTCAGAATTACATTACAATCTATGTGTATGTTGAAAGAGGAGCCTATGACCAAGTTATCTATACAAAAAGATCAAAAGGATCACAGTTAAGATGACTGGATTATATGAAATCATCACACAGGCAAACAGACAGAAATAAAAGATTCTGTTACAAATATTATTTAAATGTCATTCAATATTAAATTCAACTTGTGTTGAGGTCCATTCAATAAAATCCTTGTCAATACATACTCAAAAGTGGAGCACAGTGAAAAAACGGTGTGCCTTTTATTCTTCTAAATTTTAGATTACCTTACAGCACTGTTCTGGGAATTAGAAGTATGGTAATTATTCTACTTATGATGATGCAATAACTTGATACAATTTTCTGTGTATTTTCTCAGATCTGATATCAACAAACACATTTTACTCAAATGGAGAAATATTGCTAAATTGAGCCTTGGTTGGCTGTTTTTCAAGGTACACATTACATTTGCAGCTGCTGGACATTTGTGAGGAAATAAGTGATAAAGTGTTTATATCTATATCCTAAAACACAACTGATAAAGTCCTTAAGAAAATAAGCACTTTGGCCGGAGAGTGTCCCAGACCAATACGGCAACTTTAAGTGAATTACATTATACTATGATTGAAACATTACTACATTGCTCTAACGTTTATTCCAGTAAGAGCCTGTATTTTCAATGCAAAACTGTGCTTTTATATTAAAGAGAATACAAAAAAGTACTGAAGCACAGAAGCACGGAAGCTGTACATTTGTATTTAGGTACAACTGATGCTGCACTTACTTTCCTGGCCTCTAGGTGGCCTGCATGTGTCGACATGTTAGGCACTGCAAGCAGAAATTTGTTGCTGGTATGGCTCTGCAAATGAACATCAAACACACACAGTTCAAAAACCGAAAATTAATATTATTCATCACCTCATCATCTTTTATTTACTTTTATTGAATATATTGCTGAATCTGTGCTTTCTTAATCTTAATTATGATAAGAAAGCATGTATTATGTATTTCTGTATTCTGGAACATGGAAAGAATTTATAATTATTTATATAAACTAACAAAATTAAAAAGGTGTTGTACCTCACCTGTGCATTTACAGTTTAGTTTCATATAAACAACAGGATTCTCCTGCGCAACAAGTAAATGAAACACTACAGAAGCTTGGCAAACCTTACTTTGCCAAAGACGTCTGTCTTTGCAGGTAATGTCTTTGTTATATCTGAGATATTGAGAGAGTGAAAGCGCTGCAGGACAAATGTACCAAGCAGCAGAATCAGACTTACTTTAGCAGTTATTTTCTCATGGAAAAAAAACTCCTACTGTAGTTGTATGTATGAGTATGTGAGGTAGGTAAGTTGGGGTCTTAAAATGAAAGTCCAATCAAGTTTCCATCTAATACTAGGACTCATGTGTATGAGCTAATAGTACCTTATATGCTTCATTATGTGTTGTAAAAGCCCCACACATATGTGGAGGTGAATCAATTAGATGGAATGTAAATAATTGTTTCATGGTTAAAATAATTACAAACCGCCTCACTCACTAGTGAAGTTAAAAGCAAAGTCAGGACCTCACAAGCTATTTAAGACACTGCGGGCTATGCCTGCTCAAACTAAACTCTCCATGAGCCAAGCACTAAGGAGCCAATAAAAACAGCCTCATTTGAGAAGCAGTTACATGGTAGTCTGCGCTTTTAGATGCAAACAGCTGCTACGCCCCGTCAGTTTCATGTAATGTTGTGCATGTACAAACGTTATGTGTGCAAAACAGTTAAATGTAAAGTGAAGTCAGTGCTGCTTCTTTAAAGAGTCTATATAAATTGCAGGAAGCCTAAACACAACTTAAAGCATTACATAAAAAAAAAAAAATACAGAAAAAATCCATCTTGTACTTATCATTCCATTAGCCATCCCTTGCTGGACATGATTGTTGCATAGGTCAGCACTGAGAAAATGTTGTGTTGCTATAGAAACAAAAACATTTTTTTTACTGAACATACTGACAGTTTGTTTTTGTGGCCTTCATTAACCTCGAGCTCTTCAGACTTGCTGGATAATTTCAAAATCACACTGTCATTACTGAGAAACTCTTTGTTTGAAAAAAGGTTAATTGTTGGAGATACGTGGTTTTCCGTCATAGAGCAGCAGAACACACTGATCCACAAGTCTTTTCATGCTACTTTAACCTACTCCAGCCAATAGCTGGGGGAAAGAGAAGGCTTTGATTCCCTTTCAGACAGGGTGGGTATTTTTTTAATATGTTCTAATTTTAATGATTTTGTAACAGTTTGATATTAGAATGTTTGATCTTATCTGAGGCAGACTTCAAAGACATTTATATTAGAAAAGCTTCAGCAGTCGTTACAGTATTTAAAAAGACTCATGCAGCGCACTACCTACCAAAGCAAATTTTTAGATCGAGGGGTGTGTTTTGTCATTTTTACATCAAAGCCTATTCTATTACAACATGAAATCCTTATTGCAAATACCTCAGTGTGTTTTAACAATAGAGATTACCTGCCACAAAAGATCGTATCTGTTGGATAACTCCCACAGCTGCACCATATTACTGATGAAAAAACATGATGCAATTGTTTCAGTAACGGGAACATCAATTGCAGTAACTGTGGTGTGTTTTATATTTCATTTATATTTCAGTATTGTTTCATAGAAACATGAGGAAAGAAGAAGATAGTCTTAGTTAATTAGTATTGAATTTAACATTTCTATATAAAACAGCTTCACATACTATATACAGTACAGTACTTTAGGACTGTCACGTATTTCGGTTAAAGCTACAACATCCCTTGATCTTGAGGCTGCTGTAATCAAGATAGCTAATTTTGCAGTCTCAGTGTGCACAGAACAATGTCTAGAGATCCAGTGAGCAATTTTGCCTGAGGACATGAAGGGTTTTTTTACATCCAATATCAGGAAGTGTTTGCAGACATCCCATAGAACAATAGGAACACTTTCAGAGGCCTCAGTTGCACTCGATGGAAACTTTAACAATAGATGTGTCCCAGTTCAGGGACTGGGTCTTCCAAAGTCTGCAAAGTCTACCAAATACCTCATAACAGCTCGATGAACAACAGAGCCTTGTTTTTCCTCAGTTTAGAACATGCCATACAATATTCGTTGTAACCCACAACTCATTGTGCACCTGTCGTTTCTATCCTGTCGTGGGACCATAATTGACTCACTGGGTCCAGCTGTTTGTTTTCAGCTTATGCGTCACCCGTCAATATTTCACATATATATATATAAATTAAAGTTAAATCAGTGTGTTTACAAATTAAACAGTTTGTCAGACTTCTACCAACTTGTAAATTCAGGCAACCAGTTTTTCCTTTTTTAGTTTCTGCTGAGTTTCTGCTCTTTAAGTTGCACCGATCCAACATTTTTCTTCCCTTTCCTGATTCTGATGTCTGACTTACTTAGGCCTGACTTATATACCTCAGTGTGTCCACACAAATTTGTTGAAGAGATATTAGTCAGACTTTCACAAGTGTGAGGTTTACCCCACACATTCCTAAACAGCCTTCCAATTATCACAGCTGGAGATATGTGCCAACTCCTGTAATTTCTGTAAGCACATCTCCCTCATCAATTGCTTAGAGGAACACAGATGGTGATCAAAGTCAAGCGCACCCCTCAGGACCAGACCGGGCATTTGCGGATGAAATGCTACCACACAACATAAACTGAACAGGAAAAATGTAAGCAATCAAGAACAAACTAGTGGTAGCACTGAATTAAAAAAAAAATAAGAAAAACTAAAATTTTGACTTAGTTTAAGAGATAGAAGCCAGGCAAACACTTGGCATCGGATGTTGTGTTTGGTTTCTTTTTAAAGTGCATGTTGCCCACCGTTATGTTTCAGAAATGGTGGTATGTTCAAACATTGTCGTTTCTTCCTTAAAAGGAGAACGGTTGATCTATGTTTATAGGGTTATGAGATGGGAGAGTTTATTTTAGCTTCACTCAAGACTTAATTTGAAATACATGTCTACTTTGTTCCAGGCAGAGGGAACAGAGATAGCTTTACTTTGGTGTATGTCTCATTAAATAAAACAGACTATTTAAGGGCTGCCTTTAATTCCTGGTTTGTGCAACGTGCTTGACTGATTTTAAGTAAAGACAAACGTTTGCTTTAGATTAGTGCTGTGCTGATGCTATCAGCACTGAATGCACTGATGTTGGGTGTTCACTGGTACCTTGCATAATTATGAGCAATGTAGTGTTGAGATTTTCCAGAAGATGAATGACTGGAATGTCTGCAGGAAAGAGGACGCCCCCTGTCATCAGCCATGGCCGGCTTCCTACAATAAATCTGTACACCTTCGCGACTACAGTGAAAACTGACCCCGTCCATCATGTGTTTTTCCCAGTGACCACATCAGTCGAGTCATTTTTTTAGGAACTGGCTCAGCAGTGCCTCGACATGAATGGGACATTTAGTGGACTGCTGACTGGGACCTGTGTTGTGCCTCACATATGGTCTGTGACCCTCATTTCAAACAGTGTTGAAAAAAGAAAACAGGATGCGTAAACCGTTTGACTCGACCCATTTGTGCGTGCGACTAAAAAGTGAGTCAACGGGGCAAGACCAGGCATGTAGAAAAGAAAATAATTCATTGATGGTCAGAGACTCCTGCGCCTGCTGTGTTCAGTTGCTAAGCTTTAACAACAAAGAAAACTTGAAAACCACAAAATTTTACACAATCCTCCGTATACGTCTCACTCTTCCTGTGAAACCAGCATACTTCTACTTATTTTAAGATGACTGTTTATCCCTCATTTTTCATGCCAAGGTTTTAACTTAGGGTAATTTTGACTTCTGCAAATTTTGTAGATAACAATTTAGTTCTACTGTGGTTTTTAATCTCTGTTTAAGAAACTCACGCTTGAATAAAAGTTAAAAATAGTATGCTGCTGTGTGTATTTGGATGATTATAAAAATACAGAGATTATCATAACAGGTGTGTGCAACTTAAGAAATACGTCTTTTAAAATATACAAAAGCTGGAAAATCTAGCATACGTTCGTCTATCACGTCAGCCCTTTCATCCTCGAAAAAGAAACACAAAGTGGCATTAGACATCATTAGTCTCTGTCTAGTGCGTGACAGAGAGCCCCTGTGAGAGCTAATTCTCAGATCGAAAAGCTAACATGGAGAAACAGTGAGCTTCCTAAGGATCATGTCGTAACTAGCTGGGGGGAGGAGGCAGTGACTGTGACTACCTTAAAAAAGAAGTCAGATTGATTGGATAAAATGTGTAGCTACCCTAACACAAAACTGGCTTTTAGTTTCCCTCATTAACCTCACATCTCCTATTGGTGTTATTTTAGATCAAACACATTTAAGTTAGCAGCTAGCACAGCATGTGGCACTTATCAACCGTAATACAGTCCATTATGTGTTTTACACAAAATATGAGTTATACTTCATTTTATCTATGTGATTATAACACAGATAATTCACACTTGCATTATTAAATATTCAACATTTAAAACTAAATTGTCTCTAAAGTACATTAATGTGTCCATGTACCTCCTGAAGTGCCATAATAGTCTGGTTGGATATGTGTCAGTGTCAGGGGAGTGTTGGGATCCAGATCTGCTGGCCACCACAGGGAACTTCCAATGAATGATTACCCACATGCCCCTGGGGGTTCATGTGACATTTATCACCTAAAGCCTTGTGGAGCACACATCTGTCACCTGTATACTGCAACATATTACTCCTCTGCCATGGCACAATAAACAGACATACATTTCTGCCATTTTGGCATCCACCACTTGCAGGTACAATGGTGTCAAATACCTGACTTACCTGACTGATGAGAAATAGTTACTTAACCATCCTAAACAGTAGCCGTAATAAATTAAAGTTAGCTACCTTAGCTGAACCTTGATGTTTACCTGGAAACACGGTATCCATCTTAAAATCCATCTGGGCTTCATTTCTAGCAACTTGTTAGGCCTAAAATATTACTTGGCAAAATATCACTCAGCTCGAAACAGAAATGGTCTTTCCTATTCGAAACAAACAGAGGAGAATCTAATATAGCATTGTTGTCTGAGTATTTCAACATGTTTCTTTAACCTCTGATGACATATAATAGTCATTTCTTTATTGAGTAAATAAATTACATATTAGTCCTTTATGTATTTCTCAGAGATTGCAGAGTGTTGGAATCCTTGTGATGCAGAAAACCCTTCTCTTGTCAAGGTTTTTTGAGATGGTGAATCATCTTTTCATTCATATGGGCATACATTCATCTATGGACCTCATCCCACCGTGCACTCCTTGTAATAATTCAACAGCACATTCCAACCTCAGGGTTTCATGGTGGTCATGCTGCCGTCACTGTGGTAGTCCTGGCCTGGTCCCTGCCAAACATGCTGGATTCCATCTAATCAAACAAATTTATTTTGGTTACATTTACCAGCAAATGTGCTGACAATATTTACCACGTTTCTTTTCATGTCCTTTGGCACGGCAGTTTAATCTTGCAATGTTATGCCATATTGTGTACCACAGTTTACCGCTTGGATACTGCCTGTAGTGGTTCATTTCATGTAATGTCTTTTGCACTATTTGAGCTGTGACTTAAAAATGATTTTTACACTATAACATATTCATTGTGGCATGTCGGAAACAAAAAAGTTTGTTTTTTACAGCGTGGCTGTGTAAATAAAAAATTATGCTTGACGTCTTTTTTTTTTGAGGGTGGCCAGTTTTGGTTTCTGTTGTTGGTAGTATGGCTCTTACCGTACCTCGTTGCCACTGTTGCTTCAGCTTTGTACCAATTTCCTTTTTTATGGCAGAATATCACAGTTTTAAAATCTGGTTTCTTACTTGTTCAAGCAGTTTTTTACTATGTTGAGCCATGTTGCATTATATACAACCCAGAGTAAAATTGATGTGATTGATTGATTGATGTGAAACATTGATTACTGTGTTGTTCTGTAACTGTGCTCATGCAATTAGCCTATACTGCAACTAGGGCTCCAGAACAGACACACCTAAATGAAAAGCAGCCATAATAATATCACCGCATGAATATAACCTCTCTTTTTTCTGTTATGACATGTACAGTGTTTGCTTATGTGATACATGAAGCTCTCTACTTCAACTAGGGTTATTCATGTGTATTTAACCATCACCAAATCAATTATCTATTGAAAACTATTCTAATGTCTAACCTCTTTAAAAAATGTATTTTTAAATTGTAATATAATATAAATAACTTCACATATCATGTGACAGACACAAAAATAGTATATTTAACTCATGCTACAAATGATGTTTGACAGATCTGTCTTGGTTCCCAGGAAGTAAAAAAATAAGTTAATTCCCTGGAATGTTATTTTTAATTTTATTTGAGGCAATCAAAATATTAAAAATAGCATATCTAAAAAAAGAGAGACCTGACTTCCACTCAGTTTATAGTCTGAATACTTCAATAGAGACCCACAAAGTGTAACTCTAGGGTTAGTAAAACACAATGCTAATTAACTCAATGACACAGGAATCAGTGATTTTTGGCCTTGCTTTCTGCTAAGGATGCATTTCCCTCGTGGCCATTGGTGGGGTTTGACGTTAGTGAGAAATAGCATCAGCTGAGAGAGGCTTGTCACAGCTCATCAATCCTGCGCACTCGGTATATCTACAATACTGCCACCCTGTTCTGTGTGTGTGTTTTGTAGGAGATGTGCTATGACATGAATGGAGCTCACACTGTCACTGGCACACGTGCTCGAGGATAAAGTAAGACGTTCAGTCAGATAACATTTGCTAAGCACTTTGTCAAGTGACATGATACATTCAAGACAGAGGAGGTGACAATGTGCCTGAATCAGATAGGGATGATTTTTTCTTATTTCTGGTGATTATAGAACGTCTGATGACTACATGCATGGTCACTGCTGCTACAGTATTTATACGACTTTATAGCAGTTTTACTTCATTCAGACAGTACTTCATTTAGCCTGTGGTTTCTCAGTTTGGGAAAATGGTTGTATATACTGTATGCTTACGTATTTGACTTATGCCACCATATTAAATGCATAGTGTACTATAGAAACCGGGATAAATGTAAAAACCTTTCATCTTGCTGTGGTAACGTAAAACGTAATGAGACGACGTAATAAGATGAAGGCTGAAATGGTAGACATCTGTCAAATGATTCAACCTACAGTATATTGCCTCTGCTGTGCTGCACTGTAAATGATTTCCTGATCCATGATTAATGCTACAGTAAAGTTGAGGACCTTACATTCCTGGTAACAAGAGCCAGTCCCCTGAAAACTGCTACTGCAGCACCCTATAATTATCAAAACATAACATGCACCCGTCAATTTGGCCTTTCCAACCATATACCATGAACCAATTAGGGATGCAGGAGATGTCATCTGGATAGGGCAGCCATATTCCCCTCATCAGTCAGTTATCAAGGACTCAGCACAGTTATAAATGACCTCATGTTGTGATCGATTCCCATGCTGCACAGTACAATTTATAGTCACTTGCAAGTTACAGGAGATGGATGGTTTCAAATGTGAAGACTATGCAGTGGCTGTGGTGAATCTTGACTACCTCTACTAGATATTAGGACTTGATGGAAAATAGGACAGGGCTGTCACACTTACTGTTTCTAGATCAGATTTACATTTTTCTACAATTTCAGACTGACATTTTTAATTGTAGGTGTTTTTTTTACCATACCATGTCTTTGGGTTTGGGTATATCTGCGCTCTATTCTTTCTAAAGCAGCTTGTTGACATCATTAGCATTTGACCTACAGGCACAGCTAACAATCCTCTCTAGGAAGGTGTAACCAATGCATTGACTGGGTGCATGCAAACAACATTTTCAATCAACTGCAGCGGAACAATTGAAATTAGAAGCAAAAAACTTCAAATGCAACTATATCCACTGATTGTTAGTTGAACTGAAGTCTAAATGTTAGTTTTCTTTTTATGGTAATTTGAGATTTATGTATTTGAAGTTATTACATATGCACTTACTGAGAGTGTTGTCTAGGGATAGTCAGCAGTGATGGGAAATGACAGAGATAAGTGGAAACGTCAAGACCACTGCTGTTGCTGCCATCGGCTAAAGTGCTGGTGGTTGAGATTTGAGACAGGGCCTGAGGGTTTTTAAGCTCTTGAGAACAGACAAGTGTGACAGATGGAATGTATTCTCAATATTCTGCAAAACAAGCAGAAAGAAAGCAAGTGAGCAAACATCCAAACTTGAATCTACAGGGGGAGGCCATGTTTGTAGCTATCTGTCATTAGAAATCACTGAAGACTCGTGACAATAATTCTGCTATAGACCATCAATAATACTGAATAGAGAAATAATATAGCATTATGGGAAATACACATTGGTTTTCTTGCCAAGAGTTAGATGAGCAATTTCATACAAATCCTATGTCTGCAACCTTGAAAGTGGTTAAATATTTTTCATTTTGATGATATTTATGGTATTTTACAGGTGAAATGTTTGCAATAATCTCTGAACTACTACTCGGGATTTTCTATTTCTGTTGAACTTTGAATTTCTGTTTACACCACTCGTTTCTTCATCTTCTAAGCAGTGGCCAAAGAAGATAATGGTGTAAACACCATGTAATAGGTTATGACCCAGAAAACCTCTTTGCTAAGTACATGCTAAGAGTTTGTTTTTCCACAGACAGAATTCATTAAACTTTTATTTCTTGTTTTTCGTAGAGACACTTCAATTGCACCCTGATACTGCGGTCTAGGCTGACTAAGGCTGTAGTAAGCAGAGCAGAGGGGCACGTGGGTGAAGGGTGCAAGCTTCGAGTGCTAGACTGTAGCTGCTCTCATGCATACGCAAACATAGTCTACTAAAAGCCAGACCAACTGCCCATGCTGTGTCACATCTTGTGCCAGTGCAGTGAGGTTTCCTCTGCAAAGAAACATCCACTGACTAAGGAAGGAGGTCTGTTTAATATTATAAAAACCACACTGGGAGCTGGCGGGTTTATGCAGTAGCAGCTGGCGTCACCGCAGATGCCTGCCAAGGCGCACATTAGATCAGAATAATTGGCCAGGACAGCAGCGTGAGATGGACAAATGAGAACCTCCTCCTGAGTGACCTGATGGCCAAGGGGGAGAATGAACAACACTCAATGTCCAACACGGAGTTGGGGAATACTGAAAAAATAGATAAACCTAACAAATAGATGATTGTAATTTATGTTTTTTTTTATGTAATCCTAAATGTCATAATGTGATTTCTACTATGCATTTTTTTAGCAATTGCTAAAATTTCTCCCACATCTTTTTATTGATGTCCTATGAGAAACTGCTTATAGTGTCTTCTTCAAATATTGCCACCGTTTCAACAAGTCGTGTGACTGCATTCGCTGTTCAACATTTCCAATACTGTACCTCCAATTAGAAATGGAAGACTTTATTTTTGATGTTCAATACAGGGAAATACACAAACAGTTGCTGCAAAAGTAAAGATAAATAACTTTGGCATACAGAAAATGAAAAACATTCATGTCACAATGAGAATGTAAAATTAACAATGGAAATTCAGGCTAATACTAGCGAACGGTGACACATATTGCAAACATGACATTTTGAACCGAGATTTCCCTTTCATTAAAACAATAAATATCTAACACGAACAATATCAAATGTAGCAAATAAATGCTTGATGCTACGCATTTCTGAAGCACACTATACTGCTGAGACAGACCAAACGCAGAGTCGTAATGAACAGCGCCCAGATGAATCCACATGTGCGACCTTTATCTTGTTCTTGAGAATCTTTGGTAGAAAAGGCACATTAGTACAGAAAAAAATGTAAATGAAATATTTACACATAATAAAGTCTCATTTGTGATCTGTATCAGTGATGCATTGCTGCATTTCACTGCAGATCAAATCTGCTGCAAAACAAGAGGGGAGCAAGAGAAAACTGCTCATGAAAAAAACACCTTTATTTGTCTTGATGGTAATAATAGAGGAGCAGAGGGAGTAAGGCAGCTGGAGCCAGCTCACTTTTAGACATAAGAAAATACTTATACAAAGAAGCTCTCATTTTCCATGACACTATCAGCCCACGCTGGCTGAACTCTAAAGAAGACCTCAAGAAGAACATGCAAAAATGCCTCAGTGTTCTCATCTCTAAGGAGCTGAAGAAAATCGTCTTCAGAGCTCATAGGTAATAGTCCAGATCTGCTCCAGTGAATTTCTGTCTCTCTAAAATGCACTCAGAGCACACTATTGTTATTCCACAGCAGTCAAATCCATTCAGAAGATTTATTAGATTCCAGTCTGTTCTGTTTCATCCAATTAGGAAAGGACAACAGGATAACTGGAGAATCTTGTTAGCTCCCAGTGGAAGTGGATGAGATACAGAACTTTGCAACAGCGACAGAGGTTCATTTTTAATGTCCCAAGTAATTCCAGTGGCAGATATTACGCATCAGAGGTCAGTCCCAGTCATCTTTACACACACAGGCACACTCCTCGTGGTGCTCTAAGAGCACATCAGTCATGGACTTCTGCAGACCTCGTCCACCGCTGCGATGTTTCAGCAGTAGAACCTGCGGCAAACAAGAATACTTAATTATATTATATTTCTTGATAATATTTAAATATCAAACTTATCAATACTAAAATATCAACTTCAAATATGTTACACTGCAGGACAACTTATTTCCCAAAATATTCTGTAAACCAAATAATTTCTTTGTCTTTGCTGCTAGTGGGGAAAACAGTTCCAGGTATAATTACGAACAATAAGCTGCAAGATCATCGTGCTTCTTTATTTTGTGACTCTTGTGAAACTGTCTTGTGATTTTGTTGCCCTGCATTTCAAGTTCTGGTTATGCTCAAACACCATTATGTCTATTTTAAGAGAATTTCCTCCTCCACTGGCTTTTTGGTTGGGTTTCTGTAAGCATCACTGTTGCCAGTGCTGAGAGAACCCCACACAGTTATTACATTTTATAATTCACAAAGACAGTTCATATGAACATGTATAGTATGCAAAAGGCAGTTTTATTTACATACAAAAAATAATCATTACATAGACATTTTTAGAAGTCTATGTAACTTATAATGTAATAAAATTGCAGTAGTCCATAAATAATTGAGAATTCACTGCTCACATTTATTTTCCAGGTTTTCAAGGGAGTTTTCTTGAAAAATAAAATGAATTAACTAAAATTTAATTAATTTTTTGGTCCAACGTTCTAAATTCTTCAGACGCACGTCACAATTTTATGGTCAAATTGATGTTTACCTCATGGTATTTCTTCGTGACCCTGCTAGGCACACACTGGCAGTCGTAGCAGCGGTTATAACAGCAGGCACAGTTTCCACCACAACGCTTCACCAAGAGGCAGTTGGGCCAGAAAATGGCATCTGTCCTCTTCAGCTCCTCACGCAAGGATACAGAGAAGTTACGTGGAGTGCAGCTGTACAGTTGAACTTCCTCCCTCAACAGATTGAGATCAGCTCCTCCTTAAAGATGCACACATCGTGTTTAAACAAACTTTTTGTTGCATTTCTCTTGCACTGTAATTTGAGGCTTTTTTAATATAAAACATGTTATGTGACTATTTCTGATTATTATATTTCATTCTTCACTGCTGAGCATTTAACTTAAAATGGTTAATGTACGAGTTCAAAATGTCCTACCTCTGGCTTTCTTATTATGAATGAAGGATTTCCCAAGCACATGCCATGTAGGTTTGTATAACTCCTCCATATCTAGCTGCCATCTCTCTGGCTCCAGGTACTTCATGACCTCCTCCACAGTGTTCAGTTCTGCCACAGCCTCTGACAACTCTTCAATGCCCTGCAGGGACGGGGGAAGCACTGCAGGAACTTCAGGCTCTGATATACTCTGCAGGAAAAGAAGATGATGGAGAGAGACAGCACAGAAAAGTCATTTATATATTACAAACACAGAAACATATATCAGATTCAGCTTCGTCCAGGTTCAGGTTCAGCTTTCTGCTTTTGATGGATCTGTGCATTGGAAAATTCTTTAACCAAGCAATAAAATGTGTCTGTGTGGCACATAAATCTTATATTAGATACATGGTACTCCCTTAACATCACAAAGTCTGCCATAGAGAGACTAGGTATGTAGTTTCCACACCCAAAACCACATCATTGTAGCAACTGCCTGAGGATGCTTATGAACACTTTCTTTGACATTTAAGAGCTTGTAAGCTTGCTCTACTCTGCCTTACTAAAACACAGAGAACAACTTTGACGGCAGTGACAAGCTATGGTTTATGTCGATAATGTAAAAAATTCTTAAGTTATTAAAAGAAGGACAGTTTGACTGCAATGGTACATTTTATGTCATGGTAAAAATTGGGTTCAGTCTCATTAAATGCTACAGTGGTTTGGACTTGAGTTGAACAGAGACCATGACACTCTGAGCCAGCTGGGGCCCAATTTAAACTCTATGTGTTAGATCTGGTAATGTGTGGAAGCATGACTAGAGTCTCTGATGGTCACAGAAGCTATTTTACATAAAGTCATTCCCACACTAAATGTACTGGATTGCCTAAATCTAAAAAGGTAATGGAAAAGCTACTGCTCCAAGAAAACCAAATTAATCCACTCATACTCAGTTGTCAACTGACACGGAAATACTGAGTGTCCCCCTGCCTCATCTAGATTACCCATTCCTCCAATCGTTTACAGGAAAAAGGAAAATCTGTGGTTGATAAAAATAAGCACCCTCGTGCATCTAAATGACACAATGTACACGTGGCATTGAATATACAGTACAAATCTGTCCTATGCACTGCGGTTGATGGGCAAATGGGAACTAATGACATCATCTTTTACATTGTCAGATGTGATCACGTCTCTCTCACCTCCTTTGCTCACTTTGCATAACAACATTTGTCCCTCTAGCTCTTGTAGGCGACAGTCTTATTTGTTTCAAGCTCCCTACTCTCCAGGCTACAGCGTGCACTCACAAAGAAGATTGATACCTGGGGTGTTGGTCTTCCCACGAGAGAAGAGGCTAATCTGTTAAACCTTTCAGTCCTGTGATGCTGCGTTTGTCCAACATGTCAGATCGCTGGTCTCTCTAATCCTACGTGACTGACAGCTAGAAGGCAACATAGTGACACCTACACACAAACGCTTCGGAGAGGCAGAAATATTTGAAAAGAAGAGAATGAATCCGGGAATGTGTATCTTGCCTTTCATGACTTATAGAGCAGAATTAGAAAAGGCTCCAGTGATAAATGGGGGGGGGGGTTAGAGGAGGAAAATATTTTCATGGCTCTGACACAGCAAGGATTTGTGGTTAAATTCTTATTTACTACTTCTCTTCTTCTCTTAAATGTTAGTACTCACAGCAATGTAAAACCACTTGGGTAAAAGTTATCAGCCAAGTGGTTATTTTTAGTCAGAAGTGTTCATTTTTGAAAGAATACACATATCACACCATGAGGTTTTCCACAGACACTCAAAATAGTCAGAGTTAACATATTTAAGTGCACATCATCTGAGTACCAGTAGAGGCAGTACAAATATTTAAGCTGGATTTAGTTCTTATTTCAGCTTGACAAGACACATATGTTGGTAAAACGTATAATGTATTGGTATGTTATATGAATATCAGGTGCAACAGTAAACAACCCATACAATATACTTAAGAGTCCCTTTGGTGCAGACTATGCTCTAAGATGCCAGTGGTTTGACATGGCTGCACCACAGGCTACAAAAGTGCAGCTGATGCACAGCTGTGTCGCACAGATTTGATTCATTCTTATGAGTTTGCTCTTTATATGCATGAGCATATATTTGGCACCTACTGAGATAAACAGACACAAATGTGAACGGAGTATTTATGGAGAGAGGACGAGTCGTATAGCGGCACAGACACATAAGTGCAAGTAAACTGAAAAGTTCTCTCTCTAAGCAAAAGCTGTATTTCCGTGCAGCAGATGAACAGACTGTGATTCTTATTAGCTGTGCTTTGGCAGTGGCTAACAGCGTGGACTGGAAGTCATTAACAGCTTGTGAATGTCGACGGTGCAACACTCCCCTAATTAGTGGCACTCCGCAAGCTTAGCTTCATATAGGGAGGCCAAATAAGTCTTCAGAGACACATCAAGATGGTGTGAATAAAGCTGTAAGTATCAGATGAGTGCTCTCATTTAAGAAATTCAGGAGCAAAGTACTTAAATGGACCACCAACTATCACCGGAATGAATTGAAAGCAACGTCTATCTGTATACTTTGAACCCACATGATGGAGTAAGTAATAAAGTTATAGTAAGCTATAGAAGTAGAACACAAAGCATCCAAACTAAGCTCGGTGAAGCTTCATAAATACTCTTTTGTGATTCTAGATGATGCATGAGTAATGCGTTAAGCATGGGTTTAAATAGTGAATAATGGAAAGCTGTTTCTAATTATCATAACTAACTCATTACATCTCTTTTTTAAACTTTTTTATATTTTGTGTTTAGAGAACTTACAAATAGGCAGAATTGAAACAGAGTGAGTGGAATGGCATTCAACAAAACTTTGGGTCAGAGTCAAAAACAGGATGCTGATTTGACACAAATGTAGAGATGACAGATGCACCTTGGCCCACTGAGCCCCAAGGTCAGCCCAGGTCTCAGTGCAGGTATTTTCACTGTGTCAAGGTGTCTGACAGTACGAAAACAAAGGCTCAATCATCAGTCAACCAAACTACTTGTCTTCTTTTACCAAAAAGCTCATACACAGGCAAGAACATACCTTGCACACAAAGACAGCATAGAAAATTGATTTAAAGACAATGAGAGACTGGAAAAGCTGTGTAATACTAGAGTTATATCATAGTAACAGGCCAGTATGCTGAGTTAAAACTCTACCATGCAAATAAAAGACATATATACAGAAAATCCACAAACATCTTCTGTGGGTCCAAGCTCATTTAAGGTGAACTCTATTTTTTTAAAATATATTTTTACTTTTTTCAATTAAATATAGGTTTTTAATTTACATTTCAGAATGCATCCCCACTTTTGTGCAAACAGTGTTTTATTTTACAGGGACGCTGTCTTGAAACCAACTGCATAAAAACAAGCCAAAGTGTGTTGCAAGGGCTGGATCCGACATTTAGGTTTTTTTTACGCAAGAGGTTCACAACAAGACAACCTGAAATTTAAAATGTATTTTTAAATATGATTGATTAAACTGAAATATGATTTCAGTTTATCATACTGAAATATGATTTCAGTTTAATCTGTTATTTTTGCATGAGGGTTGTGCTGATACATTATAACACACAGGAAAAGTGTCAGGAAAACAACTGCAATGTGATAAGTAAACACTTTCTTACACAGCAATACTGAAAGAATTAAAATCACAACATACTTGTATACTACTAACTCTTTATGAAGTGATTCTAACTTAAACCTGGTGATAGTTTAGACTCAAGGTATTAAAACGAAACACAAACCTGCATGTATTATGTTTTTTGGCTGCCTCACCTAGCAGCAGTCTCCTGTTAGTCGCAGCTCATATCAACCTTTTATTAAAAAATAGCTGAGCCAACAGCCTGAGGCAGCAGAGGATCTGAGTACTTCAGCTACATAACTCAATATTCTGTCCTCAAACCAATCATTTGAAAGGTAATGTACAAATATGAGTATGAATATATGTGAGCAGCATTGTAGAATGACAATTACAACATACAGATGGGTTAAAAGGAACACTTGCTTTTTGATGCAAGGCTGAATCTTTTGTTTTTCTATGGGACGAGAAGTGAAAATCAAAGTATGACATTTTGCAATGTATCTCTTATCACTACCAAACTCTATGAACCCCCTGCCCCCAATATATAACCTTGTTTTCAAGCTGTGATTACCTCGTTTCCAGGTCTCTTTGTTCTTATAAAGCACAACCACAAGATCTTATTTCTGGTAACTAAAATGACAGGTTCAGCTAACTATGTTGAGATGACAATTCTGAAATAGCATCCTGGGAGAGAGCTGGAAAACAATATCTTCTCTTTCACATGGAGTTGCAAACCACTTCCTTGCACAAGAGAGTTCTGAGTAAGCAACAAGGTCTGCTGTGCGTGAAAGAAGGATTTCTTCCCTCACTAAATGCCACACACTGCAATTGAGGTTGGTGTAAAAACAGACCTCAATTTCATCATGCAAGCAGTAAACCTCCTGCATGGCTTTGCCTTAAGTAGGGTTTTTCTGTCCGTTCTGTCCAGTCAGACTATATCCAAGTCTCTGTTCACGTTCGGTGTATATTTACAGTGTATATTTTCTGTGTTCAGCTTATTCTGTTATCCAGACAAACATAACACAGTGATTTCAGTGTAAAACTTTCTTCAGTCCCTGAAAACAAACTAAGCTGGGAGAGTGATCACCATGTCATACTAGCAGTGCACTTTAATTCTGGATTAAGATCTCACAGAGACAATGACACATGTTTTGTTTGCTAGTTTCACTCCCATCACGCTTTTTGTTCCATTCAGCAGACTCCTTCTTTTCTGTGTTTTAACAACTTGTTTACCTCGGCCCTTTTGCTTTTCCTAAAATCTCTTCCCTGTGAATTATAGGCCGTGTCTTATTTTTTTCCTCCTTGCAGTCCATGGAAGTGGTGGGGAGGAATTATTGCTTGTTTAAATATAAACTAAAGTGCTGGCCCCTGCATGGCACGGGGTTCCAGTAGCTGCTGGTTGACCACAGAGGAAACAGAGTGCTGCTGTTCTAGCGTGCTCCTCCTCTGTCAGAGGAAGGTTCAAAGGGAAGTCTGACTGAAAGTGCAGAGGCCAAAACTTCCTTTCCCCCCCTTCGTGGTTTCCGCACCTTCTAGAGCTGGAATATGAAACACAAACTCAGTCACTTGTTCCATCAAATAGCTTTTGACAAGGCCTTTAAACATCACAGTAAATATGTTGGATTCTGCTACACACCGATTAAATTTGAAATCAAATTGTCCAAAGATGTGCTATTTGTTGTGTGCTTTACTTTCAAATTAAAATAAATCATAAAATGTCATGTAGGCTATGCACGTGTAAAGTTAGCTGTCCTGAGTAAAGCGCTATATACTGTACCTTAAAACAGTCTTGTTGTCAGATATGTGACGTTTCGGGCAACTCACTGGGTTTTGTAAATTATTAAGTATTTATTTAAATATAGTGGAGTTTTCTCAACTTAGGAAAGAACATTTAACTACTGTTTAAAAAAATGAAAATCACTAAATTCAACATATAATGTCTTTTATCTCAAGCAATATTTTTCATTGACTTCAGTTTGACAACAAGTCCTTGCAGGATTCTTTTTAACTAACAATCTAATATGTTCTCATATAGATAAATGTTCATTAGAGTATCTAATCTCTTGGCACCAACTGATTAAGGAAATTGCCAAGTACCATTGTTGGACAGATTAATAGTTTTCTGTCTGTGATCAGATCTGTGAAAAACTTTCAACTTTATAGTTAACACATTTTTATTTGACTGATTGGATCCAGTTCATATTTTACTTCTTACTTCTTTTGTTAAATTAAGACATTAGATTTGTAGAAAAACTATAGTTATGGTATTATTTTGGATTTGACATCTCCCTGGATACATGCTGTTTATATTTGCAGTTCTATACAGTTTAATCATTATTAATTGTGTGTCTGTCCATTTTGAAGGAGGGATCTCTCCTCTGTTGCTCTCTATGAAGTTCATGCTTCACTGTTCAAAATGGACTCGATACATGTCTACAAAACCGCACCAAGGAATGTACATAGTACCCTTCTGAAATGATGCTATAGCGACTCTGCTGCTCACATAAAAAGTGCCTCAGTAAAACTGATCGTTAGATGGCACTTGTCTTCACTTCAGGGACTCTGGAATCAAGTAACTCCTTGTAATAGTGTCTTATTGGACTAATCCATCTCTATTAGATGAAGCAAGGCCTTGTTTGTGTCTCTAAAATCACAAATCACTGCAGTCTATCGATGGTAAATATGTGGTACGGTTTGATATATTTCCTTCCTAAGATTCCCTGAGCAACTTCCTTTTCAGTTATTTGGTGTACTGCAAGCCAATAGCTGAAATATTACACAGTATTTATTGACTCCTCCACAGAGACGAAGTGCATCCAGTGATTAAGTTTCCACTTTTAACACTGACAGGACTCCCTACCTAAAATTTACTTTGCAAAATACAGATGTGTGCGACACCCCTGTGGCATATTGCTATCAACAATGTTAATGAGGTTTTAAGGATTAATAAAGAATACGATAGTGACGTGTATGAGGAATAAAAGAACGAAAAAGCTATTGAAGCTGATATAAAAGTTTCAGAGAGAATACAATGTGCCATCAGTGACCTCAGCTGGCTACAGCGCTGCAGGCTATTAGGGATTAATAAGGAGTGCAGCTGTTTACTTAAAGCAAGTGAACAGAACTAAAACATGACAGGTTAAAACACGGCAGGCGTCTCTTGAGTTTATCTCCGAGCTTTTGTCAGTGAGGGGAGCAGGGACGAATGGATTCTCTGTGTGTGTGGTCTCAAGACGAGGGCGGCGAAGAACGAAAGAAAGTGAAAGAGAATGAGGGATGGCAAGAGAAAGGATACGGACAAAGACAGTAACATGCACGCAGGCACTGAAGCTTTTTCATTAATGTTTTCAGGCTTTTTTAACGTTCTCATTGGTTCACTTACAAAGGACAGCGCCAAAGAATTATAGGTTTTCTGGTAATTTAATGTTCAGCAAGCCCGGCTGGTTCTTGACCTTTGAATCACCACCTATATTTTTAATTTGATCATCACAGTGTTCCCCAGTGATAGTTGTTGCCCTTGGTTTGAGACATAACTGACTAACCCAAGATTTGTAGGTTGGACTAAGGGCATGTCATCTGCCAGCTATCCAGCCACAGTATAAGCATTAAACACATGCACATATTATCATCATACATCAAGACAGAAAATCTCAAAGCTGCAACACTGAATGAGTTTTTTGAGCCTTTGCTGTCAATGTCTAAAAGGTGAAAAAGGAACAAAGATTAGCGAGGGATGAAACTAGAGATTCTAGTCTCTGACACAGGTACAAACAGGTGAAAGGGTGAAATAAGAAGACGGAGCAGACAGAAAGACGGGTTGACTTCTGTTACAGGATAAACGTTTCAGTATTAAGTACAGGCAGTAAACGTGTACTGTAAAAACACACGAACACGAACAGAAAATGAAACAAACTGGCAATTCTCCCCACAAAGAGCACTTCTATCTCTTAATTCCTACTTTCATTTCAGGGGCTTAAATGAATCCCCCCGAGGGTCAGAGGACCCCTTTGTGAATGCGAAGCCACTTATTTTTTCCACTTTAGTCTCAAGCAACACCATCAGTGTCCCTGAGACACCTGATCTGTCAGACTCATCTGACTGGATCTGTAGATACAGTATAAGTTCAGAGGGTATACACTTCTATACAAACATTAACGGGAAAATATAACAGTTATTTAGAAGTGGAAACCACTCCAGCTCTAGGAAACGAGAAAGATTTCAGCGGTGGAAACCATCTGAAGTCATTATGATGCTCACTGCCAAAATGTGTAATCTGTAACCCAAGGTACACGAGGGAGTGAACTGAAACTACAGTTTCAGGTTCCATTACAGAAAATACCTGTTTTAATTCTTGCAGGAAGAATCAGGCATTGATGTAGGTTTGGCTGCCAACCAGAACATATATAACAATTTGTGGAGATTGTGGATACGTGTGTGAGTGTAGTATATGAGACATCGTCATAACTAAAATAAATGATAGTACAAGTTCCAGATGTTCCACAGTACTTAAACATAATTTCCCACCAACAATGAGGACATGTTACGCAACAAGCAAATACATTTCATTGTATTTACATAAAAGTCCATACAAATATTTAGTTCTCATAGAATTTTTATGCTTTTAATTATTAACCATTGTTCTGACACAGAAGACTCTCAGTAAAAACACATATCCACAAAGTAATACAAAATATAAGACAGCTAGATAAAACAAAAGATAGAAAATAACTTGTGCACTTTTGCATGAAATGTGCATATTTCAGCCCTTGACCCCTGAGAGTTTACTTACCACAGGCAGAAGGGAATAGCGGATGCAGAATCCTGGCTCAGAGGGAAAATACTCATCAGAAATGAAGCGGATCCTGATCTGACTGCCTTTGGACGTGTGACTAGTAGGTGCCGACTGTGACCCGCACCAACGTCCCAGGACAGTCTTCTCAGGCATGTCCTCTATCTCCACAAAGTCGTACCTGATGAAATGAGGCAGGATGAGATTATTACATAATTATTATCACAATTCCAGCTACTTCAGTCACTGTGTGAGTTTTTAACATGCATATTAGTTGTTTAATTATATCTTTGCTTGTTAAGTCTGTCAGCACCTTTGCACATCTCCACTTTGAAGGTTAATATCAATAAACATCCCAAGGGAAATAAAGGTTTAACCTAATTAGATAAAGAAATGAAAAGGAATATATTTAAAAAATAGGTTGCAGTTTCTCAGCAGTGAGTCATGAGATGTCATTCATTTATTTACTGCTTGAAGAAAATGAATAAAAAATAAGATTGTGAGTGTATTGGGGTTTAGTCTCAGGCTGGCTGACAGTGCAGCATAAGCAGCTGTTCTTACTGTTTAGCTGTTAATATTTGCTGATGCAGGCTTCCGACGGGCCTAATACACGGATGCTGTGCAAGGTGTCAATGAAGTATTGTTTTTAATTAAACTGTGGGTTTGTTCTATTTTTGTATGTTGATTTTGGGAGAGCTACAGACTCTTATGTTAGATTCAAAATCCCAGTTGTTTGAAAAACGTAGGATATCATAAATGTCCGTGTTCATTGCAGACAGAGTTCTAGGTTTAGAAATGCAGACTAAAGAGCTCTATGGTGGAATTTTGCTGAACAATTCTGCAGTTTTGTGCTTTTATTTCTTTTACTGCATCATCTATTGCATGTCTGTCTGAGTATCCAGAAGTGTATTTCCATTTTCACCGACAACAGCTCCTCTTTGATAACCACAGAAATAGCCCATGTAATTAGACTTCAACAGAGCCAACATGTTTGAGAACTGCCTGTGCTCTGCACCATAGAACAACTTGATGTGATGAATCACCTCTCGATTAATTCGAGTGGCATGGAGGGGAGGGTGCATCTGCGTTGTTCTCTCTCTCTCTCTCGCTCTCTGTGAAGGATCCCCAGAATGTATGACGTCGGGACAGATGAAAAACACGCCATGCTATCTAAGTTTAGGTTTAGTCTTATATGTACACTACAGCTGTCATCCATTTAACCTTTCACTGTCTGTATGCCTGTGGCCACCTTATAAAGCAAGAACACCCCCAAATATATCACCACCCATAAACGGAAAAAAATATGACTTGAGATTTTTCATTTCTAGACATAATTTAATAGAATGAATTTAACAATTTTGTGTATTTTGAGTAAAGTATTTTGTGTCACTAATATAACTTAGTAAAATGCTAATTGCATGTCAATTTCTAAGTTGAGAAAGGTATAAACAAAAGGACCATTTAGCTTGTTCCAGGGATCAAGCGTCGCGACCCTTCCATGACAGTCCCACTCTCTCCACTGGCCACCCTGGCAGCCCATAATACTAGTAAACATTATGGAGTGCATAAGCATATGGCCCTGCTCCAGACTCCTTTGGTGTGCCAAAACTAACAACATCCAACCTCAGCACTTAAAACATGCAGTTCAGGAGTTCAACCTTTATTATTTATACCTGTGTGTGTAACCAGTGGCTGCGCTGAATTCAATACAGCCTTGTTTCACTGACTCTTCGCAGTCTGGGATTAATGACTTTGCCATTTGCGTCAACAGGCACGCTAACCTCTCATTCAGCACTGCCAATTCGGATATTTGGATTTGAAGGACATTGTTTACATTTTGCAAAGGCTTCACAGATTCTGTTCAAGCTGGTTTCAATAAAACAACATGCAGGGAGACATAAGCAAGACTAAAAATGGATTTTCTGTGATGTTAAATAAACTGAAGGGGAGGGGGTTGATAAATGTACAGTCTGTGACGTTATACAGGAAGTTTGAATTCTCCACAAACAATTGTATCGGTAAATTGAACCGGAAATTGTTCTTGTCCAACAGCATATATTCAGTGTTTAAATGTACAAAATGTTAAGACAGCAAACGGTGAAATATGCTTTTTCATGCACTGGCATGAAATGATTTTGGAAAGGAATAAAGTACCCGTTTAGCTTCTTTCTGGTTTTTTGATGGAGATCTATGGAAAGAGGCTTCCCCTCTAAAAATCAGCAGTCAGACAGCTCCAGCACTTTGACAGATGGCTCATCAATAATGCAGGATGCCCTGATCATTACACATCGCCATGTGTTCAGAATCACCATGTTGAACAGCAGTTTCTCAGATTTACAAATGCTCTGACATACATAGCAAACTATATGTACAGTTACAGTGAATATCGAAGGTATCTTATACTGTATAAGGTCCTGCAAAAGAGGATTAGTTTCCTGTACACTGCAAGGAAACTGTGTTTAATATTCACAAAGCTTTCTCCTACATAGTTCTACATTATTAATAGATGCAATATCTAGCATGGAGATTACGCAGATTAGCAACACAAACACAGTCATCTCCTTTCAGACTGAAGGCAGAGACCCTAAAATGCTTTTCTGAGAACAGTCCTGTCTGTGAGCTGTCAAGCACGACTCCGCTGCCATGCCAACCGGCAGCAAGGCCAATCCCCCCTCCAATATGCCTCTCCTTCAGTGGATTTGGTAAGAATGTTTTTCATCGTGCCATAGACAAACAGAATAGCAGATGAGCATCAACTTCACAGCCTCCCTCTCATCTTAGCAAAGACTTCTCGCTCCAGGCTTTCTACCGGAGCCGAACATATCTCCCACTGTTGTTTGTTTTATCTCCAGCCATTGCTGTGAATCACTGGACAGGAGATTACAGCCTTGTTTGCATCACATTGTGCAGTGACACTGGGGTAAGAGTAGCAACTGTTGTGTATGAATGTTTTTTCTTTTTTTTGCTGTAGCACCGTCAGAGTGAAGGTCTAGAAGGAACGTTTGTAAATCTTTAAACACACATGACAAGTAAAGCAAATATGAAGACTAGGCCAGAGGTCTTCGTACTGTATGCGAGCAAGTGTATGTGGGGCAGTTTGTGTTTGAGAAAAAGAGCGTGAGCGAAAAGAAAAATAGATAGACTTGTGAATGTGTGTCTGTTTCTGCTTGTGATTGCATGCTGCATTCATTTGTCTGCCAACCCTGCCAAGAGTGTGTATCTTGGGATCTGATCAAAACCTGTTGGGCCTCAGTTGGGAGGGGGGCGAGGAGAATGAAAAATGTGAGAGTTAGAGTGGTAGACGTGGCGATGACTTGCATGACCCTGGAAAAGGATGCTGTTATTGTCTCTCACCCCTCTCCCTGAGGACACCGACTAGTGCAATCCTGTAAAAGCAGGACAGCACAAAAGTTCTCAATCTGCACCCTGCCCCACTGTGGAACCTTGCCTAACAGAATTTTGACAGCAGGACTAACCTCATTCGTCAACAGGGACCCGGCCCACATCAGAGGTGTGCTGGGGGGCTCAAATTACCTGCACTCACATACAGGTTTCTTAGTTTTTTATGACAACAACTGATAAAGAAAGTATAATGTGAAACAGAAGCACAAATCCTGGAAGGCAACTTTAGACAAATGAATCAGCTGCAGCCCATCTCTATCAGACCAGAACCAGAGTCATAATCGTAAAGACTTCATAAGTTAATACACTTACTGGAACAGAAACATACTGATTCGTGCCCACATATTCTTAAAATGTACTAAAATGGTCTTCAAGCACTACCATGTTTAACATCTAAACTATGTCAGAAAACTGCTGCTGCTGCTATTCACCTTACCATCCAATAGGGGGCTCTCCAGGAATGACTAGCAGTGTCACCCTCCCCCAGCTCTTCTACACCTTTCACTCACTGGGGTCCTCCATGCTAACCAGCCAGTTGTGACATATTGACAGCAGGGCACTGAGCATAATGCACAGAGGGAGATCGATCATTGGCGCTCGGAACCCCATAGAGTAATAGAAAAAAGGCTCCTCAATAAAGTAGAGGATGCACTATATAAATATATAAATATATATACATACATATATATATATATATATATATATATATATATATATATATAGATAGATAGATAGATAGATAGATAGATAGATAGATAGATAGATAGATAGATAGATAGATGTCATGCTGTCTGGAAAAACAAATCACCCTCCTGCTGGGTTTTCAGTATTCACCAGCTGCCACAGCAGGCTAAAGCCAATCTAACAAATGGCCACACTCTGATTCTAAGTCTTTACAGATAAAGACGACAACACAGGCGGGACATGACTTTACCTCTGACCAACACATATCTGGAATTCTAACTGGGGAAGAATTGCCAGATGAGAGCTCTCCAAACAAGCTGAAGGAGTCTCTGGTGAGAAACTGAACATGAAAAATTACCGAAATAATGTCTTTGGAGGATGCTAACCCTTTGGCACATATCCGCACAACATAAAAAACCTGTCTAACTAGAGGACAGGAAAAAAAGAATTGACATCTTATAAAATGTTCCATTATGTTATACATACTTTCATAACATGGATGTTAGCATAGAACTAATAAGATGATACAGATTTACTGAAACCCAAAATCATGTATTCTTCCTTTACGAGGAAAAATGTACTTTGACCTGCATGTATTTATACATAGATAGTAGTGTCAGTGAAGTAGTGTAGTAATATATGAAGTAGTGTAGTAATATATGTAGTCTTACTTGCATATGCCATCCTCAGGGTCCTCCAGACCAAACCTCTCATCAAAGGTAAGCTGGATTCTCATGTTGCTGGGTGCCACCAGTCTCCAGACTAACGCAGTATTCCTAGGATAAGTGTGGGGGAAGTCTGGACTGTAGACCATTCCCTCTCCAGAAACAGTTATGACCTTCTCCTGATGGGAATCTTGCACTCCTACAACAAAAAACACGGTTTGTGTTTTGTATGTTTTTACATCTCTACTTTAGACCTCACTGTTCAACAAGAATGTAATTCTTGCAAACAGGCAAATTTTGCAGTTGTTCAACTTCATGGTTTTTCTGGGCTGTACACAGATGCATAAAAACATACAGTACAGAAACAAAAATATAGACATAAAATTAAAAAAAAATCTTTCTATATGATTTGGCATAAATTATAAATACAAATTTAAGGTAAAAGAAGGATATTTGTCATTATTGATATAATTTAAATTGTTATTGATAGCATGATAGAATTACACCATCTTGAACCTGAAAAAACATGATCTGTAGCTGAGTCACACATAGGGCTCTAATAAACTCAAGTTGTAGATGGGTAGATACAGTAGTGCATGTGTAAAACTGAATGACAGTTTAAAGAAATGTGGAAACGTTTGACACTAAGTAGGAAGAAACTGAATGCCCAGACGTCAGCTCACAAAAACCTATATATTCCATTATTATCTTGTCTTCGACTGTGTGTAGTTATCTTGCCTCCATGAACCTAAAACATTAGGTCAAAGCAGAGCACTTCCAGCGGGATGCTAATGGGTTTCCCCTAGGTTCTCTCATAAAGCCATCAGTGCCCACCAGGACCAGCAGCTGCAGAAATTTAATCACAATGACAAAGATTGTCACTCAGCCACTCCAGGCTTCATCAGGCCCTGCTGTCACCTTCAGGAGAAAAATTGCCAGATACTTCCACCTGAGCCTCACGAGCATCGAAATAACAACATCCTGAAGACCATTTTTTTATCCACTGGGTCAGAACAGCAAAGGGAAATGATTCTATTTTCATATTTTAAACAATCAAAATCAGTACACAGTAGTTTCATGAAGCTACATCAATCATGAAAAATGCAACACTATTTAAAATATTTATAACACAAAACTAATTTTCACATGTTAAGTCCATTTTAGCACAAGTGGTATACCGGGCATACAGCTAGTCTTCATTATAAGTTAGCTATCATGCTAATGTCCACAGTTATTATAGTCAGTGAAACCGATCCAATTCACACTAGGTGTAGGACTTACTTGTAACATCTGCTGTTGAAGAAGCTTCAATAAAATCTAATTTCACATTACAGAGCTGGCTGTATAAACCTAATATACATTAGATCGATAGCACCTGAAGTGAAATACAGTTCACAGACAGGCAAGAAAAGGCTGTACTGAATATTTAAATATGATTGATGATATGATGGTAAAATGTTGATGGCTTTCTTTCCCTGGGATTACACTGATGCATGTATTCCACTCCATGCCAGTCCTCAGTTTAAGCTGTATGTAGCCGTGTACTACAGATGATCATGCAGTATTCATAAACCGATTCAATATGTCTAGCCATCAGAGGAAGCAGCATGGTTTCATGTTCTCAGGAGAAGGACTGTGTGAGCAATGTGTGAGAAGTAAGTTTGTTAGCGCATTAAACGGACGAGTAACTGTTTCCCCAGTGCAGCTTGTATAGACACATTTATATTTAAAACACATTTTGAGGGTGATTACCTTTTATTTTGCCATTACTTTGATTTAAGGATGTGATTCATACTCAGTGGCCTAATTCATTCTGAGGTTATTTGCTTGCAATAGAAACAAAAACACAGGCAGGGTAAGTTTGTGCCATGCGCTCACCCCGCGTAATGTGAAATAACTGCTCCACTCTGAGTTTCTGCTGATGGCTCCAAAGACAACAAATCTGTCTGAAGGAGTGGCTGCTGGAAACGAGCGAGGGAAACCAACTTCAGCTGAGAACTGTCTGTTTTTCTGATAACTTAATAAAACAAGTGATTTTATCTACTTTTTTTTTATTAACAGAAGACTAAAACCAGCAATGACATTGTACTTTAACCTGTTTTGGCTTATTCCTCTCTCTCACTGTGTCACTGGTTGGCGTGTTTGTTCACTGCATCCACATGGGCACTGTAACAGCTCCACAGACTAATAACAGCCATCGCTTCTACAGGAGTTTGACATGTGTCCTATTTATATTGCTCCAGCTAGCTTAATGTGGACTAAAGTTCCTTGACATATATTCACAACGTCTGGGGCAGACTCTGATGCACCAGAAGAGAGTACCTGATGTGGTGGATTCACAGAACTTCACTTACAGCAGAGACACGCTGAGAGAGAGAGACAAAGGGACGTTAGCTTATAGTGAGGCACTGAGCACCGCAAATACAGCTACAAGAGACTGGTGGTGCAACATATCAACATATCAAAAATTATAGCTGTAATTAGTCTGTGGAGCTTGTGCATAGTTTTTATTCATTATTCACCTAGCAGTGGTGTAAATCACTGAGCTGTAATTTTTACAGTCTATATATGTTAGTTTAGCAAATATTTGTCCATCCGTACATACATTATACATGCAGTATATGGCTTATCCTTACGGATACGTTTCCTTTTCTTTTGTTTCCTTTTTTTATTGGTTGTTTGTAGGAGGGGGTCCAACTTTTCACAACAAAATCCAAACTTGTTATCAAGATGTAACTTTCTTTCTTGGCACCACAACTAATTCTGTCTATCAAACAGAGTAAGTAAATAAAACAACAATGAAATTTAAATTTTTTTTTTAAACCATTACCTCAGATTGGAAATATCCCTTTGATCTTTTCACTTGGGTTTGGTAGCAAGCCAGGTGGGAACAGGCTGAATGACATTGTGCCAGATGTACAGAAAAACAAAGCCCAGGCATGACTTCTGAATGAACAGGCTCTTTCATAACTGTGTGAAGAGTTTTGCCTCAAGTTGAAATTTGTCTCACCAAATAAAGCCCACATTCCCCTGGCAAGTCACACATCTCTTTTAAAGCATAAATGCACTCCTCGTAAACAGAAATTAGCCATTTTATCAAGCATTGGACTATATAAAGTGCTTAGGGGCATATTGGTGGTTCAGGACCACACCTTTTTTGAAGGGGTTAATTACAGAACGATGCTAGTCCAATAAATCTGCCTCCTATTTTGTTCCTCCGGTCAATATGTCTTTGATGTCGTTGCAGACGTTAATGAAAAAATGTCTGATTGCTGTTTTAATCTGTGGTGCAAGTAGCTGCAACAGGTTTGATTGACAGTTTTATATCAATTTGCTGGCTCAGGAGGAAACAAGCTGATAGCTTTTGAAGCTATTGAAGCTTGGCCCTACATCTCGATGACGTGTTTTTAATTACATCTCATTACTGTGGGTTCTAACATATCGACTCATAAATAATGTGAGAAAAAGTTTGTGACTCCTTAACTCCTATGACTTATAGGTGTATGCTACATATAGTACTGATAGAGGCTACTGGCTACTGTCTGCTTTTGGAGCTGTCTTTGTGCATAATTGCATAGTCAACTCTATCAAATGTTATTATAAAGGCCTCTTTATTTTATCTATAATTAATCATGGGATCTGAAAGGGAATTCTGCGCTTGGTGTTACAGAGAAAGGGTGAGAAGAATTTTTAAAAAAGCCTTGACATTGAAGCATTAGGTCCTGATGAGAAGATATCCCAGAGATCTGCATGGATGAAATCATACTTAATCCAAAAAGTCTGCAAATATCCTGCTTAATCCTTACACACTCATCACAAGTAATTGCTGTGGGTGGGGGAAAAATGTGCATGCATGACTCTTTGGTTCGTATCGTTGTGCACAAAGCTAAAGAATTAACTATACAAGTGATTCTTTGCTGCCGATCTTTTGTTCCTTAAGAGTTGAAAACCAATATATGATTAAAACAAAATCCATGAACCAGCCTGCTTCTCTTTTTAAGCTTTTATTTTTTTTAAAATAAACAATACTGTCTTTTCATGCTTCTCCCTGTTTCACCTTCCCATTGATATCCTCTTTCTCTGATTTACCCTCTGTGTACTGTAAAATGCGCAGACACGCTACAAGGCCGGATTCTGGGTGTAACTTTGCCTTGAAAATGACCTCACTCTCGGGGTTAACCAATGTCATCTAATGATCAGAGAAGCAGACCCCTAGAGTGAATTACCTCAAACATGACTTTTCCTTGACCTACTTTTTTCCTCTGTGAGGAAAGTAGAGCCGACTATTAAGGGAGGAAGTGACTCTGAATAAATAGGAGCCTATACAGTGCAGCCATTGTGCTTTGTTCACACATTAGTGGGTGAACCATTCATGCTGTTAAACATTAACCTTTCCCCTGCCAAAACAAAATTGGGGTGAGCATGCAGAGAGGCATGCCTGTGTGCACAGTATTCCATCGGTGCAAAAAAAAACTTTGAACAGCGATTAATACTAGTATACTTAGTACACTATTGATAATAAAACATATTACAGGAGTTAAAAAGTAATTTACATACAGTATTAATGTACAAACAAAGCCATTCAGTGATCACATGGTACAGCGGCTGCAGTATACATAGAAATATTTGTTGCCTTCAAGCAATGATGAACTAATGAGAGCGGCCCTTCGTCGTGACCTCTGCATGTTTCTTCTAAAAAAGGAGTGTGAGGAAAAAAAAACCCCACTTCATTCTTCTCTTAGGCTCACTACATTAATATTTCATCTATTTACATGTGCAACATGATATCATCACAGCGCCTCGTCTGCCCTTAGCTTTGGAGTTTATCTGGTGTTCATGCTGAACGATACAGTAAACACAACATTGGCTTTCTTCTATAAAATGAGAAACATTTACTACTATTTCGCACTGGGAAAGCAATAGATATACGTGGTTGCACTGCAGATATGAGGTCAAACAATTTGTGGTAGCTACTGTATTATTATTTTATTTCAATTGGTTCTGACTATAAAAATTGAAAAAAAAAAACTGAACTCAAAGTGGTGTGGATTACAATGCCACAGGGGATGTATTTTCTCAATAAGTTGGCCAAATAATTATTTTCACACATTATAAGCTAAAGATTGGTGTGTTACACTGTTTTCCCAGCGGTCTCATGCATCACAGATAACCATTTGTGACAGCTATTTCCTCCCTGGTAATTGACAGCAGAGTCACTGTGACACTAAACCCAAATTGTTTTTAATTTCATGTCCTGTTACCTTCTGATCAAAATGAATGCGAGCCAATAGAAAAAGAGCAACTTTGGTCAGGTGAGGGACTTTACCCAACAAAGAATTCCCTTCTTTCAGTGCATGCGTTTCATGTTCGATGCAATCGCTCCAACATCTGTTGCTTATTAGGATGGTGCAGTGGTTACTACAGGTGCAGTAAATTCCTAACGCTGCTTAGGATATTTATTGCTTTTGGGTTTACAGTCCATAGGGCAAAATGGGGCTAAAACATGCCATGGGAATCTATTATACCATTAAAAAATTATTTGGTAGTGGAACCCTTCTGTAGTGATTTAATCGCCTGAGCATATATTCCTGTGTATTGAACAACAACATACATAAAATAGTGCTTTAAGGAGCAAAGGAAGAAGGATAACACAAGGTGATGATGTAGAGGACTCACCAAAACACACATTTCTTGCCAATCTCATGACTCTCAATCTCATTATGTTGAAGTGTCTTATAGTATATCAGTATATTAATTTGCACTGTGTTAAGTCATTGTGAAGAAGGGGGTGTCCAAACCTTTTTTTAAAGAGGGCCAGATTAGATAATAGGAAAAGTCACCAGGGTTGATGGTCCCTTAAGACATTTTTTACAGTGAAATTTACAATTTTATTTTTAATGTCACAGTTATCATTTTAAATGGCATTGTAAGAGTGGTGGACAAATGAAAACAAAAATGTGCCGGCCCTTTGCTCTGCATTTGTGAACGCATATATTTGTCCATCACGGCCGGGATACAAATCCAGAACTCTGGAGTCACAGCGCAGCTCCTTACCAGCTGAACTAACAGAGATGGTGTACAACTTGTGACATGGTGTTGTTCTAGATGTGTGTGCATGATCGTATGTGGTGGGCCGACTTTTGTTCCATAAATAATACACTTTAAAACCAAAGCTGAAGGCTGTACAAATCCTGATCATGATTGGCCCGCGGGCCGGACTTTGGACTTTGCCTGTTGTACAGGATACTTTCTTCAGTTTGAGCTGCCTTTATCAACATATTTGCATTATGCATGTACTGTCTATATGAATATACACATTTGAATACAATGTGCATCTTCTTCTCTTCTCCCCAGCATCCTGTTCTGTTACACCAACCGCCTGCATGTCCTCCTTCAGTACATCCATGAGCTCTTTTTGTCCGGCCTGGCAGCTCCATACTGAACATGCTTCATAGTCCCTACATATACGTATAGTATATATATATAGAGTATGTATTCTCACTCCTCTTCTCTTCCTCTGTCCAACAGTAGCACAGTTTCCACCAGCGCCCTGTTGGCCAACAGCACTGGTGGAGGTCGTTAACCTGGGCCCCCGACTGATCCAATAAGGAAATCTCTTTTCTGCATTTTTGATTTGGCAAGATTTACAGCCCCCCTGTGGCTGGGTTTGTATACAATGTGCGTGCACATTGTATTTTGATTTGTAAAAAGTATTTGTAATATTGTCTGTATGTTTTGGAATTTTCTAAAAATCACGTAATCACGTCACAGCATGATTAAAACTGCATCTTGCTTATCTCTACACATGGCTCAATTCATTTCAACTTTACTTATATAGCGCCAATTCACAGCAGAGGTAGCTTCAAGGCACTTTACATTGTAAGGTTCAATTAATTGTAAGGTTTCATTAATTAATTAATAAGTGCATCATTCCCTGGTTGCAAATATTATCTGATCTGCTGAAGTGCCCTTGACCAAAACATCAAGCTTCTATCTCATTTTAAGTCACAATAAAAAAGCAGTGGTCATTTTTTTCCACTATTTAAACAAATGATGATTGTAATTCTGCTAATAAACAGTATTATTGACTGGCTTGGAGCAAAGCCCCATCAGCCAAGTCACTGTTCCACTGTTCCAGTTCCTCTGAGCTGGCAAGTAAATATCCACGGTCTAAATTCTAAACATACTTTTCTTGAGGCATTTTATTCATATTCTGGTATTTGAGTGGTAGTAACAGAGCTATTAGACATGCAGAGTGTGCAAATGCAGTTGGACTCCAGTCCTCTAGGGGACTCACAAGTACTTCCTGTACTGTCGCATACAACTGCAGCCAGAGCTATCAGACATCTTTACATTTTTACACCAGCAGAAGCGAAACAAACCAAACATTAAGGAGTTCCAGCACGGAAAGGGCTGAGGCTCTTGGTTGAGTTTTGTCATAGCACAATAATGCACTATTTTATTGATCCCTGTAATTAAATGCTCCCCTGCACCCATAGATGGTCTCTCTTCATCCATGATGTGAGCCAGTTCACTGGTGGGCAGCAGTGACATCTGTTGACACCTGCTGCAGAGGCAAAGCAAAACATCTGCAGATCATATCAGATGGTCCAACCTGATACTACCAGACACTACCAGTTTGTGTGTGTCATATTCTATCTACAGCTTTCCCTCAGAAGGTCCATAGCAGCCATATGTTTACATTTGCCTAAACCAGACTACTAATGAGGAATGATCCTCAGGGATCTCAAACATATGTACTGCATAACGTACACAGTGAAGCGGCTCCTGGAACGTTCTGGAAAACAAAGCATGCGTTTGCAATTGGTTTATGTTCACTAGCGCATGTGCCACAGTATTTTTCTGTTATGACCAAATAGCAGAACACATAAATTACCTGAATATTAACAGCTAAAACAGTAGATGATAAAGATTACACCAAACTGCAGGAGATACTGTAAAGTTCTTCAAAAGATCAGTTTGAACTAATCGTGCTTTTAAAGACCCTTTAAAAAAGACCTATGCATAAGTATAATGAACATTATACTTAGCTCACAGTTGCTAGAAAATTATTAAAATAAAAAGCACAATCCACTTAATCGTCCCATAAAAATAGCCTGTGTTGACTAACATGAGAAGCCCTCAGGCCTCAGAAGGATTTAACGTCCATAGCTGCTATGAAACATATCCTTAATGCAATGCACAAAGTGTTATCTGAGAAATGATTACAAATTGTGATAAGATTTTCTAAAACCACAGCTGCAGGCTGTTAATGATAGCAAATGTAAGGTAGTGTGCAAGCACATGTGAAGCTCTGTGAAAAACACACACACCAAAGCCTTTCAACCCCTCAGGCTTTGGCTGTGTCCAGCAAACCGACTGAAACTTGTCACCACACAACAGATTCTCCTCAGGTTACAATGGTTCCCCACCCTTGAATGATTTCTCAGAGCCTCTAATTAGTGCCCACACTTGTGTTTGGCATGCAGAAAAAGGAAGATTGAGTGTCAGTCTTTTCACTACAGACGTCTATTTGTGTTGCCCCTCTAGGATTCTAAGCCCCTGAGCCTGGATTTAGATATGTTAATCAGCACCAAAATCAGACATGTAAGCTAAGTTTATTTCTTTTATTTATTCTATTAAGCGCACTACTAGTTCCAAGAAATTATTATACTGTTATTTGAACTGAAAATCTATTGATTTCTCTTAATCTCTTAAGATGAACACTTATTTAAATAAATACTAGGTTTATAGCCAAGAAGAACCAAGACAAATGCCAAGGCTTTTAATAAAGAACAAGAAACCTATGGGCACAAATCTGTTTAATTTTTGTTTGACTAACATCACTAACATGTATAGACCTGTAAGTGTCTGTTTCTTCGTTCGAATGCCAATCAAGCCCTGTGTCTTCATCAGTGCAGTGCGCCCCACATCAACCTCAATTTCCCCCGTCAGCTGTCAAAGTCAGAATCACTATCAAAGTTAATTATTGTTAAATGGATGGAGTGATAGTTCAGCACCTAAAAAGAAGTGTAAAAATGTCTCTGATATGTTTCTCTCAGACACTAGGAGATAGGTTTAACTTGCCCTGCTGGCAGAAAACCAGGCGTTGACAGATGAACCACGTCTTTTTTAAACTTCTCTCCACAGCTGTGGACGGCAGCTCCAGGCTGCTTTGTAGTCACATCTGTAAGCTGGGCAGCTGGATGTTTAGAGAAAATTACAGTTTGATCTGCGGCAAGCCAGATTGGAAGACAGCTTTGTCGTTACCAGATCCAGACTCTGCGATTAAGAGTGATCAAAGATGCAGGTTTTCCGATGAACATAGCTGATCACAATCCACTTTGTAGCTCCCTGGCTCCAATACAGAAGTATCTCCCTGGCTCCAGTACAGAAACACTCAAATCTCCGATAGATAGCTTGGAGGTCAATAATGTTTTCAATTAATGATTTATAAATGAATCTGGGATCGCAATCTATGCTGGAGTAAAGCTTAGGTTGCAAGTTGGGTAATGGCCAGATTCACACACACACACACACACACACACACACACACACACACACGCACGCACACACACACACACACACACACACACCGAGCACATTTGTCTTCACACATTTTCCTCCCTTGTCCAATTACTTTCATTTGATCTTAACTCATGAAAATCTAAATCACATAGACCTCCCAGTGACCACTGTACTCTGTTCTCTGGTTATTTGCATCGTAACCACGAAATAACCCTTTAAGAAGCTCTGAGTTTAAAGTTCCGATGATATTTTTAGCTGATTGTTTAATCAGACAAAACAAGACAAGTTTGAACTGTGTCAGTTTAAGAATAAAACCGTCCAGTCCTCAGGTCCTGCTTCCACATACAGATTGATTTCTTTAAGCGGGTTTCCCTGGATCTCTAATTACTGCCACCACAAAGACTTTGTAACCCTTTGGCCCGGCTGTATAAAGAAGAGGAGCTGCAGTGCAGAACTCAGGGTAATGAAAGTATGTTCCTTTCAACCTCTATTTACCAAGGGAGGGTTTACTGTGCACAACTGCTCATTTCCTGTAACATCCTGCTCTCGCTCACACAGATACAGGTCTATTGGTCCTCGCTACAGAAAGAGCTGAGGAGTTTTCCTTAAAATACTCACAGGACTCAAACTGATGACCTCTTGGACAATAGCTTGTCTCCAATACAATTTAGCTAACAGCACCGATACAGCCGATCCGTGGCTGTTTTCCACCAATACCAAAAGCATGTCCTCAAATCTCCAGGGAACAATGTATGCACACATTTCCCAGCATAACAACCTGCCAAGAGGTGGCTTTGCTAAACCAAGCAAGTTTGTACCTGGGTGTTCAGAGTTGACACGAGTAGCAATTTGAGGATTAAAAATAACAAAATGAATGTTTCTGAGGGGAAATGTTTGTAGGTGAGGGCAGTGACATATTGTCTGCAGGTTAATTCCCTTAAGAAGGGAATACAATGACTGTATAATTGCATATAAATGTTGCTTGCAGAGCAGATCTCTGTGGATTCATTTATCCAAGGGCTTCCAAAGGATTTGTACTTCAACCACTATAGCAGCATTGTTTCAAACAATACACTGGATTGGAGGCTATTTTTATAGCTAGTTAGCAATTAGCAAAATTCTTGAAAATAGGATTCTCACAGCGGTGCAAATAGACATATTTGTTTCCTTGATGTGACGTGTAAACTTCTCATGGTAACTTCTACTGCAGCTTTTATTTCCACTTATGGTGCAGTATGTTAAATGGGTGGATTTGTTACCCGCAAGGAACTCTTAAGGCAAAAAAACCCCATTTCAATAACCCCTTTCAGATGAAGTAGGCACAGCGTCAGACTTAATGAATGAAGAGGAACAAGATTCAAACTATTGAGGCAAACAACAGTATTTCTCATTTAGATAATAACTGAAAGAAGAATGCGATGATGATTTGATCTTCAACAAACTCAGTGGTGTGTTATTTAAGTCACTGCTGTGCTGCAGCTAATCAAACTATTAATCCCTTATGGCTCAGGCTGAAACTGAATGTTTCCTTAAGCACATAAACTATCAGGACCCCTGTTGCATATCACTTTTGCATAACCACAAACACTTACCAATGACTCATTTTATTTCTGTGATGTAACCAAACTCAGTGGGTCTTATTTTGATGTGGTTGTTTGGGGAAGGGTTTGATATAAATGATAAATGGCAAATAAACTGACATGCAAACCACTTAGCACCCAGTCTGTATTTTTAATAGTCTACACAGGTCATTAAGCCTCTGAATGTCCAACGTTTGACAAAAATCCTCCCAGCACTCCTCTGTGACTCTCTCTGACTGCTCATAAAAAAACCTCTCAATCATCTGTGTCCATTTGCCTCTAAACATAACCCTGTGGTTTGATGCCGTCTTTTTCACAGGGACATAAACAAGAAATGGAAGTACACAGCCAACCACTAAAAGCCTTATTTTATCTTTGAAAACAATGAATATTCACGAAGCTGCATTTAAGGAACAATAGCCGTGTAATTGCCTCCTGCGATAAATGGTTACAAAACAGAGCAGAACAGAAGAGTGGAGAAAAAAACAATCATTTTCTCTGCTGTTTCTGGAAAGTGCTCAAAACTTCACAATTAATTTCCTTAAATAAGCAACTGGCTTTGAGATAAGCAACAACCAGTTGTTAGCATGTATATGAGGAATCATTCATTAATCTTTTATTGATTATACTAGTGTTGGTTGAATTATCGGGAAATTTGCTCTATATTAGAAAGCTAAGAAAGGATATTTTCAATTCTCAGCCCAAACAACTGTCATTTAATGTATAGTGTGTAGTCCAATTAAACACCTGAGAGACGACTGGTTGGTCGCACATGGCTCCTCTCAAAATACATGTCATAAATGGGAATGAGCATCGTGACTAAAACTTTCTTATAAAGACACTGATGTAAAACATACCTTTGCTGTCGAAGGATGCGTAATAATATCTGCATTTTACACCTATTTGTGACTCCGTATTATTACTTAGCCTCTTGCTCTACTCTCACTTTAGACTCACAAAAAGTAAAGTAAGAGAAGATTACTCTTTTCTATTGTGAATTATTACATTGAAATATTATGGTTTTCATTCACAGTGATGAACTGACTTTGTTAAACGTGTGGTCAAAAAAGTCAAAAAGCCTAGCACGCATGCAAGCATGTCAATAATCTGTCTGAGAAAATCCATCAGCACAAGCGAGGCAACTTAGTCACTGAGTTTAAATCTCAGCTAAAGCCTGTCAACAGGTGGGAAGGGAGATAAAGTGTTGAACAAACTTTGGCTGTCAAAGCAGAAAATGAAAGATAGATTTTGACAAACGGAGTTGTGCATGAAAGATCTGCCTTGTCAATGGCATCTCATTAGTCGGTGTGGTTCAGGGCCATTTTAATGCTGTCATCTGTAAAAGCCCTAATTAGAGGCAGCTGAACAGATGTAAGATGTTGAGGGGAAGGAAGAGGGGTCTTAACAGCTTTTCTACTGACTGGCTGATAACCTGTCATACTCTTTTTACAGAGTCTCTCTTTAGTTTAGCATTACAAATTCACAAGGTGTAATTTGTGATTGTCTCATCGCTTTCCCTGTGACAAAGAAATGGAAGTGAAAGAAAGCCTGGAGAGAGAAGAGTAAAATGTTATAATATCTTGGTCCAAGTCCATTTTACATATTCTGTAGAATAATATGCTATTTACTTATCTAGAGCATGTTGATAGTGCACTTCTTGCACATTGTTAAGCAAAGCCTGCAGATTACTTTTTTTTTTTTTCAGCAGCAGTTGTTTTCTGTGTATACTGTGCACGCCTTGATGGAGTAGAGCCATAATTAACATGGTTTTCTTGCTGCAACAAGTCAAAATGTCTTCTCTTAGAAATGCCATCCAAACCCTCTGGGATTAAGATTCTCTATTTATTATTGGTTATTTCTGATCAGTATTCTTAAAATCTACTATAGCAATAAATTAAAGCAAGCACAATATGCAAACAACCAAACAACAACAACAAGTCAACTGACATCCCACTGCTTCTAGTCCTAAGCTTGTTTGACATTCACTGACTAGCCACTGTCTATAACTCAGGATCTTTTTTCACCTTGCCCATATTTTCACTACTTGACTGAATTCCTCATATGTTGAAGGCCTTGTCTCACTTTGCAAAACGTCCAGGAACTGAGTCCCTTCCTCTCCACACTTCACCTCACCACCAACTAACACCCAACCACAACCAGAATCAGTTTCAATTGTAAAAATCAACATGGAAATGTTTGACAATGTATGACAGTACTGACACAGTGTGACTTGTAAAAAGCCTGTTGTTACTTTAGCAGTGAACTCGATGTCCAAGTTACCAAATGTGAAAAATAAATGGACACCTCTAAATGTCTAACTGGAATAGTCTGCGTGTTTCAGCGGTGCTGTTGAATGAATAAAGTTCACTCTTCCAGTAAGTCGGTCAGTGCTGCCAAGTTATTTATTACATTGTACAAGGACAACAACTCCTCGTGCTGCTACTGTGTTACAGATTACACGTTGTACCAAATTCATCACTAGTTTCTTCAATGAACAACACTGAATAGAATAGAAAAAGGGGCCAAGCTAATGTCAGGATATTATGAACAACAGTTCTTATTAGAAAAACAATGAATGGCTATTTAACTCTCTAACTTTATTCCCCCTGGTATCAGCTGTGTTTTATTGAGTGTTTTACCAACATGAACAGCAACAATAGACATTACCCGTGTATGAACCTCTAACTGCAAGACAAAACATTTTCCAGGACCACAGAACAGATCTGTATTACTAAGAAGGTGGACTATTTCTTACTTTATAAAATGGAGATTACAGCAGATCTGGTTCAGTGTGTAAACAGCTACACACACACACACACACACACACACACACACACACACACACACACACACACACACAAACATTCCAGTCAGTCATAAGACCTAATAGCTAATGTGCATTTTCATTCCATTTGGGCTGTAGAAATGGATACCCTCCCATGAGGATCCAAGTGGCAGAGCATACCCAGTTTGCACCAAATCCTATTTGTGCTCTGGGAAAAGCCATACATTCTCAAAATAGTATGTGTGATTGGGTCACTCTCTCTCTCTCTCTCCATGCCACTAGCATAGCGTCGTATATCACATCTCACCATTTGCTAGGTGATATAATCCAGCCTGCATGGGACAGTGCTATACAAATGATTACTAGGACAGGTGTGTTTTTTATTTCCTCCCCGGACACATTAGAACTGGGATATTTCAAATCTCCATTTAATAGCCTCTGGTTCTGTTCTCACTCTCCTTCGACAGCACATAAAGAAGACACAGTGATGGTTTCATTTCCATGGGCACGCATGACTTATGAGTTAGTAATATCAGTATTTTCAATAATGGGAACTGAAAGAAAGAGACCTGTCTCCATCTAAACTTTAGAGATATAAAAATCTGAGTGATGTTGGAACTTTGGGGTGAGCCGCATGCCACATGAGGAACGCATGGAGAAAGAAATCTACTTTTTTTACGACGCAGTAAGATGCAGATCAGTTCAGACAGGTAAAAATGATATCTAGCAAGTACAGAAGGCCCAGTGCTTCAGTAGTATTTCTGACTTACTTGGCTTGAGGATCAAAAATCTATCTGACTGTGGAGTGTGTATTCTATCCGTATGATGCTGTCCATGCATCGGTAACTCTCATTGCTTTCTAAAATTAGCATGCTTAATGATGGTGCTTGATAACCATGAAACGTCTCTGTGCTACATTGGTTCAATCTAGTAGCACGAGGAAGCCTTTATATCATAATGAAGAGAATGGGAGATGTGGTTAAGTGAAACCGGTAGAGTTTGTTTATGCCACAGAACTGTGTGTCTGCACATTATGGCCTGTGAGGCAGTGTGGTTCTTGCTATCAAGCAGTACTGCTACAGTGTCGACGATGTTTCTGTGGAATTCTGGGACAAAAATAAAAGCAAATAAACATTTTTTCATTAGAAATAAGGTCCCAGAGGAAACAAATTCAGACTCAAGGTTTAGGTAATTTTAGTAAAGATTCATTAACAAAGTGGTCAGTATGCAAATCATTAGATGCTGGTTTACGTCAGGCTGAAGGACATCACGTCTGACACTGTGGTCAGCAGCACAGGAGCACTGCAGGGAACTGTGCTGTCCCC
>JAUYWH010000002.1:18432269-18480668 GCA_034779795.1 Ctenopoma multispine
ATCTATCTATCTATCTATCTATCTATCTATCTATCTATCTATCTATCTATCTATCTATCTATCTATCTATCTACTAACAGAGGAGTAAGTAGCCTGTTCTCAGTTACGCTATACTGTTATACTTTAGGAACTACTTTCAACTCAATAGTATTTAGTATAACTATTATAATCTCTTATTCCTTTATAACTGTGGGATTCTCACTCACTTGTTCTAGGTCAGTCTCCCTGTCAGTCAACTGCAAGGCGATGTCCACAAAGCCCAGTGAATTGAAGAGTGCAGTCATTACAGGACACTTTCAAATACCTCTCTGATAGGAGGTGATGACATCTGCCAAGCCATGCAGACATGCCCTCCAGAGACAGTAACCAAGGTCAAGTCATCTTGCTGCCAAGATTTTAAGTCCAGCTGGAATTCTAGTTAGTAAAAGACAACCAGTGTTCTCAGGATAACTGAAGACTGTGTAAAAATGGTACTATGATGCTGGCAAAGTTTCAAAATCCTGCACCCTCAAGTTCCCTCCAAATGCTTTATCAATGGAAACTTCTGTTTTAGAGGGAATCGGTTCTGCAGCAACAAGAATGATAGTCATTCCTGCCAGCACTTACAGTAGATCAAACGAGCTTTCAGTGCTGCTGCTACATACTGAAGCAAAGGAGATTAAATGCATTTTCTTGCCATGACATGCTCAATTTTCAGTGCAAATGTACCTAAACTACCATTGTATAACTCAAATTCTGATGCGCCACCTAATGAATGAAGTAATTTAAGTTAAATAAACTGATGAGAATGTGATAAGCTATGCCGCCTGTGTTTTTGATGGATATGTTGGTTGAGTTTCCAGTTCTGAATGGAAATAGTTTGAAATTAAGTTTTATGACCCCTAATTCCCTCAGAGCTTCCAAAACATTACTCACTACTATGTGGACTTTTTTTTGACCCACAGCATCAATGGTAGGTCTGGATAACAATCAGCCTTAAAAAAAAACAGCGCTCTAAGGAACCGATGCTGCGTCAGTGAATGACAGGTATTTGCTGTAACAAGTAATCTTGACCTTAGGCAGACATACTCCACCCTTCATGTTTAGACTGCACTAGGCAGACACTTTGCTCTGTCTCTCAGAGTAAGTGTTAGAATTGGGACTTTTTACAGTTTGTTGTTTAGCATTCTAAATTTATATATTATACATTTTCTGCTCTGGGAGTGTCAGAAGCAAGCACTTTACTTTGTTTTATTAACACGTGTTCACATGGAGGTCTTAGCTCTGTGCCAGCTAGCCAGACTTGAGTCATTGAGCAGCTGCAGTTGATAACTTTCACTAAGTTCTTCCGCTAAGGTAACTAAATTGCTATTCGATTAGAGTAATTTCATTTGGTAGATAAGAGGAAAAACATGATAGAAATCTTATCTGTATTTATTTTATTTATCTTGTGAGGAAAAGTGGTCATATAAAATCTTTACAACTACCAATAAACGTGTTTCAGAAAAAGCATTTGCAATGAAACATTTACAAAGCCAAACATTTAATATGATATTGCCAAGCTGACGGTGGGACAAGCTTATCTGCAAACTGGTAAGATTTCCACAACTGCTTTCTTTTGTGAGGACAGCAGAAGGAGGCAGGACAATGAGACCACTAGAGAAGCCGGACCGATAAGAACTGAATGAAGAATAAGAGAGTGCCACATCAAATATGTTATTTAAAAACATTATTTATCCAGGCAGTGTTTGCTGAGCATGAATGCATTTCCTCACCAACACCCTGATTTCTATTCAGACAGTTTCAGACACACTTGGGAGCTGCAAATACACTTACTGAACATCTGATACTGGCCTCTCAGTAGGTTGGGGTAAAGAACGTTGTAAAGGCATCTCAGTAGAAGCTACTGAGATACGGGTGTGTCTCATTCATGTTTGCAATTCATGGTCTGTTAGTTGGGCAATACCCTGCTGAACAAACTCAACTAACTTGTGTTCTCTCTCCTTTTTATCCTGTCTGAAACAGATTAGTAGCATGTGTAATACCATCACAAATTACTCCTAAGTACCTTTGAAGCCTCTCTGATGTAATTTTAGTGATGTAATAAACAATATATTTAAAATATACACACAACCAGTCAAAAGTTTGGAATATGACCATGTTTGTGAAAGAAAAGCAGATTTCATCAAACATCAAATTGATCAGAAGGAATGTGAAGACATTGTTCATATTGTAAACGACTATTGTAGCTGAAAACTGTTTTTTAAAGGAATATTTACAGAAACACACAGAGGCACAAATTCTGGAAACATTAGTACTGTCTCTCAATATCATGTTATATTTGCTTATGCTAATTTATTCATTTAAAAGGATAACTGATCATTAGAAAACCATGTGCAATGATGGTAACACAACTGAAGACATGTTTCTTTTCATTAAAACACGGTAATTGTGTTACTATATATCTTACTGAATTATTTGAGTATACCAAAGGCACCTATTGGGAATAAGATGATGTGAATATAAGAAACGCATGAGAACAACAATATACAGTAAATCTCTCACAAAGGGTTACATTCTTGTGGGCTGTAACATAAATACAATTTTTTTTTTACTTTATGTGAAAGGGGTTGTTCAGAGTGACATACCCATAGAAAAGACTCACCTGTTTTTCCTGCCATTTTACTGTTTTCTTTCAATTTTTCCGCTCTCACTAAACAAATTTCTAGCGGCAGGGAGCTGTTTTCTGTCAAAGAGCTCTCATACTCTAATCTGCTCGCCCCCAAAAATACAAGAGCCCAAAAGGTTTACCGCAAAAAGCTGCTAATGCTACATAGAGCAAAGAAGCTAAATGTAAATTGTACTTAAAAATATCACATAACAAGAAACAAAAGCAAATGTTACCGTTGGATGTGCAATGCACACTATTTGCTAACATTTTCGGCGTATCAGCATATTAGGTAACATACTATAAGGTTGTTTACACTTCTTATGCTGCCCCCAAATGGCCAAAAAATATTAACGCAGTATCATGCTAATTCACTTTTTGGAAACCAAGGCAGTACTACCTTTATTTTTTACTTGCCTTGGTTATCATTGGCTAAGACATTGTCTGTAACTAAAGAAAAGTTCACCAAACAGAGCAATCCCTCTTTTGAAGAACTTCAACCTGTGACCCAGATGCCCTAAAAATCCCCAGAGGTCAGAGAGATGGAGGAGTTGCTGCCCAAAATGACAAACAGCAGGAAGGCAGTGGCATGCTTTGCTTGCCAAATACAGCACTCCATGTTCAAATAGTGCTGAGAGGGAAAACATAGACACTGTTATCCAGGGTCCTCCACTCTAGAGTGAGCTGTTGAGGGGAAAAACCTCTCCTGCCAGGAGACACACCTGCCTCTATTCAGTGGTCAAGGGGTTCTTCTGCAGCTCTCATGCAAAACTGCAGATTTTGTGATTTTCTTCTTACGTAAATGTGAAAATGGGGAATTATATGTTAAGTGACTGTCAGAATGGATGGGCCCCTGAAGCCAGCTCAAAATCGATTGTTCAAATTGAAAACTGCATTGGCTTGAATAAGGACTTTTCTCCATCCTGAGAAACGTCTCTCTCTATGTGGGTTTCACTTAACATTAGTGATATACTCAGTGTAACTGTTGCCCTCTTAGTTTCCCATTGCCTTCTTGAAAAGTTGAGCCATCCATTCTGTTTAATGGTTTTAATTTAGCCAAGCATGCCGTCTGCTATTGCAAGGCCCACTACAATGATTAACTGCAAAGTTCTGCATTTATTCATTCATGCATATCCATCAAAGTACAGCTTCTTCTATTTGAAAACAAGATTTCTCAGGGAAGTAGACTGAGGAAACATCTGACCTGTATTAAAGAAAGAATGGAGATTTCAAGACCGGCTAGTTTTGTTTCACTGCTTTAAGAACAGCATCATAATTTCAAATTAAAACCCAACCTTCCATAGTAAAGCACTAGGGAAAGCACTTAAAATGACATAGTGGGTTCTTGAATGCCAGCTGGCCACACTTGTAGCTTCAAGAACAAGAGGTTTGAACGTATATGCCCCCAGTGTTGGTCTAGTCAGGAGAGATTTAGTAACCACTGACTGAGAAGAAGAGGAAGAAAAAGTGCGGGGCTCTTAACTTAAGAGGCAACATATTGTTGTTAAACCTTATATATGAGAACAAGCAATTTACCTATGGGACTAATAATCTTTAAATCTTTATTATTTGTTTCAAACAACTTTTAAGGTGAAGTTGGGGGACCTATTATTTAGCACTTTAAAGCCTCACTTAAGTTTTCTTTTACTTCTTGAATAATTAGAAAATACAACCATGAGGTTTTTTTAATGCTATCAAACTTGTTTCTTCACTTTGATACATTGGATGACAATTGTAAACTCTGTGATTAGATCTCGTCTAGTTTACTTGACGTTATGTAAAAACTGAATATGGCTTTTACTTGTGGACCTGTGAATGATTGAAATAGCTTCACCCTCTTCACTACTCTGTAACTGTACTATTGAGTTCTGCTCTCAATCAAAGCCTCTCAGACTGGGTGGATGATGCACACTTTACACATTACACCTAAAACAGTCATAATGCATAACAAGACCACACACTTTCTTTCCTGTTTTTAAATCCCCACCTTAAACTGCTTATTTGTCTGCATTACAATCTAATGAATACACAATGCACCTCTGTATCTTCAGTCATCCATGTATGTATACGTAGAAACTGTACATATTTACTCATGAGCCTGTGATCCTAAAAACCCTGGTCCTACCTCTAATCTCATAATCTTCAGCGGAACAGCAGCCTCCGTGATATTTGGCAGATTTAGAGTGTAGCATACCTTCCTCCAGTGGTGTTCAGGTGTGATATGGTGGAATATCTACAGGTAATACAGATCTCCTACAAATATCAGCAGACAAATTTTTCTAATAAGACCTGGGTCCATGTTTATGGGTGGGCAAGATCGGGAACACAGGGCCTTGTATGGGAATGTGAAGCCAAACCACTTAACTCAGAGAAGTGATATGAAGGGGCGCTCACTAAGATGACCTTTGTGATTGCAATGCTGTGATGCATCTGCAGCTAGTGTTATTTAACCACTAACTCTGCCAGCCTAATCGAAAAGGCCATTGTAAAAACTGTAGCATGAACGAAGGCTATTTCAGTGTAATGAAACAAGATTATATAGGCTGTTAGTTAACATCAACAACAAATTAATGTAGCTTTATTGTAAAATGCCTGAGTCTATTTGCTTTGATGGGAAAACAACACAGATTGAACTTGTTCTAAATATCAAAAAAAAAAACACTGAGGCTCAGCAAAAGGTGCAAAAGCTGGCATCTGGGATGATTTGGATGTGCATTAGTGTCTGTGGCACTGTTTCACATGTATTGATGATAAGAGGTATACAGTATATCAAGTTATCACCTTTCCCTGAGAAGCCAGTAGAAATTTCAGTAGGACACCGCCATGCCTCACTCTGCATGTTCTACAACCATGTAGCTTCATGGGGCAGTAGTGTAAATGAAATATATTTTGATATACCGAATAACATCCACCAAAGAAAAATTTCCCACACAACAAAATAATATCATGTTTAAATTTCGGGAGTAGGGCTAGGGCTATGCCTCAACCACCTCTAATGAAGTCTACCAATACCTGGTTTTACGAGGTAAACCATCTAGTTCTGTTTGTCCCCGTTTGATCAAAACCAGCCTATTTTACCCATCCTCTCATCCATACTTCCTCCTACTGCCAGGTTTTGTTTAAGAAAAATCAAAGATAGAATAGCGTTTAAATGTTTTTCTAAAATAACAAGACAACTGGAGAAGAAAGTGAAGCCAACAAGGGACCTCCCTCCAAAAGAGGACAGTGAAGAGCCAAACGTTTTGGCTAGTCTGGTAGGCAGGAGCTGGAGATCAGTGTTTGTTGGCCCACCATTCATAGTTCTGAACTGTCTTGAGAAGGGTCTGATGAGCTCTTCTTAAAGCCTATGACAGCATGCCCCAGGGCATAAGCAGACAGAACCTGAGCCTCTTCTTCCTCTGTAAGAAAGAGGGGAGCTTGGTAACCGTAAGCAGTCTGGAAAGTTGTTAACCATGTGGTTGATGATGGTAAGAGAGTTATGAGCATGCTCCAGAAGAAGAAGAAGAAAAAGAAGACGACGGATGATTGAGACGTTTTTTCTGTCCATGGTTTGAGGATGGACCATTTAGACAGAATGAGGGTTTTTCAAGGATTTTGCTCAATGTCAGGATGCAGGATGTTACTGGTATCATCTGTCTGAGCGTCAAACTGGTGGGAAATCAACTTTGCTCTTTTTAGAGCCGGGCGATAGGAAAGACAGAAGTCAATAAAACAGGACATCATCAAGGTACATGAAATCAAACTTGGTGATCATGTCTCTGAACACATTGTTAACAAGGTTCTGAAAAACTGCTGGGACATTGGTTAACCCAAATGGCATGATGGTGTACGAGTTCATCTGAGAAGTCAGGTGACTGGTTCTTTTCTGGGACCCCCTATCCATCCTGGAGACTAGCTCCATTGGGTAGTTTAATGGTAGAGGGTATCATGGTAGAAGGAATCATAACATCACGAAACATGATCAGAGTAGAAAAGCCAAGATGGCAGAGCACGGATCAGGTGTCCACTGCATGGTCGACACCACTGTTGTGGTGTGGTCCTTGCTAGTGAACCCGAGATTGTGGTAGTTGTTGCGGTGGGAGGCTGCATGCTTTTTTTCTTCAACGCTATATGAAACAATATAATGCATTTTTGCAATGTGACTGCAGGTCATTTATAGTCGGTGTTTTATTTTCTTGATAACCATGAAACCGTATAGCCCTGTGGAAAACATATGAACATGACATGTGCTATCCATGTTATTGTAATTGAATCTTCTGTGGAGGAAGAAGGAATACTTCATATTATTTATGACCACAACACACATAATTTACATTACAGTACAGTTCATGTCCATCCTGTTGCCTTTTGTCTGGTTACCCAGCACAGAACTCACCCTCTATGGCAGACTGCCATGTCTGATATGTTATGGAGTCATCAGCAGCCACTTGCAAAGTTTAATACGACTGGGGACCTTAACTCTCTAGGCAACTACTACTAAACATGCCAGACGTGTCTGGCTCTCTCCTCCCTGAGATCGATATCAAATCGTCTCACAGAACATCAACCATCAAGTACGCCAGAACGGTGAATACTCAGACACTCCAGTCAAAGGTTACAGACGGCTGGGCCAGCGTTGGCCTCAGCCAACATGTGACTGCTGTTTTAAAGAGCTCCTTGACAGTTTAACATCTCTCCCCAACACTTCCCTCTCCTCCAACCCCCCTTCGTCCCTCTCACTGCCCTCTCTCCTCCCTGTTGTTTTCCTTTCTCAGCCGTCCTGATTAAACCTGGAGACCCCAGCGGGAGGCTCTGATTTCCCAGCCCTGACTGTTACTGTAGTGAAGTTTGCACTGCATGTCCTTACACAAGCCCAGTCAAACCCACTGACTTCAGAAGACTGTGTAATGAATGAAGTGCAACATCTACAGGCATGTTGGTACTTTGAACTGTTCCTTGTGAAATCCTGTACTGTCAATCTCTGTCAACAGGTTGGTCTTGGCATAATAAGTGCTATTCTAAACCTGACCGTTAATTTTGGTTAGTTTTTACAGTGAAAGTTAAATTAATATTTTAACTTCTTATTATACATGTAACTGCTCTTGCAATAAAGTCCAATGTGCCTCTGTGCATAAAAAGTAAGAATTATAAGGGCACAGATAAATAACCAGTGAATAATACTCCAGACAAAATGAGAAAAAACTATCAACATAAGTCAATACATTAGTGTAAAATACACTACATGTTTTTAATGAGGTTTGAAATAAGGTCTGCATGTTTCCCACCACATGCGCCCACACAGTTGCTAAAGCAACAAATAACTTAATTGTCAAATTGCCCATGACTCAGAGAAATCACTGGAGGGTAATTATTTACTTAACAAACTAAAGGTAAAGACGCCATTAACTTCAATATAACCTGGATGTGACATTAAACATTAACAGAAGTGGATTTCTGAATTTGATAGTGCAGCTTAGTGCAGTTCAGAGGGTAAGCAAATTACATCGCCTGGAGCTACTACTGCTGTATGAATGAAGCTTTCTTTATGATCACAGGGAAATTTTCTCCCCGGGGATGTGGAATTTCAGAGGGTTTCCCCTTTTAAACACACGCGGGTACACTTTAAAGGTAAAAGGTAATTTTGCACTTCCTATTCTGGATAATGGTGTTTGAACTGAATGAAACGTTCTCATTCATTGCAGCATAAACTCAAGCAAGATGTGCATTTTTAAAGAATCTCTTTAAACCCAGTATGAATAAGCATTTTGTGATGCGAGTGACACATTTTCAAGTAATTAGTGAATTAAATAAGACGCACTGGAAACTCACCGTTTTGCTCCTTTACACTTGGAAGGTGAAATTTGCCGACGTGACTTGATTCAGCTTCCGAGCCATATTGTTGGAGAAGCGATGCAAGAAGGAATAATAATGGAAGGATCATTTGGATGAGTTTTAGTTGGCGATCACAAAGGGCTGCAGACGGACTGGTTTGTATCACCACACACATGCGTCGCTTACGGGGCACAAGTGCTGTTTGGGACACATTTGGAGAGGATAAATGCACAGTAGAATCCACATAATCTTAATCATCAGTCCTTATGTAGTGAGTGGGATTTTAAGTTGCTAAATCAGGACAAATCCTCTCCAGTGTTTCCAATTCTGCTGCTGCTGCGCAATGCAAGTGCGCACCTGTTGGTTCAGTAGACTTTAGGGCACTCAGTTGGACAAAGTTTGGTTTAACGTAGTTATAATCCCGGAATTAGTTGTAAAAGCGTCCTTGTGCACGCATATCATCTACGGTGATTTGGCGTTTGGCTAAAGCGCGCGTCCACGGTGCGTTCTTGACTCTCGTCTGAATAAATCCCTGTAGATCTTTACGCATTACAGCAAAAGCTCACACACAGAGGCAACCAAAGAGTCCAGCAATCTGATACAGTCTGTACCCAGGGACCATTGGTAACACCGAGACGAGCCCTGTTGTCTGGCGAGGTTTTAAGTCATAACTTGGTGGAGACTGAGATAAAATATCGCTGCGCTGCCGGGGTTGGGTTTTTGGAGACTGCCAACTGACGGCACAACAGGTGCTATACATAAAGTACAACTTCCCAGCCGAGGAAACTCCCCAGGATGTTAACTATTCCGTTGCTGCCTGGACCAGCGAGGTGCTTCACTTACTTTGAATTACAAATGGTTTAATATATTACTGCTTAATGCTACGTACGTCGCATGCTTCTAGTGTCAGCATCTCAAGACAAATAAGAATAAAGCAACTCAGCACAATGTGTTGTGAAGAAAATATTCTTGATACAAGGCAATGTATCAATTTCAATTCCTGAAATCACTTCGGAGAAGTTTTCCCTCGTGGTGCATTACAACCTTTGACACACAAGCAAACATCAGATGAAGTGATTCAAATCTGACACGTTTGAAAATCAGTGCAAAACTTGCACATTATGGAGTTTTCATTCTGCTTTTTTGTTCCTCAGAACAACCTTGCGCAACTGCTAAAACCGGTAAAATCAGAAAGAAAAGGAAGGATTTTAGTTCAGTGTAGTAGAAACGTTTGTTACGTTTTCCAAAAGAGGGTAGAGTTTAAGGAAATTAGAATTTATATCACTCATGTAGTTTTTTTTCTAATGTAAACAAACTTGTTTTGAGGATGAATGAAATGAATTTAATATGATCGTTTTTCACCATGTCTAATATAATATATGCATGGTTAAACAATGACGTGCATGTTGCAATTAGAAGCTTTATTATTCCAAAGGAAAGAAAATATACCTAATGTAAGTTTGTTTTAACCATGGAACATTTTTTTAAAAGCCTCCATCAATCTTCTCCGTAGATAGATGAACGATAAATGTGTACCCACACAAGACTTTTTAACACGCTGTTGTGCATTCTGCCTAAATGTTTCTCTGAAAGGAAACGTTTAAGGGCTTCTCAATTTGTCATATCAAAGCAGAAACACTGCTTTGAACAATACTCCCTCCTGTTCCTAATTTCCTTTCTCCCCAGTATACTGTTGTACCTCATCAACTGCGTTTCATGTGGTTCCTCCCATCCTATTGTTGGCAAAATCCACTAGTGTATCCCCTCAGTATATGGTAAGTCTGCTGCAGCACAGACACAACAATCAAAGGAGAGCTGGAGACATATTGAACCCATTGAGCCAGACACATGATGCAATGCTGCAGCAATTTACCCCCAGTCTCACATAGCTCAGACACTACCACCTCCAAGAGAGTGCCGACCAGCCATCTCTCGGGCATCAAGGTATGAAGGAAGCATTTTGTGGTTTTAATCAAAGCTTCTTGCTGGTAAGAGGAGGATTTCATACGTCTGTTACCCCCATGGAGTAGTGCATATATAGAGGTCTTCTTGTGCCTGCTGCAAGGGCCAAGGCCCTTTGTGTAAAGGAGAGTATCACATTCCAGCCCTGCAAGGGCCTGCAGCAGATGTCAGCACTTCACACTGTGGAATCCCTCTCTCCTACACACACACACACGCACACACACGCACACACACACACACACACACACACACATACACACTCATTCTCTCCTTGAGGTTTTGTCTGTAAAAGCTAAAGTATTTTGTCTTGTTGTTCACATTTGATTGCTGCTCTCATGGTGGTCTTGTGAAACGTAGAGTCTTTGATACAAAGAAATATAATAAACAAAGGAAATTAGAAACAAGGCAGACCTTTTGGGTCACGGCTAACATACAAAGACGTGCCAGCCAGGATGGCTCCGTGTCCACTGAGAAGCCTGAAGATGGAAATGTATACAATAGAGAATTCACAGGCTTCAGCTCCCGGCTAAATCCCATAAGACTTACTTGCCTTTTCAGGACACATACTGTCAAACGAACAAATGCCCTCTCTCGATCAGTGTCTATTAAACAACTTATCTGTCACAGTGTCTGTGAAACATCAGTTTTGTTCCAGGTGAAATGAAGTGAAACACAAGGGAGTGGACACGTTTTCTAAACCCAGATTGCAGTTCATTAGTGCACCTTGAAGAAAAAGGCCTTTGAGATGACTTCATTTATATGGTAAAACCTCCACAGCAAAAGCAGCTGCACAAATGAGTTGTCTGTGTTTTTCATTGTAGGTAGGAAATATGCCAGCAGAAGAATTCAGAAAAAAATGACTCACATTTCCTTAGACTTTATGGCAAAATGAAGACTTCTTACTTTCATGGTTATGTCTGATTCTTACCATTCAAATCACAGATACAAGGTTATATTAACATTAGCTGTAAGGGCAGCACGTCCTGCAGTTTGTGCACACACTTTTATATATTAAAAGACCTTTAAGTAGCATGGGTATTAAAGTCTTATGCTTAAGTCTGAAATGAGGAAAGTGTGGCACCATGGCGATTAATTGCCCCTGGCTGCATTTGGCTTTGAAACCAGAGCCCCCTGGTGGTGCCCCTTAAGGCTACAGCCAGGTCTGTACCCCCTGAACACTTCAGGTCAGTGCAAGTGCTGTAAAAATGTTCATTTTAAAACATATTTGATTCCCCCCTCTAAAGATTATTATGATTATTACCACAGTATAGCAGCTATACTAAAGATTGTCAGTGCATGGTTTGCTGTTACCATTTGGCTCATACAGTAGCTAACATAGAGAATTATAATGATGGCATCCCATTCTAGATCAGCTGTCATAAAACATTAAAGAAAGACAAAACAAAAAGAGACACATAAGACACAATTAGAGAGACTGGATGGCAAACATTTTACTGCACTGTAAGCTTCTCATATTTTTGCTCAGTAGCTCACTTCTGAAAATATTTGACATCTCATTTTGGAAAGAAGCTCTTTGCCCCTTAAGGATTTCCCTCCTTAAACTTTATGACAGTTGAGTGAAGTTCAATAACACTGGGAAGGAACTCTCCCGCCAAACAGCTTTCTGGCTCGATGCCTCAATCATAATCTTGGTTAGTGTTGCACTCACCAAACATCTGCTGACAGGGAATACTCAGGCTCCATTATGATGCAGGGTCAAATCTGCGGCACTGCCAAACTTCGTCAATACAATATTGTACAATCTTGTAGCACTGTGCCATGATGGACTGTATGAAAGTGAACATGAACACTCAGCTGTTGCACTTATTGGCAGATGTGGTAGAAGTACACAAACTCAGTACTCAATACTCAAAAAGTACAAATGCATGCTATAGAACACAAAATGCAAATACTCCAACAAGCATATTTGAAATAAAACTGGATTTAGTTTGTTCAACTTAACACTATTAACACAAGTTAACATTACTCAGATCATTCAAAGTGAAAACATCATAAAATGTAAATACCCCAGTAATGTACGATTACCTTGTGTGTGTGTGTTGAGAATGCAACACTTTAAATTGCCAGTATACTGTAATGGATATGGTGAGGCTGAAAATAAAGGACTTTTGAAATGGATGTCCTGACATAACAGCAATAAATGTGTTTCATTCTGTGAGTTCCCTTGAAAAGTGCACCCATGTATTTTTTTTGTAACTTTTTCATCAACATTCCTTCACATGAAAAAACACATTCTCTTTGCACATGTCCAACTGAAAATCTATCAAATACATACAGTACATATTTCACAAATGCTACATTACTTAGCTGCTCTTTGTTTTATCTCCATCCATCATGATTTCCATCAGTGTGTCCTTTATTCTGACAGCTATAGTATGATGTGCTTCTTCCTTATCCTAACAGCTTATCTCGTCACTGATCTAAAGTTTTATCCACAAAGCTTGTCTGGGTTCTGAAGTGAAAACAAATGAGTGACTTAGCAGCACATAGTGGAACAAATACGATGTTTAGATGCAGAATTCAGCTGTCTCCACCTCTGTCAGAAGCTGTATTTTCATTTCAAAAGGAGACATGGTAACACACAAAACTGCTCTCAGCTACAGTAAGAGCAGAAATGTGGTTTCCGTGCCAGGTTTAATACCATCATAGATTGACTCCCGTCATACCTGACGTAGAATGGCAAACGCTTGTCAATCACCGACACGGCTCATTGCTCAACATTCTTCTGAAAAACACAAAAAGATTCTTGTGCCGACTGCTTGCCTCCTGACTGTAACACCAGAACCACGCTCAGAGACATAAATCATTAATCTCTATGCATATGGTGCCGATTAATTTGTGTATGCAAATGGAATGTCCTGTCAGTCAAAATTATACTATGGGGATAGTTATGCAAAGGCCGCCCACGTTGTTTGACATGAACGTGATGAATGAGATATGGATCAAAACTGTGGGAAAAAACCAGCTCATTCGTGTGCTGTGTGCGATGGATTTTATTTTCACTGGAAGAACAAAAGACCAGGCTTCCTGTTCAGGTCTTTTAATTTATTTCAACCAAAACTAACTAAAATGAATGAAAAATGATACAAACACTCGTGACATTTGTAAACAGCTCTTTATATAGAAAATTAATGGCCACAACCAAAACCGGGCGTGTGTTGTGGTTCGTAGAAATGAATGCCACATCTAATAAGGAAATTCTGTTTGTAGTATAAAATAATAAAAGTGACAGACACACAGATAATTCATTCTATTAGCAACCTGTTTTAAAAGAGTGACTGAGGTTTCATTACAGTAGAGTCTGCCACATTTTTACGTGAGCCATATGGACACCCAAAGATAAAGGTGAAAGCTACATTATGATTATTTTCTCTTGTCCAATAATGTATTTATTGTGTTCAGTCCTTCTGCTCAATTTCATTTCATTACACTACAACCTCAGCTTTGAAAATTAAATTCATCTAGATGAGGCAGCAAGCAGGGCAACTGCACTAAACCACTTTTTAATGATTTTAGGAAAGATAGGAACCTCTACTGTAGATTACATTCAAGGTATTCTCAGCCTACGTCCACACACACACACACACATATTGTCAGACAAGGACAAATAGTATTTTAAAGTATTTTTAGCTGAGCTTCTCAGCTTTGAATATCTAAAGCAGAAAGACATTTTTGCGTGTGACTCACCACCAGCTGAAAGCCCAGCTCTGTACTGACTGCTTTGTACTTAAGATAACCATCAATCACATGTCACATAAAAGTACTATACATGCAGCATAAAGTACCTTTATACTGTATATAATGGCTCATAGACTCTATATAAAAATCAATTCTATGACCATATTGATTGACAACATTTGATGAGTTTGCAACATTTTGCTAAAAGATTCTTCTAATATAAATCACTCGTACAATTCTTCACTATTCCTTCAAACTGATGGCACACAAGCAAATTGAAAACCCCACTGATACAAACTGATATCATATCACAAATAGATAAACACTTTTTCTAACTGGCAGAATTCCAGCTTTTCATTCATTAATTTCCATCCAGTGATGATGACCATGTCATATGGTATTTAAAAAGCTTAATAATGTTTTCTCTAACGTTTTGTATGTTGCTGAATACTTATTCAGATCAGTAATATGTGTAAACACAGCAGAAAATATTCAGGTGCAGTACTGAGAAATGAACTGATTCATTCTGCTGCTTGGTGACGACCCCATACATATAGCCTGAGCGATAAAGAAATGTTAGCTCTCAAAGACAGGCAGATGTAAATGTTCAGAGTTAGAGTAAAGCTGGTTAAGTGTAAAAAAACACTGTTGTGTTGGGTGAGGCGAAGGTTCAGATTATTAGGGTATGGGAGAACACAACTAAAATATTAGGATCTAATGCTTTTACCTCCTGTGACAAGAAGAAAAATAAGATGTCTTGCAGGAAATGGTATGGACCCCCAATGAGGCCATGGTGACAACATCAGCAGTTGTTACAACCTAGATCCACAGAAGAAGTGTGGCGAGTTCCCACCACGCTGTAAACACCCTATGTCCCATGTATCAGTGTAAAGCAATAGTGTGCAAGTGTTCCTGGAAAGACTGCTGGTTTAAAGGAAAAGAGTGGTCACTCACAGCCAAGACTAACTTCTTTTTTTTTTTTTTTATTTGTTCAGTTTGTATGACATTAACTCGTGGCATTATTTTTGGAGACACCATCATGTTACAGCTTTATTTCAGCGCCCAGTGATATCTGAACAAACGACTGCCTGCTGCTCTTTCAACCTTTTTTCCTCACTCAGTCCTCTATATGTTCACATTCTGATATAAAAATCCATCAGAGGTCAAATTGACGCGCGCAGTAAAGGAGTCTCCGTAATAATATTAAAATGAAGAGTAAATAAAAGAGCCTCAGTGTTGAATCCATCATTTCCTCCGTCTCTCGGCTCCGCTAGATGCCACAGAGACGCCGTCTGTCACGTGGATGAAAGCTTTTCTCTACCCTGGCGCGCGTCACGCTTCGGCGTTTCAGCGCGCGGCTGTGGACGCGCGGAGCGCGAGGGGCGGGGGAGCGGCTGTCCGTGGTGCTGATGGGAGGACGGATGCTCACAGGCTCCGTGCAGACGCTACTGCGCATGTTACATGACAGGTACACGCAAGCCTCCATCTTGGGTATCCCGAGCTGAGGCGAAAGGGCAGCAGCCATATACACACTGACTCCAAAATAACAACAAACAAAGCGCGGAAATTAAAAAAATTGGCAATTTGCCGAGATGTAACTTTTTTTTTTCTTCTTAAAGCCATTCAACAAACTGCTTCAGTGAAGAGAGCGAAGGACAGAATGGAAAAGAAAGGCAGCGGCTGGTCTGGAAGGCTCTGTTAACGATTATTTGCAGTCAGCTTTACTGGATCCAGTTTCCTGAGGAACAGAGAGGTGACAAAGCCGAACGGTAAGTGGGACCGAGTGGCAGCTTCTGCGACGAAGGACTTCGGTGTTATGTATGTCCACAAGAAAACGCGCTCGTGCGTGCTCGCGTTCGCATGTATTGGCGTCCTCTTCCTGCATCCCCCCCTCTGTCATGGTGGTCGCTGTTCGCCGTGTTGTTCTCCCTCCTCGTCCCTGTGCTCCTCTGATGCTCAGGCTTCAGGGGAAGTGTCAGCCTCTGTTACTTACTTTTCTCTTGTTACGAACAGAGCAAGTGCGACGTGCAGCCACAGGTTGTGAGTTCCCCCCTAGTCTGCTTTTAGGAGCTCTTTTGGATTGGTTGTATATCAGTGTTTTGAGCACACAACAGGCCTTTCCTCGAGGGTTTGTTCATGTTGTTGTGAGGTAAGGATCTGCACAGTCCACTGAAGTGTTATTTGATTGTGTGTGATCAAATCTCAAACAAAATTGACAATATTAAATAGCATAAAGACACAATTACACATAACTACTGTCTTGCCATTAATATAATAACTTAAAAACAATAATCACTCAGGCTACCTAAATGTTCTCAGCTTCTTTCAGGATTTCACATATGAAATGAAGGTGCAAAATCTAAAACGCACAACCAAGGTAATTGACCTTAGACCCACAGGGCAGACCATGTGAGGGTGCTTGAGTCACTGTCAGCTGCTGACAATGCCGTTGCCATTTTAACATTGCCAGTAGTAAAAACCTGGCAAGGACAATGTTCCTCAGCTGTGGCACACGGTTGAGTCAGGCAGAGCCAAGGTCAGTTTATGGTCTTGCTCTCAGCTGAACTCACATTTCTCTGCAAAGCAAGTTTAGCACAAGTGTGATGCCCTGTTATCTCTTTTTGTTACCAGTGATTAACAAAATTAAACTATAAATTTACGTATGTTGAATATACGACACTTTTTGGAAAAGTCTTAAATTTAATGAATCATCTAATGCGGTCACTCTCCTTTCTCTTTTGGGGCACCCAGAGGTTTTCATTTCAGGAGGCTGCAGGATGATTCACACAATAGGAAAGAAGAAGGGAAAAAACATTTCTCCAACCACAAAATCATGTGAAATTTTGAAAAAATTACAAAATTATGTTTATTTTCTTGTGAAATATTGTGTTTATAAGTGTTAAAGTATGCATATAAGTGTTTTACCTTCTGAAGACTCTAGGAACTATTCAAATCTGACTCTGTATACTGTATGTAAGGGTTTTACAATGAAGCCTTATTTGGCTAATAAGGGTCACATGCCAGAAAAGTTGGGAACTAGTGCTATAATGATCTGTGTGATCATGCCAACAAGCATACTGTAATCAGACATTGTAAAATTGCTACAGTGGTATGTTTAGTAGTCATGGACCTTTCTTTGCTTCTTGCCCCCTCTTGTCAGGAACATTGGAGTAGAGCATAAGATATGGGAGTCATCATATAGAGAAATGCCAGAGGGAAGATGAGACACAGGATTTGTAGGTCATGTAAAAAATGGTTTCTAAGAAATGTGGTTAGTTGCCAAGTCAAACATTCACCATCGCCCCAGCTGTCGCCATCTGATATGTGTGGGTCAGCGCTGCGCATGTTGGAAGTGTTCTAATCTAGAGTAGGAACACCAGTGAAAACTCCCACTTTGAATGAGTTTTCCTGGTCACTAAAGTGATGTTGACCTAGTTTGGGGTAGGCAAGGTGTTTGCACCGAGACGGAAAGCTCCAAACTGAGCGGTGGAAATGATTTCCGCTGAAGAACATGATGATCAATGTGCAGGCGAACAGCAGACAGGGAGTTACTGAGCCAAGGCAGCGAGGAAGAGAGAGAGAAAGCGTGTCTCTGTCTAGACAATAAACTGCTTCAGTTAATATACAGTCTTGCTGGCAGGGCGGGGAGGAATGAGCCTAGTAGCCTTGCTGTAGGTCTCAGTGTCCCTATGCAACAAAAGGGCACTTCTAAATGGGGAATGATTCACACAGGTACTGTGACTGCTACCTGATAAATGGCCCCTATCAAGAAATGCAAAAATGCTCTGCCTGTGTGTATTTGTAAAGGTATAGTTGTGCTACTCTTTGGCCACGCTTTAGATTTATGGTAAACACAGGAGTACATTATCTCATACATATGAGTATTTGTGATGTGAGAAGGGATGGAACTTTAACACCACAGCTATCGTAGATTTAGGGATTATGGTAAGAAAAATATACAACTTTATTAAACAATTTTTTTGTTGACTCTAGACTAAAGCAGAGCATAATATTATATTTACCCATCATTCAGAGGTCACATTCACCTGACGAGTCCTGAATGATCATTGTTACTCAGGTGCATTACTCCATTGATTGGATTTGTGCTGCAACTTACTCTGTGTGATTAAACCTTGTCAAAATGAATAATTTACATTTCAGACATATAGTGTATGTGACATGCACAGAAAATGGGTAAAGGGCAAAGTCACAGTGGTCGTGAAACAAAGTGCTCTGACACCTCATTGTCCCACAAAGTGCAATTCTTAAGTTGCCACTGTCTTTTTTGTCATTTGTGTAAATGAGTGAGATTTGTTGAATGCAGAGAGAAAGCAATGCAGTTAGGATTGCACACCATCAGGATTGTGTACTTTAAACACTACAGCTTCTCTTTATTTAAACAGATTGTGTTTTCTTCAACAGGCTCCGTGCACACCAGGATGGGCATTAAGAAGTTTGCTTTCGTTCTCCTAGTCCTCTGTCTTTGTCTAGAGGGAGGATCTGCCAAAGAAAAAGGAACAAAGAAGGGAAAAAAGAAGGGGAAACAGGTTTACTGTCCATCGTAAGTATAGAATTAACAACAGTCCCATAAACTGTAACAGATGACATAAAAGTACTTGGAGCATTAATGACAAAATGTTTCAGGAGACTATCTTGCTGCAAAATTATAGAAAAACAACCATTACGTACGTGATACAGTTTGTCGATATTTTGTGTCGGGGTGGATGGGGTGCGCAAGACTTTCCCATAAAAGACCTAAGTTTGAGTCCAGTATAAGTTAACCATGTGTTGCAGTCCTGAACAGTGATGTACATGACTGCTTGCAAATGTTATGTTTGTCACGTGACAAACCTCATGTGAAGTTAAGTCATTTGGAAAAAATTGGATGTTTTTTACTTACCCTAACCACATTTATTTGGAGCCTAAACCTAACCAGGTATCTTTGTGCCTTTGCCCAACCAAATTGCTTGGTCTGCACAGTTGTTGTCCAGGGTTTTTGACTGTGAAAACAAGTGTTTGGAAGAAAATAAGTGTTCCATCAGCTGCCATTTTGGTGTCTGGTGCCAAAAAGGGTGCAGTCTCATAAAGTGCCTACCTTTGTTCATGGGGGTGTGCTTAGCATACCCTAACCCTAGCCCTAACCCTCAGTGCAAGGGACCTACAACCTCCAAGTTCCATCTATGATAAGTCCAAGCTGGGTTAACATAAATGGTATCACAAGATGAGTGTAAAGTGCAAAAAGAATAATTAGAATAAAAATGGAAGTGGAAGATTATGCATAAACTACAAAGTACAGTGTACATTGTTTATAATGCCAATATGTGTCATTTGACAGTCTGTATTGGAGAGTTGCACCCTCTGACCCTTTTAATAGAACCAAATGAAACCGCTTGAAAATGAAACTCTATGAAATGGGGGAGAAACTGTTTGATGTAGTGCCAGTATTGGCCAGTGTAAGCTGTATGACATATTTCATGTGTAGTGCTGCATATGCCTTTGTGGATCAAGAGAACCACTTGGTTCCAGTTTAGCTGTTGTGCTGGAAGTTGTCAGGACGGTCTGTTAAAAGAGAGGTTTAGCGGATTGGATTTATGTATTTCACTTTGATCAGGGGAACCGCAGAACATACACACACTGTACAGCATTCCTGTGGAGCACTTTAACTCATCCTCAGTACAGATAAGGTTTACATAATGATATGTAAAGTGCTTTGAAAAGGGAAATTCTTTGGCAGGAAAATTCATTGCCACCCACAGGAGGCCTTCTGTTTCTTTTTTCTCTCCTGTCAGAACAGTTTTCCCTTTTCTCCCTCTCTGTCCTTATGCTTTTTTTCTTTCTTTTAACCAGTCAATCGGGGGAATTGTGGCTAAATGTCTTTGAAAGTCACCACTTTATGTTATGGTGATACTTTTCAGTAGACGCCTCTTTTTTGCTATTTTAGCAATGAGTATGTTAGTATTGTCCAGAAGGGCATGTTAACATGTTAATGTTGCTGTTTTACTCAACACAACCACCTTTGGATCTGTACATTCTCACAGAACCACCTACATGTCTGTAGACCAGTGGTCCCCAACTGGAGGACTTCATAATAAATCTCACTGTAAACCTGGTCATCTTGGCAGAGGTGTGTGGGTCCTTGGGTCGCTGTGTCTCATCCAATCACGTGAAAGCAGACACACAAGGTTAAACATTACATCCACCCAGAGTATTGGCAGCAGGCAGAGGTAACTGGTTAAATTTAAGCTCAGGATACAACACCTTATGCACACAGGCAGCGTAACATGAGCAGCACGTTAGCAGAGCTACAGTGATGTTAGCAGTGTCAGTTTGTTCTTTCAGTTGGACTTTTAGTTGAGGGCCCCTGCTATAGACTATTTCTGTTTTCTTAGAAATATGATGCTAAATGACTTAATACATTTCTACTGATATTCCATCAGTATTTCCTCAAAAATGTGCTATATGATTGTCATGGAAGCTTGAAAATTTGCTCCGCCAACCTGCTTGATCATGTCAACTTTCCCAGTCGTGATCTGGAAACATCTCAGAATAGCACAGCATCTAATTTCTAAACATTCCTCCACTCTAACATTGCCTGGGTGGTCCAAAAAGCCAGTTTAATCCCTAACTGGTAGCTCTGTCAGGTTGTAGTTTAATCAAAGAGTATACAGAATAGATGTGGGTGTTCTGTGCACCAGGACACTTCATCTGTCAGGAATCTGACCTGCTAATGTAGTGACTACAGTTTCCTCTCTGTCTTTTTTGTTTGTAGACAGCTGTCATCCGAGGATCTCGCCAGAGTCCCAGCAAATTCCACCAGTAACATTTTGAACAGGTTACTGATCAGCTACGACCCCAGAATAAGGCCCAACTTCAAAGGCAAGTCTCTTTTCCTCTGCAGCTGTCTTTGTCTATTTGTAATTTCTATGTTTCCAGCAGTGCTGTCAGTGTAATCAAAACAATGATTATACCATCAATGTATACCTCCGGATTTCTCTATAGAATTTGGATCTGAAATTGGTCTCTGCATAGTGTATTGAGATTAATTAAAATGCATTTTCTTTTCTGCAAATACCTGCATATGTAAACTGTATAACTGTTGTGGTGAGATGCTGTTGGTTGAATCATATTAATTGAAATACACAGTGTCATGGAAATGTAATGTTATGTCAATGTAATGTGACTTAACAGTGTTAATTTTAAAACCGCATACAGTGTGAACTGTGTGTATTGCATTTGAACTTTGCTGTCCAGAGAGTGTTGTTTTATATTAGCTTTGTGTGATTAATTTTTATCACTGAAAATTGGCACTGTGTTTTATTTTTTACTGTCTACCAAGTATCCATCTTTACAGTGTTTAAAATGTACTGTAAATATCACACTCTAGGGAGTACCAGGCTTCAGTTTAACAGAAGCAGCCATAAAAAAAAGAGGTGGATGGCAGCGTCTGCTTCTGACTGATGGTCTTACTAGACTTCAGGTGGATCCTTGGATAGTTTCCATCCTCTGGCTCTTGGCAGCGGGAGCTGTAACTCTGCCTCGGTGTTTGATGTGTTGTGAGCAGAATTAGCTCCCTCCCTGACTGCCTGTGACTGGTCCAGCGGCCAAACATCTGCTCTTGATTTCAGGGTGGGCTGAAAGCTCCCCCGTCCATTAACATCCATGTCATAATCTCCCAAATTACATCCTAAACTGTGCCTTGTGCATTGCTATGTCCAGACCTATAAAATGTTGATATTTTTACTGACAGTAAAGAGAGTTTTAAGGCAAACAAGTGTTTGTTGAATATTAATTAGTCTTTTTGGTTGCAATAATACATGGGTAAGCTATATGCCACCTGCATATTATGTGCATTAGTTTTGTGAATTGCTTGATATGTATGTGAAATTGTGAAACTCCTGAGCCTCCAGTAACCACTTCAAAGGAAAGAGTTTATTCAATGCAGTGTGAGCAGAATGTTTTCATCAAAGATTGTATTAATTTATGCAAAAGACTCAGTGGAGAGACGCCAGCATAAATGTTTACAGCATTAACCTAGCTGAGGGACGCAATGATCTTGAGAGGGTATTTTTATTCCTTTTCAATGTTGATAAAGTCTTTCACAAATCCTGGTTGGTAACAGAATCAGTTTCACTGGGAATATGTGTTGGTGTAGAAATAAAAATGTACAGGGCTTCATGAAACCTTGGAGCCTACAGTGGACAAAATATTGAAGTTTCTTCTTTCCTCTTCCTAAATCCAGGAATTCCTGTGGAAGACAGAGTGAACATTTTTATCAACAGCTTTGGCTCAATTCAAGAAACAACCATGGTAAGACTTCACTTCAGTCCTGCCTCACACTAATGGTACTGGTAATCAATATGCCAAACATGGGATCAGAGCTGAAAAGTGCTTTATCCTGCAGTTTTTCAGAAGAATGCGTGAGCATGTTTTGTAGACAGTATCAGATCATTTAGCAGAGGACTGAAGACTGGTGTTTTCATGCCTCATTTATCTGATGGCTTAATTGCTGATAAGTGCAGTTTGAATGCTAATGAACAGATTAAACTCAAGGACGGTTCTGGGGCGACTCTTGATCACTTGGGAAACAATAAAAAGGAATATTCCTGAAGGTTAGCCCAACTCACCAGTGTGTCTTCATTTTTTTAATCTGAAGCTGCTGGGAGAAGCGACAACATTAACACTGTATCTCAGTAAATATATTAAATCATGTGACGAGATAATTGAAATTAATGCAGCGCAGAATGACAGAATCCACCTCCTGACTTGATTTATTGAGTTTTACTAAATAATATAGTTATATATATTATATTATATTATATTATATATAATATATTAACAAGACATGATATGTCCCACAAATGATGCAGGCACATCAAGTCTATTCTTATATAAAACCATTGTTAGGTCAGTACCACCATAAGTGTGTAAGGCAGAAGATGTAAAAACAAAAAATCATATATTTCAAGTTTAAAGTTTAGCATTAGTAGCAAAAGTACATTTACAGATTGAATCTTGATTGGTCAGTGGCGTACCAGTTACAGGACTGCAAGTTATGTTGGGGAGCAGACAAAACGTGAGGAGGAACAGAAGAAACACAAAACCAAGTAGTGGGAGACCTTAGATGAGAACGAAGGAATATAAGAGTTGAGGATATTTAGCTGGGGAAATTTACACAAAGAAGACAGATGAACAGAGGACAAATTAAATTATAACAGAAGAGAAAAAGTAGGAGGAAAAACAGAAACAAAAGAAAGAGAAGCCAGGAGAAGGGTAAGGTCCAAAGCAGAGACAGAGACGAGGGACTCACAGATGGCAGCATATGTCTTTCCTTGTCCCTGTGGTTGGCCAAGAAGAAAGAGAGAAAGTATGAAAGTGAGTTAGGTATTAAAAAAAACAGTGAGGAGAAAGTGGAGACAGCTGGTCACCCCCCACCCCCAATTTATCACTCTGTGGTCTGTGTGATCTCAGGAAACCATCTCTCATCATTTACACCTCACTCGCTCAAACACCACGTGCCCACTGTAGTTAACACATCTATTTTCACTTTATGATTGTATTTGTCAGGATAAGATGACTAATTTGATGTGGTGAGGTAGAATAAACTGTGACTGTGTGTGTGTACTGTATGTGTGTGTTTTACTGCTTCTCAGCTTGAGTTTTCCTTGTTGATTGCAGCGAGCACTTGTGTTAAATCTCTCTGGAATCGAACGTAATTCTGGCAGCTTGATAGCGAGCCAGAGGGAAGATATATTTTCTTGTCTAGTTTTCAGAAAGGCGAAGGTGTAGGAATTAGCCTGTGTCGCTGTCAGACAATGAAGAACCAGCAGGAGTCGTTTGTGGTTTCATGTCTCATCAACACCTCACACAGCAAATTACACTGAATAGATGATGCACTGTAGTTTTTGCATTATTGAAAGGTCTGTTTGTATGTGTGTGTGTGTGTGTGTGTGTACTACTTGTATTCAGTGCAGTATTCTGGTAATCATGCAAAATGCACACTTGTTGAAACAGATATAAACTCTGATAAACCCAGCTGTTCTTGCTGGATAAAAGACTTATTTAAATTTAACCTTTAGCGGAAAAAATAAAGTATTTCTAACTTATTCCAGTTCTATTATTTACATTGTGATAGTTTGACATTTTAGCAGTCACAACTGTTGTAAAGGGATTTATATTATTTATCCACACTTCAATGATCAGAGAGCACCATCGTGACCTCTGCTGCTAATTGCACGAGTTGAAAAATATGAGAAAGTAGATCTGAAAACACGAAGCGATGACAAATATTGGTATTATCAGACTTCAAACAAGCTATTGCATTATTGCATTATTCCCATGCTATTGCATGGGAATAATGAAGGGATGGAAGATTATGGAAGTAAATTTGTTACCCAGGAATGTACATACACCTGCACAAACACACACACACACACACAGCTGTTGTTTTGGTGGATTTATTTGTGTCATCCATCTTCACATTCAGTGTTAATAGAGTTTCCTAACACCTGGTCCCATAACAGCTAGAGGCACACCATCAAAGCAGGCACAAAACATGTCCTAAAGTGTCGCTGAGTGATTCTTTCCCACCAACAAGAATGTAAAAATACACTAATGAGCTCACTAATGATGTATTTGTAACATCACATGTTTCTGTATTGATAACATTTGACCCGTGAGCGTTGTAGTTTCCTGCATGTTGTCTGCTTCCATGTTTATTCTGCAGCTGTGGAATATCACTCAGCACCTTAAAGTGGTCTGCTGAAATTGTTGTTGAAGTGATGTTTTCGTAAAGAAAATGTTTTTCACTGATATAAAACATCTCAAAACAACTGTTAAATGTTAACATGTCCACTGGGTGGACCTACTTTGACATTACGTTAAAGCATTAGTGTCAGAGAAGAACCTAAAATGTCTGCAATGGATTGCAAATCTCAAAAGCCAAATTCACATGAATAAAAAGTAGCTTCCTTTCTACCCCATCTAAGCACCTTCCATTATAAAACTGCTTATTGAAAGTGATTCAATTCAAAGAGTTAACAATTAGTTTGAAAGCACCCAACTAGCAATACATGTAATAGTATTAACTCGGTCTAGCTGTTAACTGTGCTTGTTCTTGTGCGTTGTTGAATCTAACAGGATTACAGAGTAAACATCTTCCTGCGGCAGCGCTGGAACGACCCCAGGCTGAAGCTACCAGACGACTTCAAGTCTGATTCTCTCACTGTTGATCCCAAGATGTTCAAATGTCTCTGGAAACCTGACTTGTTCTTCGCTAACGAGAAGAGCGCCAACTTTCACGACGTCACCCAGGAAAACATTCTGCTGTTTATCTTCCGTAATGGAGATGTCCTGATCAGTATGAGGTAATACATTTTTAGTGATGTAATAAGTGATTCATTTTGTTCTTAATACCCTGCAAATCTGCAGTGATAATTACTGGACTGTGTGCTTTGTTTCAGTTAACTGGTGTGAGCTTTTTGGCATGTTTCAGTTTTTTTCTATTTAACTGTTGAAGCTGTGGGCTGCAGGGGGAGTGGAGCCTCAGAAGATAATGAGACTGTTGAGGCATCCATAGCAAATGGTGAAAAACACAGGAGGCTCAGTGTACACTAGTTGGGGCTACAGCCTAACAGCTCTGATGTGTTGGGCTTTAGTTGTCTCCAGATAATCCCTGAAATTTGTAAATAATTTGAGAGTAACACATTTCGTTAATGCACTGCAAATACACTATTACAAAGGACATGGAGGAAAGATCCTTACATCCTCCGATATCTCAAAGTAATACTGGTGTGAACACCTTTGTGTCTGGATACAAAAAGGAGAATAAAAAGAGCAGAATAACTGAAAACTAATTATTTTTTTCTTCATCCTCCTCCAGGCTGTCCATTACCCTTTCTTGTCCGCTGGACTTGACATTGTTCCCTATGGACACACAGAGGTGTAAAATGCAACTTGAAAGCTGTGAGTGTTCCAGAAATCCTATGACCTTAAATCACCTCATCAATCAGTTAACACATGTGCTAGTTGATGTTTTGGAGATTCGCTGTGATTTGGGAATATATTTGTTGATTGGGGAAATGAAATCTCTTTGCTTGTGTTTACAAGCCAATTTTAGTGGGGAGCACTTAGAGAAATGGAATAAATCATCATATTTTAAGGTGCAGTTCAAGTCTAAAAGTTAATTGTTGCATCTAATTTACAAAGTAGTGTAGACTTAGATTTCCCTCTAAAGCAGCCTGGTAGCTCAATGGGTTAATCGTTCGAATCCCAGCCTGACTCCTAGCCCACCCCCCACCAGGTGTGTCCCTGAGCCAGACACTCAGCGCTAGCTCCCTGTAAGTCGCTTTGGATAAAAGCATCTGCCAAGCAAAGTAAAGTAATGCCAAATCTTTTTTTGACTCTGATTATGTGCTTTAATGATATATAATGTGTACATTATATATGCGTTTGTATGTGGTCTAATGTGGTTTCAGCATTATGTGTTTTTGTGTCTGTGCTTGCGCATGCATTACATTTTTTATGCTTACATGCTTCTTCCATTCAGTTGGCTACACTACAGACGACCTCCAGTTCATGTGGCAGACAGAAGACCCGGTGCAGATGGACGCCATTGCTCTGCCACAGTTTGATATCAGACAAGAAGATATTGATTATGGGAACTGCACCAAATTCTATGCGGGAACAGGTACTGTCCATGTCATTTGGAAGGTGGAATTTTAACTAGTTCAGTCACAATACATGCATTAGCCAATAGCCAAAGTAGCAAGGTTTCCATTTCCCATTTAGCAATACAATATAATTTTATACAGTATAATAAGTTTATACATGAGTTGTTTTCAATGACAACTCACGGGCTGAGCACACTAACAACTAATTATTTGTTCTGGGATTTACTGGATATTGTTTTTTAGCTGGACTATTTAGTCTGGCTGCAGCCATCATACATGGTGTTATAGTTTCCCTGTCATAGACATCAGGAGAGGATGATGGGTCTTTTTGTTAAGGTAAGATTAGTTGGGTGCCGTTGATTGAAAGATGAAATCTGGGCAGATCAGATTGTAGACTGGCAGACTTCAGTTGCGTGTTCTTATTGAACCGAAGCTAAAGTCCGGCTTGTTTCTTCTCTTTAGTAAAGGCTGAAAGATTATTTCACCTCAATCATCCTGTTTTCATTTCTAAAGGAAATTAAAGTTTAACTTAATACCTTTTAGGATTGTGAAAATGGACTCCGGACTTTTGGTGATGTGGAGCCTCACAAGCTTTTATCATAGAGAGCGAAGAGTGTTAAATAAGAATATAACATAAGACCAACATGTTGCTCTTTCAGCTATTTAAATTCAAGTTGTCCAGTCTTACTCACTTAAATACACTGAGCATCATTGAGGTCTAAAACAACATGTTGAATCAGTGGAAAAGGATGAAAAGAACAGCATGATATGAATCCTGCTGCACAGATGGTCTTTGTTTGTGTTCCAAGATGCTAAAAAAATTCCAATAGTCAAAAACTCCACAGGGTATCTTTCAGTCTGATCATTCAAATTGAAGTCAAATGTAAGCAGTCTCTTATCCCTCCCCTTTACTTTCTTCTCTTGCGTGTCCTTTTCTTTGATTATCAGTGTGTACAAATTACTCTCTGTGTGTGAAAATCTAATTTCCCTTGCAAAACATATTTCTGTGTGGCTATACAATTTTAGTATTCAGGATTTGGGGTGGAGGTAGTTAGTATTGACTGTAGCATACACAGAGTAATGAACAGCAGGTCACACTGACCATTTTCCCAGAATGCTGGCACGGCTAAGATTACTGAATATTCCTATAATAAAATAGAAGAAAAACTACAATAATGGTCCTGGTGCTGTGCCATACATGTATTCAGACCGCTGTGAGAACAAAACGACATTTGCAATGAAATGGAAAATCTCTAAATGACCTCAGTGCTCTCGCGCTTGGGAGGCACACACCGCTGGCAATAAGTCAGCCTTTTAACAGGTTGTCATGGTAACCTGGCCAGACACAAAGATCACCTCTGTACGACTGGTTCGAGCCTGCTCTGCGACACAGGCAGCGCTTAGACGTTGCATAAAGCTCACCCATAGATCCCCAGGCTAGTTAAATATTACTTCAGCCCATCCACTCCACCATCCCATTGGATCTACAGACCAGCCTCAAAGAGCAGAAACTCAGCACTTCCTTCTGTAGGAGGTCTGGACTCAATGGATGCTTAAGGCGATGAAGTCCATGTTTCCAGCGGAGTCTGATTGGATAAATTGATCATTTATGAATATAACACGTTCTTATCTACGTATTGTAAGAGTGAGTGCAGTTCTAGCTAGTTCTGCCACCCTGAGTGCAGAACTAGCTAGAAGTGTCCTTGTTCTCAGTGAGCTTTTTCTTCATCTTGTCTCCTGCCTTCTCTGTTACTAATGATGCAGCCAGCTGTGCTTTGATTTGTGCTTGGACAAAAGGAGGCAAATCAGATACAAGACTTAACTTGGCTCCTACTTTTCCTCTAAATGCCTAATGTGGGGTTAATAGACTGTGTCAGTATTGGGCCATTTATCTCACCTGCAGTTTTCATATTATGGCCCATATACTCACATTTCTAGACTGAATAAGTCATAATCGCCCAGTGTTTTTTAAATAACAAAGATGGTTTTATGCTGTGTCTAACTATGTCGGACACCTACAGTAGATGTCATTTTGAATCTGAGATTTCAGCCCAGCAGCATGTAAACGTTTTTCATATATATATTTATTTATTTATAATTTTATTTTACAGGTTACTACACCTGTGTAGAGGTTATCTTCACTCTCAGACGACAGGTTGGCTTCTACATGATGGGTGTTTACGCTCCCACGCTGCTAATCGTAGTCCTGTCCTGGCTGTCCTTCTGGATCAACCCTGATGCGAGCGCTGCCAGGGTCCCCTTGGGTAAGGATTATTTTAAGTCTATTGATCACTTCCAGAAGTGATAGTAGAAAAAATTGACACTTTTTCTCCCCAATCATTTACATCATGAGTTCATCAATCACTTAGTCACCGTGAAGGATGTTATCTGTCAAGCATGGCACCATGTCCAGTGTTGTTCTGTATGTGATGAATCACTGGATACAGCTGTAATTCATAGGGCACACTGCAGTGGTGTATTAGGTCCATATGTTCTCTTGGGAACTCTGGTGGAGATATTATACAAATCTAATATACTTCAATCAATTTCTTGGCCCACAACTCATGGCTACTGTCGTGTGATGCCTGTTTAGCCAGATACACAGATTGCACTTGTGAGAACTTTAGCTGTGTTTATTATATGCAGATACAAAGCACAGCTAATGATAGTGACCAATTACATGTTTCTACAATGGCCTCCAGAGCTCAACACACATGCAACAGACAAAACACAAGCAAATTAAGAAAACATTTCACCAACCAACTGTTGCCTCTTTTCATGTTGTTGTTTTTTTAAGTTGCAGTTTAATGAACTCTCAGGGCCACTGTAAGTTCTGTTTTTCTTCTATTCATTTCTTATGTTAATCAGTGTGTGCAACAAGGGCTGTTCAGGAGAACGAGAGAACCACAGCTGGTCAATGAGGCGCACCTGATCCCTATTAATACAATTAATGAAAGAGTGTGCAGAGTTACGTGAGGAGCACTGCTGTTTTCCCAGTCAAAGATGAAAACAATGTGTCTGGCCTGAACAATGTTCAGTTAGATGAATTCTGTGACATTGTTAGCCTGAGAGCAATGCAGGAATGGTCAAGAAATGGTTTTGCTTACCCCGCCTCTCGCCCGATGACAGCTGGGATAGACTCCAGCACTCCCGTGACCCCTTTCGAGGATAAGTGGTTAAAGATAATGGATGGATGGATAGATTTGCTTTGTACATTCTGAATGAATTGCAGCCAAGAACCAGATGAGCAATCCCTTGCGTCGCTCGTCGCCGCTCTTGGCTGTTGGCAAAGTTCTATTTTCATCTAGCCCTGCAACTTTGGAAAAGGAACAGAAACTCTCATACAAGGTTTATAAAAACATATTATACTACTTTTAACAAAGCTTGAACAACATAACATAAAAGTATTGCTACTTAGACGTGTGTTTGTTAGGAGGCAACAAATAATAATAATAATTAGCAAAGCAAGCTTTTGACCAGACGGTAGCAGTTCAATCTCCTGAACCAGCAGCATTGAATCTGGAATTTGGGGACAACAGTGCTCACCACTCATACATTTACACTTCTGTCATGCTCCAGTGAAACTACTCCAGGTAAAGAATGGCAGAAAACTTAAGCTGATGACAGCATTTCTTTTAACTGTAACATCCTAATGTCGGCCAATTAGTCGTGGCTGCTAAGCTTTCACATACCTACAGACAAACACTGCACATGATGGAACTGACTTGTGCTTGCTCCCCCCTCCTCCATTAATGAACCTGTGTGTAATATGTCAGCGTCGCCCACATACAGTATCACACAGGCACCTCTGTGTGCACAGGGCTGCATGGATACGATAATCCTTTGTTTTGCCTCTCCAGTCATCCATTCCCACCTTTTCTTCATCCTCCCTCCAGTTGTTTATCGCCACTTTCATCCCATCATCACTCCAACTCCTCCTGGAAGCCTCCTCTGACTCCTTTGTAAATGGGATCAGTCCAGGTCAGTCAACACCTTTGTGTGGGACTACTCTCATTTATTGCTCTTTGGCGAGTGTGTGTGTGTCGTAACATTTATGTGTGTTTGGTGTGCGCATGTGTCCGTACATGTGTTAACAATGTTCTGAACGAAGGTCTACGCAAGTATGTTCTTTCCACATAGGAATTTGAGCAAATATAACAGTAAAAAATAGTTTCCCACCACCTTACAGCGTGTTTCGGGTTTTATACATATATATGTATGTTCCATAGATAAACAGCTTCTCATGGATTATAGTAGACTTTCTCCCTTTTGAAGTTTGCTTTAAGGTTGAAGCAGTTTTATTAGAAATTCTGAACTCTGCATGAACTTTCCTTGATGAGTGACCATAATGAGAACAGGAGGCAAAACTCATTGGTCATTTCAAAGTACTTTACTTATTGTGTCTCTAAAGTGGCATTACTGTATGAAAGGGGAGCGAAACCCTTCGCTGGTAGTTAAAATACACTCTTAAGAGTCACTGTAATTATTTCTGCTGTAACCTGAGAGAAGTGCTTCAGTGCAGGGGAAAATCTCTAACGTGTAATCCTGTTGGCCATCAGAGATAAAACAATTTAAAATTAGTGTCATTAGAGGCTGTCTGAGCTCTTGGAGTTGTCCTAATAAAAGAGGTGAAGGAACAATGATGAGTCTTAATTGCAGTCTTGTGCTCAGAAGCCTTGTGTGGATGTGAGTGTTTTATTATAACGCTTGTGCAGATTGGAAGATTAATCTGCTCAGTATGTTGTGCACTGATGCGGAAATGCATAATTTTTAGTCGGAGTGTATGCATTTCCTCATTTGTGGTATTAGTTCACCTTTATATCAGGTAACACAGTTAAGCCTTCATTTTAGATTTAAGATCCTTTAATGAATGAAAACTCGGTAGTATAGAGGTCGTAAAATGTATACTGCAGTACACAACACAGGATGGAAAAGATAGATTATTGTACAAAGGAAAGGTAACTTTTTCTCAAGTTTTCTCTCAATTTGCTAACTGACAAGGTTATTTGTCTTCCCTCTTTCCTTAGGAATACTCTCCGTGCTCTCTCTGTCCTCTGAGTGCACCTCCTTGTCTTCGGAACTGCCCAAAGTGTCCTACGTCAAGGCCATCGACATCTGGCTCATCGCTTGCCTGCTGTTTGGTTTCGCCTCGCTGGTGGAGTACGCTGTGGTTCAAGTCATGCTCAACAGCCCAAAGCGCATTGAGGCCGAGAAGGCCAAGATGGCATCGAAAGAGAAGGCTACGGGAAAGAGCCCTGCTGCCAGGAACAACACGGTCAACGGGACCGGAGGGACGCCGCTTCATGTCAGCACCTTGCATGTAAGTGGATCTGGTTTGATAACTGTGCGTTTCTGTGTCACCATTCATGGACGAAAATAGTAACCGATCAAACTGAAGTGAAACCATTTTAGACCAAAATAAGCACTTTTGGGTGCCAGAGCAATATGTCTTGATAAGATCATTTAAAATATGTCAGGTTGTGCCGCTACCCAGTGTTCATGATCCTCAAGTGAATCTAAGTGAAAAATAATAAATAAATTCTAACGACATAGTCTCAACATGTAGATCTAAGTATCTGTAATCTATAGTGATCAGGATATTTACACTCTCAAGATACTGTGACATTATACTTTGTCATTTTGACTGAGCCGTTTTTTTTTAACATATAGTCTTGATGATTTAAATGAATGTGAAATGATTTAATAAAGTATGTAATTGAAAATGTTAGCATCCATAACTGGATGACTTATTTCTGCAGCACACTACCATTTCAGTGATGCTGCTTTTTGTTGCTTTGAACGAGTATGTGGCGTGTAAGTATGCCTATGTTTACGCATATGATTCTGTGTAACCTCCCACCTACAGTAACACACGGTGCAATGACAAAACACATTTTCCAAATTAAATATTCTCAGGTGGGCTTGTGGCAGTGGTGCACAGAGATCTTATCTACACGCAAAACAGAGAAAACCAATTATTAAAAATTGGCATTGTCTTCACCAGCCACATACACACAGATCAGTCAGTATTCAAGTCTGATGCCCACATGCACATCAGGCAGGCAGCACGGTGTACAAGTCCTCCAATTGTATGCCTAATTGAAATTAATTTACCTCTGAGTCGCCGTTAGTCCGGACCACATTTGATTTGAGAGGATTGCATAATTTCATTCAGGTTTAATGGGTTTTCTTGTCAAAACCAAATCAAAATAATGAAGCTTTAATGAGCTTAATGACTTCAGTGAATAAGCATCCATAGTCTGATTAGATCCCGTTCACCCTGCAGGCCTTCAGAGAAGTTGATGAAAGGAATTTTTTGGATGACATTAAACCACATCCTTGGCAAAATGTTTTTTATAAGCCCTGGTTGTTTGCTGAGATAGCATGAAAAGGTGTATAGGGGTATAAAAGACCCCAGATGAGAGTGCAACCATATTAGGCAATATTTGAGAGCACAAAGTAAATCTAATTCTGGCTGCAAAGAGCTTTTATTTTCTCTTAAAATAGCAGTAGTTGTGATTTATCAGCATGAGTTCTGTCCTTGCTTTTGGATCAAACGATGCTTTACTAGGTTTGTAGTCTGTTTTCAGTCGATTCCAACAATCCTAAAGAGCCTTGTTAAATGTTCTTCTCAGCTTAGACGAAACCACCTGCAGCATGGATGTGACGTCTGTGAGGCCTTATTGCTACTGTGTACACATTTTTATCTGTCATGAGAAAGCAGGGTATTTGTATGTTGTTTTTTTTACCAGGGCATGATTGTAGAGAAGCAGAGAATATTTTTCTATAATGATGATTTGCGTAGTTTTCGGCCACCGGAGAGAGAATTTGGCACGATCCCAAATCCCATTTAATAGAAAGACTGAAAAACTGATTAAAGCAAATAAATAGACTGTCAGACAGATGGCTGAGATTCAAAAAGAGTTCAGACAACACGGCATAAATCTGTTGATGTATACATCTCTCCATTAAGTAAGCTACATTTATAGACAGAACAGAAAATACCCAGTAGATAAATACATACATAGATATACATGTGAGGGAGAGAGAGAGATACAGACGGGAGGAAAAAGTAAACGGCAGAGCTGGACTGTAATGCTGATCTGTTGTTCAATCGGACAGCTTTAAACCACTTTGGACCAGTTACACCGCCTCAGGATCTGCCAGCAGCACTTGCACACTATTACTGTAATTCTATCTTGGCTCATATGTTTCTCACAGATAAGTGTATTTTGGAATGAAATGACGGAGAATTTAATAACCAGTCCTGTTTTCTCTCATGTTTCTCTCATGCACCCAGGTCGCGGAGACTCGCTGCAAGAAGGTGTGCACCTCTAAATCAGACCTGCGGACCAATGACTTCAGCATTGTGGGCTCGCTCCCGCGGGACTTTGAGCTGTCAAATTTTGACTGCTACGGGAAGGCCATCGATACCGGTGCTGCCCTCGGCAAATCCCAGGCCAAGAACAACAAGAAACCTCCTCCCCCGAAACCCGTCATCCCCTCTGCTGCCAAAAGAGTCGACCTGTATGCACGAGCCCTCTTCCCTTTCTCCTTCCTATTCTTTAACGTGATTTACTGGTCCATATACTTGTGAATACATTTAAATTGTCTTGTATTATTGACCCCCACTTCACTCCCGTGAGTTCTTTATTGATCAAATTTCATTCAGAGTTTCATTCCAGGTGCACATTGAGACTTATACAAAATGATTGCTGAGAAGAAATATGAAACTTTGATTATTATACATTTATCTTCACAAAAATATAAATATCTAAAAACACTATTATCATTTGTGCATTACATGATAATTATAACTTTATCTTTCCCTAAAATGGATATATAGCATCTTGTATTGAAATACTTTATTTCTTGATAATGGTACATGAGAGGCAAACACAGGACTGCAGAGGTAACTGTTCTGATGAATGGTGTGTAAACAAATCCACCAGGAATTGATTGCGTAATGGCCTAACAGAAGATGTGCAGATCTATAAAAGAGCATTTGTAAATAGCTGTTTTGATTTGATTTGCTTTTGCAAAGTATGAGTCTTCCCTGAAGTTTAATAAGTTTAATAATAATGCTTTAAGCATTTTGTTTAAGCTTCAGTGCACAGTCTAACATTGTAATTATTAACTAGCATGTTCAAAAGTGCATGTATATCGAGATCAAATATAAATATAGAAAGTATTTATTAAATTTTATTACTCTTATGATTTGCTCTTGAGAAGATATGTGGATATGTGAAACACTCCTGTTCTTGCTCAGATGGTCATTTTACACTGCCACTTCCTCCAGCAAATGTAACGTTCTACCTGTAGCGTGTGCAAATGGGTCACTAGTGTGTTCGTCAAATTTACAAGCAGAGATAAATAAAAGATCTAATGTCTTTCCACCATTCTGTGTGATTACATATTAACACTTCCTCAGCAATGGACATCATTTAATTTTGTGACTAGTGAGGAAATAACTGTTTACTTAGTGTTATCACGTTTTCTGCGTTTTCAGGCACAGCAGCCTTTGTTTTCAGCATTTTTCTCTTTGACCTGCTGACATGCGTCTCATACATCACACAACAACACAGCTGCTTCTTCCACAGAGGCAGGACTTCTCCTAATATGCCAAACTGGGCATCTATTATTCATACTGGAAAATGACCCCTGACTATCATGGCGAGACTTCTCATATGAAATCTGTCTTCGGCTTAATGAAGCAAGATTGATACTGACCTTATGTCACAACAACACGGTCATATTAACCAAGTTTGAGGCATATTGGCTCAGATTTATTTATGTAAAGCTTTTCTGTTTGGCACCACAATTGTCAATGAATGATTTTTTTTTTTTTTTAGTTAGCACAATGTCAAAAACAAGAGTTTTTTTTTTCCTCGCTGTGGCTGCCATGGTTACAGACGTGGGAATTTTTTCCTCTCATTAGAAAAACGAGTGAGTCAGACTGAGACTAGACTTGTGGGGAATATGCCTCTAAAATCACAGATGGAGCCTGATCTATCAAGTGAAGCATGTTTTCTCCGAATCATGGACTATTTGTAGTTAATAGTACCTTAATAGTAAGACTCATATCGGCTCTGACTAAATCTCAAATCAGAAAGAGTCTGCATTGCACTGCCCTCCGATGGTCAAATCTGTATTTGTTTTGTGTAATGAGGAGAAAAAATCCTCTCCTGGGAGAAAACAGAGGTAGTGCCATGTTGTGTGCAAAGCATGATGATGACACTGCCAGAAAAAGGAAGTAGATGACCACACCATGCTAAAATACAGGTACCACTGTGAGTGCAGGCCTCATGGGTACACTGAAGTGCACTGAAAGACTTCCTATTCGGTACAGAAACTATAAATACATTAATAAAACCAAAATACTACAGTATATTTGAATTGATTTTAAGCATGGTCACAGTTTTTTTCCCCAAAAAAACTGACATGTTGTATTCATAATTTTTAGCAGAGAATGTTTTCTACACCAAATTTTATACTAAATGTTTTACTGGTGCAGGGAGACGATAATCACGTGTGTGTGATTTAATCCACAGCACCAGGACAAAAAAATTAATTAAATAGAGCTTTTGTCACTGGAGTGACTCATGTGTCCGTGCGTGTTTCTGTGTGTGTGTCTGCTCCACCCCCACACCCCAGCACCATGCTAGCAACACAGTGCAGTAACCTATATCACACAGGACGCTTTCTAATCCAACGTGACCTCTCACCAGGCAGCCACCCAGGCTACCAAGAAAACCACCATGACAGTCAGGCAATGATTAGAGGATGAACGGTGGGGGGTGGTGGGGGGTGGGGGGGGGTGGGGGTTGGGGCACAGGGGCTTTCACACATGAAAAAATGTCTTAATCAAAAAAAGAAATTTTTTACTACTGATCAATGTTAGCATCAGAATTATATTCCACCAAATTATGATATAATAGAATCAAAGACATCGAGTATAATGATCAATGGAAAGCCACAGAACACATACTATCAATAGCTACCCACACTATATTATTTATTATAGTACAGATAAATCTTTTATTTTAAGCTTTATTTGTTTACTTCCTGTCATATTTGTGTAGTCTCACAAGGTTTTATCAGAAACCTGTGAAATAATTCAAGTGCCACAGAGGATTTCAGGTCAGCCACAATTTTACACTTCCTCACAGGTCCAGGGCCGTTCGGTGGTAGATCTTTGGCAGATTTTGAAATGTGGAAGTCTAGAAAGTGTGGGGCATGTCATTTCCTGTCAAGGGTCAAGGTGGCGAGAAGCTCAGTATCAGTCTGACTGAACCAATCTGAAATAGGAATGACCGTGGGTCCCATCATTATAGTTAGTTCTGCCCAAACCAGAGAAAAGATAGAGTGAAGGCAGACAGGGTGATGAAATGGTGCAGGTCAAATATCATCAGCCCTGAAAAGCCAGATAGTGTGGAGGAAATAGAGGAGAGAGGATGGTAAAAGCAGAGAAATGGAAAATTGCACCGAGGACCAATATGAAAAGCAGGAACATGTGCACCTTTCAAATGTAATTGTCGTGCCTTTGATTCCAATCAACCTTTCAAGAACCAAAAGGTATCTTGTGAATACTTTACTTTTTGAAATGTGCATGACTATGGGCTCATAAAGCAAAGACGGTTTAAGTACTCGTCTCAGCTGGAAACACGAAAACCATCAAACAGCACAGGGTGCAAGAGGATGCATCATTAGTAAGAGAGAGGGGTTTAAAAATAGAAGTAAGAAATGAAACATAAGCTGTACTACTACACTTGATGGTAATTAAAAAACAATGTTGACCCTCCTGCATCTTTTTCAGCCCCATTTAATATCCATCTGTTGCAGATCTCTTGCTCTTTGAGCTTTAATTTGTCATTTTTATTTTGCATGTTCAGTCAGAAGGTTAAGACCAAGCTGGTTTCAGAACCTTTAGCTAAAAATCTTAACAAGTATAGATCGATAGGCAAATAAATTGTTTTGAAATGTAGTACAGACATGAATGATTCTCAGACAATTAATCATAATGACTTTGAAGATTCTCAAATTTCTGAATTTGATTGAGGTTGATGTTTTTGAATTTTAGTGAAATAGTTCTATTGATATCGTGAACTTTGGCACACATCTTATGTTGCCCAGTGAGTTCTCATAGTATTACGGTATTAGTACTGTAGCTTGGAACTTTGCATAAATGGTGTTTTAAAGGTTAAACTTACAAAGAGCACCGTGCAACATTGGCACAGCTTAGGAGCTACTGATGCAAGCCCATGCAGTCAGAGTGTCCAGTCTCAGCAGTCTTTCTGACCATGGGACCAATCCCTTGGGTTAGCAACTCCTTGTATGCTTGTTGTGTATTCACATCACCTTTTTTTTTTACTGTAAGCTCATAAGGGGCCCTAAATGACTGTGATGTCAGCAGCCACTGCACTCTATAAGAAACTACAGAGTTTTCTGATGGACTGACATGACAAAGATCATCAAAACCAAATCAAAATAAACATAAATGTTTGGTTTCAATGTTATTTAGTCATAGTTATGAGTTTCAATTTTCGGAAATAGCTCAAATGTGTAAATAACACTGCTCCATACAAAAAAATCTTGTGAATCCTGTTTGACATGCTTTGCTGATGTTCCTGTCCCAGTTCTGTTGGTCTGTGCTGTAGGAGGCATAATACACACTCTAAAAGCATTCTGTTTGTAGGCGTTCTTCTGCTTATCTGGCTGATAGCTTGCTCTAGCCCATGTCGTAAAGTAATAGAAATGTTCCATGCATAAGGAAGTGCTGGGGACGATCAGTTCACCTGGGGTTTTTATGTAACAGATGAAAAGCTAGTAGATTCTATCATCAATTCGTACAAGCTAATTTATGAAAAACTCACATTTTGTGAACTATTTCCTGCAGAATCTTACAGTCTGTTGTCCAGTTCTGGGCTCAGACGTATCCTCATGTACACTGCCTTTGCGTAATGCCCTTTAATATTCGAACTGCTTAATGAACAAGTAGACTCACCTGTAGTTATTTTTTTGTTTATTCAGATTTGATGGTCTAAAATTTAGCGTCCTAAGCTTTTAAATGGGAAGTATTCCTTTTTGCAGCATGGTCCTGAATTAATTTGTTAGGATATTTAGACCAAATTCCTCAGAAGTAAAAAACTGAAACACAGCTGCACATTATTTGAAATCATTTCTGACCACATCATAAGATGAACACTAAAAATTCATGTCACGTCGCAACGTCTTGGCCTCTCTAGTTTCTTGCATATTTACCCAAGTGGATTGACTATTAATTTATTTTGAGTTTATTTTTGATAAAATATGTAGGGTAGCAGGTCTCTCGAGATTCTCCACAAACCCATTTTTAAAGGTCAACCCAAACATGGAAGATAATTTCTAAATGTGGAATAAAACAATACAGGGAAGAAGAAACTCATTTAGACAACAGACTTTGTTTTAGGCTATCAGTGGACTACAAGAGAATACATTCAATCTATTGTTTCCGTGAACAGCAGCTAATGACAGCGAGGGGATCTGCTGGAAGTACTGTGTTCATTCTGTTAGCAAAAAGGTACCAGGTCATCATAAGCTAAGTGTCCTGTTGAAATGAGACAATAAAATGCTCCTCGTGTTAAACTACACAGCTTACTCTGAAACCCACCCAGACGCAGGTAGAATGTACAAACTCTGCACAGGAAAGCCCCAGCCGGGGTGGCAGATTCGAACCCAGTGAGGAAACAGCGATAACAACTGTGCCACCCTCTCTTCCATGTAATTAACTCACATTTATGTTGTAATCTGTCTTTTAGACAGCACACAAATGAACATGCACAATGTGGATTTTATCTACAGACAAACACATGATTGAACACATTGAGGAAAAAATGTAATGATAATGAATAGATGCATACTAATTTGATGGTATGAACAGTTGTAATCACGACCATTTGTTTACCATCCATTATTAATCAAATTAAGTTTCAATCTATAGGGCACAAAATCTTATTCTCAAATTATAGAAAGAAAAACTCCTCGCTCCCCAAAAATACCTTATAGGATTAAATGAAATACTCTTGGGAACTTCTTGGGAATTATGGATCCATGAAATTAAGCATTAGAGACAAATTAGAACGTACCTGTTTTATTTGTGTGCATGCTTTTTTTCTGTGCAGTGATATATGTGCACTCAGCAAGCTAAAGATTCCTCTGCACAGGATCCAGTGTTACGCGTGGTGTGCTGTCCATGGTACTGAAATCTGACACACTACTTCCAACTGCTGCCACCCTCGTTAGACTGTTTCCAGACTGCTGTCTCACACCATCCAGTGATTAATATACGTCTGTCTGAGATATGCATATTGTAATACCAGGGGCCAGCAATGCCATTTATTTTCTGTTAGCTGTGAGGCAACTCTCCTCCTTTTAACCCTGTTCAAAATGGCACCTACACCCAGCCATAGATTTCACTGGATTTGTATGCAGAGGATGGAAATAAGCGCTAGATCAAAGTTAAAGAGGAGATTCATTTGATGGTTATTCCTGGAGGGCACGAGTGATTGCCTCCAGCTGATGCTCTTGATGGGTTTTCTCAGTAAGAAATGTTGGGCACTAACGTTTTAGTGATGCAAGCGACAGTAAAGTATTTTAAGGTCTCAAACCAAGCTGTCAGGAAAGAAAGTGTTGCTTGTTTGATATTTAAAAAAGAAGCTTCTGAGTACTGTAAACTGGAGATTCTTAAGGTCTTTGACAAAAGTATCCAACATGCTGATTAATAAAGCAAATAAATCTTGAGTATAACTGTGGGCATGGCATTTTTGGCCTCATCTGCAGTATTAAAATGTCAATAGAGGCTTAGTCTTCTTTGTCTGAGACCAGAAAGGCTGAGGTTCTCTTGGGTGGAGAAGTTTTTTGTGCTTTTACAAAAAAGGAGATTGGCCTTTTTCATAAACTGGGGTTGGGACAGTTAAAAGATCCTATGTTTGTACCTAATGGCAAAGATAAAAAAAATGAACTGGCAGTTAATAGCTCGACAACGTTTTCAGCAGCTTGAAATGCATAATCCCATGGCAGAGACATCAGGACCCGACGTATCAATCCTCCAGTAGCTGAAGTGTGGTGTGAACTCATTGTCACCAAGTGGATGCTGCTCGGGTCTTTTCGTCTCCATCCGCCTTCTCATTAACATTCCTCACTTGTGGGTGTGATGCTGAAAGGGTCTCCGGCGCGCCGAGCGGAGACGCGCAGTGTCCCTGTGCTTTCAAAGGAGGTATCAGCTGCCGGCAGGAGGGGAGCGACGAAGACGGGCGGAAGAAGAGACAGCTGATCCTCGTTGCAGGCGACCATTCCTTCACCACTGGTTTTGTTTCATTTTTAGCCTGCAGGAAAAAAAAACGGCCCTTTGCTGCTGATTATTGTCATTTTCTCCCCAAGACTTAAGGTCTCCAGTATGTGTCGGATCTAACATCTCCGGAGAGAATTAGGAATATCAGACTCCCCTGGTGGATGTGGACACCTAAACTGTGGACATGGAAAAGATAGTAAATTTATCCATTTCGGTTCTGCTGGTTTTATGGGGATGCGCGCTTGGAGGCTCGCCCAGTGTTCAGATTGGTAGGTGTCTATTAGTTTAAAAACGGTTTGCGTGAAAAGCAGCGACTTTCATAGTTAAATGATAAATGGTTAAGATGTTTCACATAACACAACAATGTGTAGCTATTTAGCTCATAGCCTATTTCTGTGTCGATTTCAGGGGGACTCTTTCCAAGAGGAGCAGATCAAGAGTACAGCGCGTTTCGGATAGGAATGGTTCAGTTTGGCACCTCGGAATTCAGGTTGACGCCTCACATCGACAACCTGGAAGTGGCCAACAGTTTTGCTGTTACCAACTGTTGTAAGTAATAAGCACATTTCTCATGTTTTTGAAACGAGCAGCGCTTTCTCTACAAGTGTCCATGGTGTTCTGATGCTCACTTCGTGCGCTTTCCTAACGCCAGTGTGGATAAACCGATCAGCTCTTAGGCTGAAGAAGAGGATTATCAGACTTGTCTAATCTATATTCTGTCAGCAAACATATTGAGGCTGCGAGCTGGGTAGTTGAGGATGAACGACTATAGGATGGGGAAAGTTGGTTTCCACAGTAACAGTCTGTCACATCCATCCAATTTTCATTCCTTCAGATTCAGAGATCAAACGAGACCACACTATAAAATATCTATCTATCTGTTTCTAAACTGAGAGAAAAACGAAGTGGAGGTCAGATAATATCGTAGATTATAGTTGATTCCAACATCATCAACCTGTTTCTTTGACATGTCTTTTTCATAGGCTGGAGATCTGACTTTTGCCTTCTATAAGCCTGCATATGCAACAAAAGTGAATCTGTTTCTCTACATTTATTAAATTTTTCCTTCCATGTTTCGAGAGGCAAACGAAAAGAAAAGACTTGCTGAGATGGACATTTTTTTTGCAGTGCGCACCGTCAGCTTAGAAAGGAGCGGTGTTTTATCCATTGTTGGCTCCTTCATAGATCTGAAGACCTACAGAGCGTTAAACGCTTAAACATGTGTTAAGATTGAGATGGATCAAAACGATCATAGCTTTTGGCCAACTGAAACGACTCACGACTCCTCATTGTGTTTAGCTTTTCAGACAACAGAGTTTTTAAGATTCAGTTTTAATCATTGATGTCTTTATGAGAAGAGCCAAGATTCTGCCTGCTTTCTTCCAAATAGCTGCCATAGGAGGCTTCTTTAACGCCTAGATTTTAAGGTCGCCCTATTTATTAGACTGCACATTTCATTAGGCGGTTGCCAGGCGACTACTCCTCTCAACAGTCCTTTAAACATAAATCAAACGTTTCTGATTGGTGCGCGCATCGGTCCAATAGATTGTATTACCATATAAAAGCTTCCGGCTTGGAGAGGAGAGCCTCACTGCGCCCAGCAGATCACAGGGAGTCATGTCGATGCTCAACATGCACACACACGTCCCCGGTTGTCACGAAAACACGACAACACGAGTGTGTATGCTGCTTACTGGAAAAGAACAAAACTGCTGATCTGCTGTAAGTTCATCGTTTGTGGGATTTATAGTCAACTCAAAATTTGCTCTATAGATATTTGATCATTGTTTGGTTGACTTTTAACGAAATTCATATCTAACATATTAGAAACTCCAAGTGGACCATGTTATCTACAGACTCACAATCACATGGGTTCCCCCAGTTTGATTCCTTTTAGTGTGTGTGTGTGGTGTTACATGAACTCTAATGTGATTTTGGAACATAATGGAAATACATAATTGGTTAAGGTCAACCAATTACGATCAACTTGTTAGTAATCTTCACCTGATTATTATAGAGTTATTCAAATTACCCTGGCAAAAACTTTGATTTTTTTTTTTTTTTTTATTAGGAAATAAACCCGATACACTCTTTAACACACAAAGAATATACGAATAGCAGCATGAACCTGTGGTAGAAAATGACATAAACACACATAGTTCTTTTAAAGAATGCCGGCTGTCACACAGCATTTAGGAAATTAACTTTACTAAACACATCACATAAAGTCAGAGGTCTGTTAAAATCAGTGTGCTGCAATCCTTGTAAATGCTTAGAGCTATTATTCTGGTTAAGCAGAGTATTTAGTGTGCATGCAATTAACTGAGTGGAGCACCTGCATGATATTTTATGCTAAGTAGCTGACATTTCAGACTGGTGGGGGTGACAAACAATGAAGGCTCCACTTCAAGAACAATAATAACTGCAGTTATTGTTGGTCTCACATTTACACAGCAAATTGCACACGACCCAGACTTAATTTGTAATTTCAAGCTGAGAGATGCACAGTCATGCTAAATATGAAAAATGAAAAGATAAAAAAGTTTTTTTTGTCCTTCACAGCACACACACACACACACAGAAGGCTGAATGTGTACACATGCATACATGTGGTGTCCACATCTTCTAATCAACTGCGTTAGTGGGAGTTGGAAGCAGGAGGGGTGAGGAGAGGTGGTGGTGGTGTGTGTGTGTGTGTGTGGGGGGGGGGGGGTGCTTTTAAGCCAGTAGATGGCAGTCTGCCTCACAATCCTGCTCCATCTGTAATTATAGTGCATTAACACCACCACTCTGTCTTTTGTTAAAATGTACTTTGGGAGGCGGCGTGCAGTGGAGAATAAGAGGAGAAATATTGAAGCCGACATGACACTTTGAAAGCGAAAATGTTATTGTAAGCTCCCTGTTGATTTATAGAACTCGTCACGCACTCCATTATCAGGAGCTGCTGCTTATTGTGAAAGAGGTGTGTTGGATGTGAACACCCATTTTGGATCCAGGAATAGCAGAATTGTTAAAAAAAAACTGATTAGACTTTGAAAGGCAGCTTTAATAGAGGCTGGGGGACATTTAAATACCATAAGTTACCTCACATTTATTTATATACTTGTGGTTCTCTATCACACTGAATGTTAATTTGATTCGGTTTGTGTCTTAATTTCTTTTTTTTGCCAGTCCACTTAAAACAGAAAGATGCGTTGATATGATCGTGACCTAATGCTTCGACCATATGGAGTCCCACAGACATATCACACTGTATACTCTATATTTGGCCCGTGCAACAGCGTACTCCATCAATGCAGTGTGTCAGACACAGTGGGAGGGGAGGATGATACATTCCTCCACCAGTAACAGTTCATCTGGACAGGCCTGCATCTGCTGCCAAGACCAGGGGAGTCGTGACTTCGTGCGTGTGTATGTGTGTGCAGTTGTATTGTTGTGCTGTCCACCCAAAGCAATAAATTTAAAAGGATCTTGTTCAAACTTCTAGGAAAACAACCACTTCAGAGACCCCACAAATGACTAATGCGCCCTGAAACACCTCACTGCTGTCAAAAATAACAGATATTTTTGATGTATGTTGAGCTTCTGGGGCCATGTCTTGTGTAGTGTTTTTTTTTAAACCTTGAGATACTGTAAAAAGCATGTGTAAGTCCTAATTAATGGTTTACTTCTGCTTAATAATGCTTTATAGGTCAGTTATAATCTATTAATAAGAACCTCCTGCTAGTGTATTTTATATATTTTAGCTTACTTTTCCTGCACAGCTACATTTGATAGACTAAAGGGGCACTGCACTAATTTCGCACTTGAAAATCAGTTTACACGTTATAATGAGAGCTACTAAAATACAAATAGATCTTCCTAAGAGATCACAAGCCAAAATTGTTAGAAACGCGAACTTAATTTCAGCATCAGCCAATTATCTGTCAGCTGACACAGCTTGCACCTTTGTCACTGCCAGTGTCACCTTTTTTTGACAACTTTTCTGTTACTTGAACAAATGAGACACACACACCGGCATCACCCTCTCTGTCCTCACACATTTCGCTAATTGGACAACACAAGCCTTTAAATAATATACACCAAAATGAGCATCTCCAATTAACACTGTGGCACTAGCAGCTGCCTGTGTCTAGGGATGGATTTTCCCTTAAGTACAATTTTAAGATTTTAAATGACATTGTGAACCTGGCTTTGTGGATGTGTATGTACGCTTCTGCCTTATTCTGCCTTCATTCTTTTATTCTTGACAGCCACCTCCTTCAAAGCAAACCACTCTTCTTTTTCTGAGACCAACGTAGCCGTTTGAGGTCACTGACAGTTGGCCAGCAATTTAACACTTCAAAGTTCTAGTTTGTCATGGTTAAATCATGTCTTACTGTAATTTCATGCATCTACATGCACATATCATCTCAGGGACACATGCATTCGAGGACCTTGCTGAACGATCAAAAGCCTACACCAACCATATATGCGCAGTGGGGCATTGGTTATAGCCAATTTATTGTTCACACTTAATTAAGTGCATTCTTCTTCATTTCATAGGGAGCTGTGAAATATTAAATAGGCCTGGGAGCTGGCCGGTCAGAAAATGAGGCTGAACAACCCTCTGTGGAGCTTAGCTTGCCCTCAATACAGCCCCAACCAAGCACTTATCGCTCTGTCCTCAAAAACACAAGGCCGAGATAACATCAGTTGCAGCGTGATTCGAAGGCTCTCAGCTGGAATCCTTTCTTTGTATCATGTCCTAGGTTCTTTCAAGGCAAGTGTCTAAAAAGTCTTTTGGACAATGACTAAACAACATGACATCAACCATGTGCCGCCCTCGGTATGAAATTTAGGCCAGTTTCTAGTTTCAAAACAAAATTGTTTTATGATTTGTTATTATCTGCCATAGTGATTTTTGACAGGATGTTGATGATATGAGAGGGGATGTTGAATGGAAAGTGTGGAGGTATACTTCCATTTGCTGAGAATCTCTGATCTGTTTGCAAATTCATGCACAATAATTCCACATAGGCCCATGAAACAACACATGAAAGGACCCCATGAGTCATGATAAATAAAACATAAGCTGTCCATGTCCCATTTAAGCTGTGATTACTAAACTCACTGTAGTTAAGAGTATTAGCTGTGTGGTCATTTATTATCCTCTGTGGACTTAACCTTTACTGAATTATAAGTGAGAGATGATGCAATATGAAGTCACCTAATAGGCTTGCATTGCTAGATGGAGGGTCCAAACTTTAGCTGAGCAAGCACATGGCACAGGAAACTGACTCCAGAACATATATCCTATTTTTAAGTCACTAGGGATTCATTTATTTACAGTATTGCAAAGTACAAAACTGTCTCTGTCTAAGGTACGAGTATTTTGTGCCTTTGCACCAGGGCCACAAGAGAATTTCTTTGCTTCTCTTGGTTTCCAAATAAAGATCCAGACTGTCTGCTCAGAGCACAGATTCTTATCATAAAAAGATGTAACCGAGGCTTTATCCTTGGCGCTCTATCTAGATGTCCCCTCCTATATCTTCGGTGTGAAAAATAAAAATTCATTCATTGTTCTGCAACGCTTTATCAACCTCTAAAACCTTGTACAGCGACATCAGCATCAGTGCCAACCGCGCTGCTTACCCTCACTTTTCTAATATGTGAATAAGTCAAGTTTCCGAGTGTAGCTGTCACACTGGCAGAGCTGAAGTCTATCATAAGAGTCGGGCACTGTATCACGAAGATGCATCATAGCCAGAATGATTATAGATCAGCTGTCTTTGCCATCTAGAGGTCATCACTAATATGATGAACAGCATCATTTCACAGCTGCACCCACATAGATGGTAGTTGCATTGAGTTATGAGGGAATAATGGTACTTTTCTAAAAGCAAAGGACATACTGAATACAAATGCATACGTTTTCAGCAGAAGTACTTTACTTACTTTATTTTTCTGTCGTGTCAGAAGTTGTGTTTTACACAGATGTTTAGTAATTTAAGCTGGATTTTGTGAGGTATAGGTGTGTATGAATGTGACATTCAGATAATTCTGGAGTTCAGTTAACTGTGAAAAATGAAGCTTTGTTTCATTCTCTTCAGTGAATAACCTTTTCGGCTGAAGAGAGATGCTTGTTAGTATGCACAGAGGACAATCTGTCCTTCCCATCATCGTGGTGATTAAGATTTGATCCGGTTGCCTTGTCTGGTCTTACAGGGTGTTCTTGTAAAACTTATTAGGACTTTAGTTTGTGTGTGGCGCGTGGGTAGGGAAAGATAAAAAAAAGAGAGAAAACGATGATTGAAAAGAGGAAAGGACAGAGCAAGAACATCTTTACAGTGTGACAGACAGAGCAAGAGAGAAGTGAACAGGCAGACCTGTTGTTATTATGTTATATCTCACTGTAAATGTGAAGAGGGGCTTTCTTCAGGCTGGCTTTGTCCTTTAAAATAGACAGGATGACACAGGCTAAAGGTGGATATGAGCAGAGGGGAAATTGTGGAGTGTGTGTTTTCTTTTGTTTTAACGTTGTACAGTGGAGTAGCTGTTGCTATTACCTTCCCTATGCATACAGACAAATTGTAGAAGGAGAACGGACACTGTTCATTATACACATGAAATCTATCCTCTGTCTCGTTTGTAACGTTGACTCACATACATTTTTCACCTGCTCCAGTCAAAACCTTTTGTTAGAGGAAGTCTGTCTGTAGTAACCTACAGTGTCATTCCTCCAAACAGCTCAGTAAATCAATGTGGAGGCCTGATGAATAAATTCCCTCCTAGGTTTTGCTCTTTTTTTATTCAGCTCTGTCTCTTAACCTCAGTTCAATTTGTCATCTTTATTAAGGGCTGATCCAAACATTTCTTTAAATTGTCTGCAGTGATGTTAAGCGCTGTCTGTTTTGCAGACAGAGTCATTGTGCTCCTGTGAGAACTTGTGTTCTCACGGCCTGACTGCTTAAACAAAAGGTCTCGTCTGGGCTGTAGCCAGCACATCTCAGCAGCTGTTGGCTTGTCAGTGGCATTTTCTATAATTGTACTGACTTTTCATGCATCAGAGGGTACAAGTGTTGTGGAAAAAATTAAACATACTTGACGATGGTGAGAGGTGAAATAAAACCCATCAACTGATCTGTCTTTAAAACGTTTATTCCTTGCAAGAAAGGCCAACGGTCGTGCAGAGTGCCGGAGCACTCTGCAAGATGAAAAAGCAACATAGATAGTGTGAAACAAACATTTATAGTCCTGCATACAAGTGGGAGGATGTGACCCTGAAACGGTGCAGGGACAGA
>JAUYWH010000002.1:18482022-18507022 GCA_034779795.1 Ctenopoma multispine
AGAGAGAGAGAGAGAGAGAGAGAGAGAGAGAGAGAGAGAGAGAGAGAGAGAGAGAAAGAGAGAGAGAGAGAGAGAGGATTTTGGCCACCAGCTCTGTGCACAAAAGCTTGGTCAGCACTTGTGTCCGCTGGCAGGTGAGATCGCTGTGTGCAACAGGTGTCTGCAAGACAGAGCGACGACACAGACTTGCACATATCCAGAGTGGATACTGTATAGTCAGGCAGCAGACAGATACAGTGTGTAATGATGCAGCAGGCAAGAGTCAACTCCAGCGTGTTCCCAGCTGTCGACTCCTATTTCACACTGAGAAACTAAAGTTAGAGAAGGGATTTTGGCTCATATACAGGTAACTTCAGAGTTTGGACCATGTGGGTTTGGTCTGAGGACCATCAGTATAATCCTGCACAAACATTTAAAAATGAGAAAAGATGAAAAAACAGACCCTTGCATCTGTTAGCGGGTCCACATCCTACTGCTGTGATATGACAGCAGGCAAAACACTGGGGGAAAGAGGAAGCTGCATAAATTTAGAGAGCAGGATCATGGATCCAAACATCTAGACCTGAGTTTGTTAAATTCCAGTAGACCATATTAACCCATCTCACGACCATGTACAGACAGATAGCTATGCAAAACACAATAACGTTGTTTCCACACTTAAACACTTTTGATTTATGACCTAGTCTAAGATAATTCTAAGGTAAATAGAAGGAATTAGAACATGGACAAAACAAGATACATGTATATTACAAATATCTAGAGAACAAAGATGGCTGCATTACGCATCACAACCCCACTTTTTGCCAGTTCATCATGTGTGTCAATAGACTTCATTTCAGATACTTGGCTCCATTTACCATCAACTCAAGAAGGTTTGAGTGAACAGAGTTAGAAAGAAATACTGATCAGCTCTCCATAATCCTCAGAGTTTCCCATATTCTAATCACATTTAATACATGGCTGTATGGTAATGTTTTTCGTACATGCAAACAGATTAGTTCTGAACAAATATGGTCACCGTCCAGTGTTCTGTCAACATAGCAAGTCCTATTTTGTGTTGTATACACAACAACACAGTCTTCACAAAAGAGATGCTTGTGAAAAATAGTCAGATTTGCATGAAAATCCCAGGCAGTGAGGGAAACATCAAATCCCATGAAAGGACGCAGCAACACCCTCAGTCTTACTATTTCATGCTCCTGTTATTGTTGTAAACTGGTGCATCCAGAAGGTCACGACTCAGTTTGCTTCCTTTTGAAGTAGCAATATTGTGTAATCTTAATCTTTACTCGTTTACCAGAAACATTTATTCTGGCTATCGCAATACAGTATAGTACAGTAGTAGCAGAGGGGTGTAGAGACGAGGATCCACATTTACAGTACCATTCAGGTTTATGTAATCACAGCACTTATGGCTCGACAAATACATAAATTAACAAAATGTTCATGTTATATTTATAGAAAATTTAATCCAGTCATTAGTCATTAAGTTTCCTGCAAAATATATCTGCCATTGCAGTTTAGCTGTACAGAAACAGAATTTCTAGGAGACAGGGTTAGAAAATGTAATTTCACAGTTCCTCCAACGTTCCTCCACGTTTAGTTGTTATCTTAATAAATGTAAAATGTTTATTCAGTAAGTGTTACAACATTATGTCATAATGAGCTGCTGCTGTTAATTTATCTTCTCTCTGCCTTCAATAATGTTTTTTTATTCCTGTGCATTTTGCCATTTCTGATTAAGATATCATCAATAAAACGGTTGTTCTGAGTCTTCCAGTAACTCACAGGATATAGTCACCTAGATCAACCTGATGTGGTATAATTGAAATATATGCATTAGTTCAACGCGGTACTGTTGATGTAATCTTTGCATTAAGACAGTAATTGTGGTCAAATGTGAAACCATTTTCATCAAACATGACATTTGAGATTGTATTAGTTACTGAAAATATTTGGTTGTTAGATTAGATTGATAGTTGCATAAATGTCAGGGACACAGGAGTGAACTAAGGGTCAAGGAAGAAATGATGTGTCAGGTGTCAACAGAGATAGTGAGCTCTTCAGAGGCCTAAAGACTTCTGTGACCCTGAGAGCTGAAAGAGTTGTGGTGACATTTTATTGATGAGATATCTTCTTGCTCCCCCCAGGGTCCTCTCTGGTTGCTTTCTGGCCAAAAGAAAACAAAGTACAAAGGCACATAAAAAAAACAGGAGACAATTGAAGCCAACACAATTGAAGATTTGGACAAAATATCATTTGGGCTATTGAATACAAGATCGTGAGCGTTAATGTCTCTTTATCTTTGCTGCACCTCTCTGAGTTCATCCTTATTCGTCTTCAGCAAACACGGAGTGTCTGGTTGCTATGGCAGCTCCTCCGTCAGATGCTGGATGAAGCTGTGTTTTAATAGATGTAACTAATTTTGTTCTGGCAGACTCAAAGATCATTACAACACAGAACAGCAGATCCAAAGTTTGCTTTGGTATTTCCCTAAAGGTCAGTGGACATACAATATGCTTTATTATAGGAGGCAGATGAAATGTGAACAAAGTAGCTGCATGTGATGTATGGGCCAGTTTTCCAGAATCAATATGGCTGAGGAATTGGAGTGCATTGTGCTTAGTGGGATGGATTGGAGTAACTGGTGCATAGAAACACAACAGCACTTCTCTTTGTACATATCTAACACTAAAGCAATGTGTTAAGGCAGAAAATATCTGCATGATCATTGTGTATATGAATTTAGCTTAATTTCTTCACAAGTTTAATCACTATGCACTTATTATATGAATAAAATACACAGTCTTTGTAAGTACGGATGTTCTTCAGATGAGATGTTTAAAGCTCCTTCTCAAATACATGAAACACAAAAATCCAGCTTGTTTTTACTACAGTAATTAATTAGCCAATCATGCATCTACATTTCAGTTAACCATAGAAAAATCATTGGCAAATCTGAATCAAATCTTGCTTGAGTTTGATGTACATCATTGTAGTCATCTAGTAAACTTAAACATCTTCCCTACAGTCACAGAATAATAAAATAATTTTCACTAATAAACTGACAATAATCGGTAGGTACAGTTTCTCTTACATGTTTAAATGTTTCACAGAGTTAGTGCTAGGCGATAGAGAGATACAGTAGTAAACATACTTAATCAATCACTGCCATAGATGTTCAGGCAGTTTCTAGGCTCCGCACACATCCTCTTCTCTTCCCTTCAGTCTTTAGCTAAAGCTGAAGAATTCAAAAGCGCATAGAACACAACAAAAGACATGGCTGGAATGATGACTGGGACATCGGGGGCACTGTACGGTGGTCACATGCTGGGCCTTTAGTATAGATAGCATTCATTAGACTCTGTTCTTGTGAAACCTACATCCTCCATCCATGACCATCAGAAAGCCTCCAGGAAACAGGTCAGTGAACAAAAAAAGAGAGGGAGACGGCGGCACAGGGAAATAGGATGGGAGCTGGGAGGAGGGGCATCAGAAGTTGATAAGAACTGAGCTGTACTGTTCTTCCAGAGACCAGCTGCCGGAAGAGCTGCTCAAAGACAAACAAAAACACTTCCCAGTGCGCCTTGCTGGCCCACAGTGACACCTCCCAGAAGTCTTCCTATCGGCCACTCAAGAGCGTTATTGAGAGCTGTCACCCAGGCAACAGCCTGTGGTGCTGCCACGCACGTATGCCTCCTTTTCATAATTATGCAGTTTTAAGCAGTAGGTCTGTTTGATTATATGAGAAATTTAAATGTATATAGTCATTTTGAACAATCCTACATGTAGGACATGTACATGTGTATTGTCATGTATAGTAATGTCTTAAAAAGCGGAGCTGTGGAGCAGAAATCCAATGCATTTGACTTATTTATTTATTTGCTTTCTGCAAAACGACATTCAAAGCCTCAACACCACACAGGATTGTGTGCAGGAGTGAGTATTTTCTGCAATGTAGAGAGAACATGGCTGAAATATGTTACCCTGGCAACCATCTACAGAGGGAATGAAACCAGATCATGTCTTTACAGGCTGCAGACAAAGCTCTTAGAAGTTATAAAACACTGCCTAAACGTCATAAATTTGACAGATTATTGACTGATCGATTGATTTAGCTTTCCCTAAGTGTTGTGGGATCCAGCCCGGTGAAGCATAATGGGGCTTTCATAATCCCTTAACCCCAAATAAACCCTGCAGATTCTAATAGGAGTTCAGCTGTGGGCTGAACAAAGTTTTAATTAAGACAGGAAGAAGAGATGAACGTCTCAGAATTGTTCTTGTGTCACAGCCTCAAGTCGAGTCTGAAACATTTCTGTCCGTTTTCTATTTCTGAGGTATAATGATAAGAGACCAAATACTTAATAAGGGAAGAGTCTAATATCAAGAGCGTTTAGGAAGAAAGGAATTTTGTGTTCAAAAGCATATTTGAGTTGTCCTTGCTTCAACCACGGTGGAAGACAGGCACAAAGACTGGCAAAGTTCTGAACACACTGAAAAGACACAGATGAGAGCCAAAGGTGACGCTTTTTAAAAGCTTGAAAGGTGTCTGCTTTCTAGGATGAACAAGGAACATAAACACGTTGTCTTCTTTTAGGAAGGACTGGCAGTGCTGGTGATTCTGTTTACAACGCACAATAGCTTTGATTCATGCAACAATTAGTTCTGATTCATTGAGCACTCAATTGGTTTGTCTGTGACCAGTTAAACTCTGAGTCAGTCAGGTCTAGCAACCCTATGGTCTATCATTTCTTTTGAGATGCATTATGGGGGCATTTAATAGCTGTCTGGCTGATGTTGACTTGCAGAAATATTTAATATAAGACGTTTCGCTTGCATACCAAATATGCAGCTTCTGTCAGCATGGTAACTTAGCTCATAGGATGAAGGCTAGACACAATCAGGCAGCAACTTCTTGGGGTCTCTGCTGGTTGGCTGGACTTGGTCAAAGGAAAAATTAATAATAATAATCTAATAATCTAATGAATGTCCTACAGTTTGTCAACATACACATTTGCCAAAACGTGTAAAACTTTTCCATAAACCACAAGTTTATACCCTTTATTATATTAATCATGATTTATATTTACTGTTAATCTGTGGAAGTGAACATTTTACAGATGTGTTGAATATAAAAAATATACTCAGCCTTATGTTCATAATTAAATGTATTCTGTGAACATCTACATCAACCACTCAATCATAATGATTTCATACAGTTCAGCCTTAGAAGCATATCATACTGCAAACACATCTCAAGAAATGTCAGAGATGTAGGACACCAACAGTCAAATTCTGTTACACTGAGTGTTTTATCCAGACGTATTGTTGTTGCATAAAATATACAATAAACATAGACATATCAGGCTGTTTTTGTTAGGGCTGAGGTCACTGACACACCAACAGGTTTAGTCAGTTTCATGTTCACATACAAGGTTAAAGTCTGCTCCTGCAGCAACTACATTAGTGACAAATGTGATGAGGTTGCTAACGGAAGATGCGGTGGCTTTAAACTGCCTTGTTAACTGGTGACATATCAGTTTTACATAAAAGCCCCTAAGTCCCAAGGCATTTTCTCTGTGGTGAGAACAGGACTGTTGGAGAGGGTGAGATATCTAACAGTCATTTTTGTTAGCTGTGACTGGACTGCTGATGATCAGCACCACAGTGTGTGTGCGTGTGTGTTAGACTGATTCATCTTCTCAGTGATGCACAGGGCCACAGTCCTCTATTAAATATCTGATATTTTGCCCACTGCTGGTTAAATGGATACAAAAAAGTTATATAAAATATAAAGGAACAAACAAAGTGACAGTATCTTTTATAATTTTGAAAAGTTTTACAAGATGCAAGGTATATTAGATGTGAGCTGAATTTAGATGCTTAATTAGCAGTTGATTTATGCAAGTTTAATCTTTGATCAGTGATAATGTAAACAGTGGCGGAGTGGTGAAAATGTCTTTAGTGCCACAGTGGTGAAAATGAGGTCAGCTAATTGGGACAGCTAAATATATTTCACAGGGTACACCATCTCCTTGGAAGGTGAAACACAGTGTCATAGTCACTGTTGCAGCAGATTTAACATCCTGGCGATAATGAGGTGATTAGGACCTTCTGATGGCCGCAGTGCTGAGTACCCACAGTACGGTACATCTGCAGTACAAACATATACAGAAACTGAAGGAACAACCAAGTCAAGTCAACTAACGAAACTAAGTGATCTGCAAATGATCCAAGATCTTCATTTAAATGCGGTTACTTAAAAAAAAGCATATATTTTACACAATCATTTGTGATATGTATAATTTTAAGTTTAATTAATGCATCAACCAATATCAAATGACCACAGATGCACAAAAACTGCACTGTAGCACAAATGCTTCAATGATACTCAGAAATAAATAACATGAATTCATGTTTCAATCAAGGTAAAAAAAAAAGTGATTTCTTCAGTAAACGTGAAGTAAGACCTTTTCAAGCTCAATCAAACTGTTTCCCCTGCATATGGAGGGAGAAAATAATTCTACACACAGACAAACTGTACCTGCAGATATTAGAGACAGACAATAAAAAACATGTGCCAATGATTGTCAATGAACTACAAATGTTCAACCTTAACTGCTGTGTCTATAACTTTACTCTTGACAGCTTGTCAGTGTCGGAGGCTGTACATGGTGTTCCCACCTCTGTATTACATTCTGCCACAAATCAGGCATGAAAGACACCAACACGAGATATTTCTATAATGTTCGCGTGCGTCGCTCTAAAGGCAGAAAGGTGACAGAGGCTCTCCCTGAAGAGTTTTAGATTTTTTTCAGATTACATTCGTTATCGAGCCATTTTTGTTGCAAATTGCTGAAAAAATAAAGTGCTGATGCATAGCTATCATCTATTACACACTTCCTGGAAACACACATGTGGTATAATCTGCAGAATTGCCGACTGCAATGCTGCTGTTCTACATATGCAGCTTTTCTTAGAATACATTCTGTGTTTTACATCGTTCTCATCATCAGGCTATTTTCTTTGACATTGCTGACTGTCGAACATTTCAAGAGGAATTTTGAGAGCTCACACACCCATGACAAGCACACACAGACCAGATACATATGCAAAAGGAAACATGCAGTATATTATGTGCAATGCACTATTGTCTGTAATTACAATGTTAGGATAACAATTCCCCACTTTGACAGTGTGTTTATCTTGCTTTAACATTCTCCAGATTAAGTGAAAATGCATTTCATCTTTTTGAAGAGAAAGATGGAGTGGGGAATGTGGGCCTATAGCACAGCTTACGAACACAGCAGTGAACAATAATAACATTTGTTTCAACATATTGCTCATGGTGCCTAATTAGGGTGACCTTGTCAGCACTAGAAAACAAGATTTACAAAGTCATTTCTTTTTTTTAACTGTTTTCAAAGGAGGATTTCTGAAGGGTTTCATTGAGAAGCAGTCAGATGTGACAGACTTAATGGCTTTTTCCACAGTCCTCACAATTTCTTAGAGCTACTGTTTGTGGCTGGCTTTTCTTCGTTAATTAAACATTTCTAAGTTCCTTATTGAAGAAGAACATATGTGTATGTTCCATCCATTTAAGAACCTCTTTCTCTTTCCTCTGCAATTTTCACATTTTAGAGCCAGAAACATGTAGACAGTCACTGCATGGAAAAGTGTAGTCCTTCTGGATGTGAATTACCATATTTGGTAATAAAGTAGCATGTTGTCAAACTGCTCGCTCCGGTATAAGCTGCAGCACAGTCATGGGGATATCCAGCCTATGAGCATGAGCTCAGCGAGTTTTAATCCTAGGCAAACTCTGCAAAGCTCACCAACGAGACTGTGTCAGCAAAGGAAGCCTTAGAAACATGAAAATGGATGAACAAGACACAGAGAAAGAAAGAAAGAAAGAAACGCTGCAGTTCTATTGGCTTCAGGGGGTGGCAGCGAGGAGTGCTAGACTATATTTATTATATTCTGTAATGGCCTTATAAGATAAGATGTTTGTTTTTCTTTTAAGAAAACATGTGAGTTTTGCTTCACATAGAGAGTGAGGGAGTCTCGCAATTCTTATGATTTGCAGCACAAAATGTGACATCAGCTTGCAAAGACATGACATCTTTTTCAGCAGCTATAGCTACAGATAATTTGAAGTAATAAAGGGGATGTTGCTCTGTTAGGCTACTAAATGATGGTGAGAAACAAGAGGAAATAAAGGAAATTTTATGTCTACAGTGTCCTTTAGTCTGTACACAGCACTATGCAGTGTCCGTATTGTAACCTTTTACTTCTCAACAGATCAGCTAACATTTTGGAAGCCTATGAATACTGGCACTGTAGATAAAAGTCAGCTTTGTTCTTGTTTATTTTGGCTGTTCTTGACAAGCTCTGCGTGTTTTGTAACTCTGAGTAGACAGTGAGGGTTAAAGTAGCTTCAAGAATGGAGACGCTGGCTTAAATAAGTAGCACTCTCACAGCTTGGTGTAGTTCATTTAAACAAGAAACCTATTCAAAAATTTTCGCTCACAAAACTGTAGCAGCAACTGGATTACATTTTTATTAATGTAATACTGCTGATGATGTTTAACTTATGCATTTGGCATTGATACATTTTAAACTGATTTAACACAGTGCTTGGTCTATGTTTGCATTTTTTATGTGTATATGTGACCCTAATGATGAACAACAGAGGTGGACATTATCAGTAGCCAAAGTAGACATTTGCATTGGGCCCCCAGTTTAAGTGCAAGTAGTTTCCTAGTTAACTATATCAGTCTCACTCTGTTTGTTTCTTTAAAAAAAAAAGGACAAACTAAAGATATCGATGACAAATAGATTGCTACACAATAAGTGCATCCTTAAAATGTGTTCAGTGCTTTTAATCTGAAAGAGTAGTAACAGGAAATGTTTGTTAGCATTAGCACCTTTTATAGTAAAGTGACAAACAAAGGTGGCAGGTATTTCTGCCCGAAATCTTTTCAGTGCATCTACATCGATATGTCAGAGATTAAAATGACTGGAAATGGAAAAGCAGAGATTGTCTGGAGCTATTTTCGCCATATTTTTAACTATAGGGATGTAAAACTGGACCGAGTCCAGCTAACAGGCACCAGGTAAAAAAGCAACATGGAGGACAGAATGAACCGTTTGACCTGTAAGCTAGTTTTAGCTGGTTTTAAGGAGTCTAAAGAGAATCAGATATGATCGATGAAATGAGATTTATTTTCTCTCCTTGAAGTATTTTAATGTGTGGACTTATACAGTGAGCTACTAGAGTCTAAACACCTGTTGCTAACCAGTGAGGCTGTGAAAAATGACCTGCCTTGTTTTCGAGAAAGATGAGTGAAATGCACCTGGTGTAAGGTAAGACTGTCCAGTCTGAGTGTGTGCTCATGTTTTAAGATGCAAGCATTTGTCAGGTTAGGAAATCAATAAGTGATAAATAAACCTTTGGTGCAGGTGCAGCTGCTCTTCCTAAAGTTTAATTGAAGCCTTCTTCTTCTTTCTTCGGCTTCTCCCTTTAGGGGTTGCCACAGAGTATCATCTGCTTCCATCTCACCCTATCCCTAACATCCTGCTTTGTCACACCAACCATCTGTATGTCCTCCTTCAGTACATCCATGAACCTCCTCTGAGGTCTTCCTCTTTTCCTCCTGCCTGGCAGCTCCATGCTCAACATAATCTCACAGTCTCTGTTTCCTCTGAAGGCATCTGTAAACTGTTATGCTAAAATCTGTTACAGGAAAGTGATAACTGATAAAACAACACCAAAATCCAAAAAGTAGAGATTTAGTTTAACTTTAGTTTTAGTTTAATTTAGTTTAAACTGTAGAACATAGAAAATCACCAGCATTTTCCTGTAAGTTTATATTATCACTTGTAAAAGAGAAAGAAAATGTATTAAATAGTAGAAGTATCTTCTCTGGCAGTCTGAACCCTATTAGCAGGTAGCATGCTACAGTATGATATAAAGGGGTCTTGCTTTGATTTGTCAAAGCAATAAATTAAACATGCAAATAAATGAGATTAAATGGAGCTTGATTCCTGAAAGAATCAAAAGAGTGCTATGACCTGTTTCACATGTAACTCAATCTCTCGCTTCACTTGTAAGAATCATTTTTTGTTTAATTGTGACAATTAACAGGCAACATACTTTAGCGTCTATTAGCTTCCTATAAGATAGCAGTGAAATTACATTAGTGAGGCCTGAGTTCCCTGTGGCCACATCACCGGCCGCTGTCGTCTGCTGAAAAGATTAGGGAGGTTGCCATAGACTGATGTAGGTGATCAGACTGCTGTTTATCTCGAGTGGCTGTGATGAACATTAAATTGCTTGAGTCGACAGATCGGTTAAGATTTTGGAAGCACATGAATACTGGCAATAGATGAAAGCCAGCCTTGCTTTTGCTTATTTTGGCTGTTCTTGACAAGCGCTGCATGTTTTTCAACTCTGAGGGCAGCACTCTAAGAGGCAGCAGGGGTAGAAGTAGCCTCAAGGATGGATAGGCTGGATTCTGATTCTGTGATGACTGGTTTGAAGATTCCAGACTAAGTAGAAATCTGAGGTTTGTAGAAGTACTTGGTACACTTGATGTATTTCAGTTAAGCATGAACTAACTCAAACATTTTGTCTCACACCAAGATATTGTATCTATCTATAACAATTTATACCAGATTATTTTCATATACTGAGAAACTTAATACCTTCAAGTCATCTGATCAACTCTGTCCTTTAAAAGTTATGTTGAAATATTATTTCAACATATTACATTTTCTATTAATGTAGTGATGCCGAATATGTTTAATTTACATATTTATATGTAAATGTATTATTATTAATAATATTATATATTATTAATTTATTATCCCTGCATTCAGTCAAATTTTCTGAAGTACAATATAAACTTGTAGTTATGGCATTGGTCAAATTCTGGTTTTTGGTTATGTTTTAGGCATTTGGTGAAGGTTGGGGAAACATTGTAATCTGGTTTAATACAAAAAAAGGAGATGACATGTTTATTTACATGCACAAATCATGGTCCACCTTTGACCTCAACCAAAGCAGCTTTGTTGCCTAAATCTGACTGCTGGTCACCTCTGTTAATTTTGACCCAATCAAATCCAAACTAATAAACCTGCTTGGTGCTAAACTGTAAAAAGTAACCACAGTGTGTTTAGGTTAAACATGAAAACAGAAAAACATCCTTTTAAGATAAAGACTGAAGAGCAAAGCTGCTACTGTATGCAAATCTCTTCATTGTGTTCCATCACACTCATGTCAAGACCAAAACTGTTGGTCTTTATGCTGCCCAGCTGGTTTACATTCAACAGTGACAGCTGCCACAGCCAGTGTGACCATGGCAGGATGCCTAAAATACTTATATCAAGCTTGCTAATATCTGATGCATGGACTCCAGTTTCCTTTGTCAGCAAGTCATCTCAGAGATATTGTAGAAGAGGAGATGACTCATTCAATTAATTACTTTGAGGGACACATATATCCCACTCAATAAACCTGATTAACTCATATGTACGTGATGAATATACAAACAGCATGCAAATCTGCTATGTTTGAAAAGTAGTCAGCAATCTTAGGATTACTTAGACATTTAGTAATCATGTTTAACCTTCAGTCCACAGAACCCTATTCTGGACATTGTATAATGAATGTTAGATTCCAGGAAAGTTTTTATTTTCCAAAATACACTGATCATAAAAACGGCTTCAATGATTTGAAATCTGGTAGAGCACATGGCAAGGCACAGATGGATATCCCATATGAAGAATTAATGTAAGGTTTTGGTAAATGCTTGATTCACAATCTACATCCCTTATTCCACCTCTATCAAAAAGTCATAAGGTAACTCATAAAAGTTTCTCATAGTGATGGGCATATAGTGAATCATTTACTCTTGAATACAGTCACTCTGAGTTTATGGATGGAAAGCTATCCATTAATCAGCAGAAAGAGAACCTGAAAGAGGTGTCTCCTAATAGTTGTATCCAGCCCTAATGTGCACTAAAGGTTTGTAATAACGCTCTCCAAAATATATTATACATTGATGTGAATTGTGACACAGAGTTGGGGAAGTATCACAAACAAATGTAAGATCGATTTGATTCAAAAAGTTAGCATTTAATTGTTCTGATAAAACAAATCCTGGCATGAAAGAAAAACTTAATAGCTACTAGACGTCAAGATTTAGTGCATGCTAAACATTAACCAACATATCTGAACATCTGTCTTTCCTCTGCTTCAGTCTGTTCACAGTTCTCAAGAGGAGTGTATGCCATTTTTGGGTTCTATGACAAGAAATCTGTGAACACCATCACATCATTTTGTGGGACACTCCACGTCTCCTTTATAACACCAAGCTTCCCTTTGGATGGAAATCAGCAGTTCATCATCCAGATGAGACCAGATATCAAGGGCCCCCTCCTGAGCCTCATTGAGTACTACAAGTGGGACAAGTTTGCCTACCTGTATGACAGCGATCGAGGTAAGACATGATTATGTTCGCTTTGAAAGCATGTTTCCAGCTATAATGCCCCCAAAGTTGTTCTTGGCGTTGGCATTACGGTATTGCTATTGTAAAATTCTGGTGCTACTGTTAACTCTAGTTCTGTTGCCTTTGGAAGCTGGATTCAAAGAGCATAACAGCATCTAAGGGCATCCAAATGGGCTTTCAGAATTACTTCCACCTTGATGAAATGACATTTTAACAGGGCATCAGCCTTTGCCATTAGTTCAGACAAATGAAATAATTACATTCTATTCCAATAGGCAGCGTTTGAACTTATCCAGGACTGTCTCTTATCAAATGGTTTGTTGCCTCCCAAAAAACTGTCTTTCTATGCATAACACACTATATGTATGTACCGTGGCACAGGTAAAGCTAAATAAAGGATATTTTGGTTCGTGCCAAACAGCTTGTCACATACAATCAACTTTAGCACCTTCTGTGTAAGGGTCTGTTTTACGTAATATCAAACGGAGGGGGGCAGTTAGAGTCATATTTGACACACAGTGGAGGTGATGTGCCCTGCAGATGCTGACGTCCACACTCACTCTTACATAGAAGTTGTTTGCATTATGTGTTCATGACATAGCTCAAATTGTGCACATTATAGTGCTGGACGATTGAAATATCTACTTTTTTTATCTTTGATTATGCAAACACGCAAGTTCTTAATGTTTTTTTTTTCAGTTGTCTAATTTGAAGTTATGATGACTGAATCTTTAAATAATGCAATAAATGAATCAGAATAAAGCACAACTGATCACACATGAGGACCCCTCAGCCATCTTGTAAACTCTGATTATCATACTTGGATAATTCTTTTTCTGGATAATATAGTGTATGTATTTAAAGATTATAGTGATTATAGAAAGTTTACAATTTCTGGATGCTAGTTGTAATAACATTCCAGATACATGGAATTCAAATAAAACCTTTATAACTAACAAAAAGCAACAATAGTATTTGTGAAAATGTAAATGGTTTTATGTTATTTAAAAGTTCAGCTTTCTTTTACTTACTTCACAATGACACAGTAAACTTAGATTAACACCAGGGAGCTACTCAGTTTATACTGGTGACCTAGTGAGTTTAGGGAGGTTTCCTGGCCACCTACTTTCAGACTTTAGATATACGCACTGCAAACACACACATTCTGCTGGTAGTGGATTTAAACTAGTGATAAAATTAATCTCCAACACTATTTACAAATGCATCACAGTTTTGGCTGAAAATGTTTGATCCATACAAAGACGATTTTGATCAGGCATTTTTCTTTGTGGCTTAAATGGTTCTACACACAAAACATGTATTATAAGCCTGCACATACAAAACCACTCTATGAAATGGCAAGTGGATGATTGCAAAAAAGCCTTGTGTAAAGTGTAAAAATGATAACAGCAAGAAGGTTAAAGAACACACAATTGCTGCTTGTGTGTTATCTCCCTTTGCTGTGTCATGTAACTCATTTTATAGCGCCATTGTGATTCTGCGACTTGCACTTGGAGAACAATGCAGCTTTCCGCAGCACTGAGGAGCCATCCACCACTAAAAAGGAAATCTTTTCTATGATTTCTATTGTAATACGGTGCAATGAAAGAATAGAATTAAGGCCTCAGTAGTCTTCAGTTACAATGGAATAACATTATCAGTTCACTTTTTTTTTAATAAGGATGCACAGCTTTCAGGTTAAATGTATTAAGCTCCTTCTTTACTTCTCATTACAGAATGAAAATCATTCATTATTTTTAATGCTAACAGCAGGAGTTTTGGGATGATTTTCAAAAAAGCAGTTTAAGAATGTTGAATAAAAATAAAAAGATGGCTTACCAGAACATTAAATAACACAGTGGCTTATGGTAATGATGAAGTAACTTGGTTTGCTTAGAGAATTGGGATTGCTACTGTCTATACACTGGTGTGTAGGCTGAAGAAAGTAGTGCCTGTGGCTTAAGAGGGATTTAGTGCCTTTCTGCTGTGTAGCACCTTTTAACTCTCTATCATTTCACGCACATCACTTAAACTCTCCCGGTGCATCTTCTCCCCTCACACACATACTTTTGTCATGTACCTATCCACAGTTTCTCCTTTTATCACTTCCCACATGTTCATCTCTATTTCATTCCCATCTCCAAAATCAGGGCAGCTTTCCACCAGCTGCTTTAGATTGTCCTCCTGCGAATGCTAACACTGACCTGCTGTCCCTACTGTATGTCCGTGATGGCATTAACGGTCTGCTGTGCATATTTCATCATTGCATGGCTGTCTAATTAGGTCAGTGTGATCCACTCATTCCCATGGCAACCAAAACAGTTGAGATAAAGAGAAAGAGACAGAGATTGTAAGTGACTGAGCAGTGTGGTAAATGATGCAAGGATGTGTGTGTGGGAGATTCTCAGGGAGAGGAGGCAATAGAGTTTCTACTGGTTATGATTAATCTTATTAGCACATTTAGACTAATGGATGAACCAGTAACACTGTCAGTATTTGTCACTAAGTCAGTTTATGAGATAAACTGGTAATGAATGTACATATGTGGGTGGATAGCTACTTTGAGTGTTGTTCTTTGTGTTCCTGTAGCTCACTGATTGCAAACAGACACTAAAACTTTTATATTATGTTCTACTACTTAAATTTATAGTAAAGAAAGAAAGACAGGAAGAGGATAATAAAAGAAGAAGCAAAAGTTAAAGAATATAATATATCCCTAACCTTAATTTGTTTTCTGAGCCACTATCTCCAACCATAGCTAGGTGTGAAAGCCTTTGTTGCAACTACGTATAAGCTATTTTGTTGCTGTAGCTACATTGCTAATGCTAGGCCTTTGGAAAATATTAAAAAATTATCGTTAAAATATTTTAAACAAATGCAAAATATTTGCCATCCATGAGAGGATAATGATTAAAGTTTATTGTCTAATGGCAGTAAAGCAGAGAGTCACACATTTCAGCTTTTTTTTTTTTTATTCAAACACAGCCAATAACCACTTAACAAGTGATTTAAATATTGCTTGTGCAGAATGTGGACAGGTATATCTGGAAGAAGGATGTTGTCTTTGCTACAGTGGACCTTAAAGCAAAGGGATTTTTTGTTCATGTGAAGCTGCATTAAGTTATTGGATTGATTTCCTCTATGCATTATTTATTAGCCTTCTCTTGCCTCATTTGTTTTACAACAAATTATGCCTCTGCTCGTACAAGCACATACTGTACATGAACTCATTAAGATTTTTTGATCAATGAGCATGAAGTTAAGCTTTTACATTCAAAGCTGCATGTGTGATCACTGGAATAGAAGAATTAATCTCCTATTATAGGTTACTTGTAGTCCCAGATTACAGCTGTGATTACATCTTTAGGTGGAAGAAAAGGTCATTCTTTTAGAGCAGCAACATATTGTATTATCAGGGTATCACAGTCACAGACAAATAACATCTTGATTGATGTACATTAATTATTTTGCATTGAGAGTTATTATAGTTGTAAGGGTTGATAGTGATGTATTACACCTTGCATAACAATATGTAATGTGTGATTAACAATAATGGAAGGGATTGCAATTTGACATAGTGACATAGTATGCAGTAATGTGATCTCCCCTAAACATGAGCTTAAAAGTTTTTATTTGCAACAAAATATCACTTACCAAAAGCATTTAATAAGACTCTGTGCTCTTTTTGCATTGCATTGTTAAACTCTGTGAATAAAGTTTTCTTGTTAAAAAATAAATTGCACTGGTTTGACTTATGAGCACATGAGAGTGATGTAAACATCTTTTACAGAAAGGCTTTGCGGTATCTCTGGGCTTCTTCAAAGAAAGATGCCCATTGAGGATCATCTGTCACAATGTTCAGGGTTTTTCAGTAAAACCAAACTTTGTAAATTGAAGAAAGTGATGGATATGAGTGGTCATTAATTTTAGACATGGTCTTATCTCCAGTTTTATAATACTGAAAATTACTGTCCAATTTCACATTTTCAACTGATGTCCCAATTTCAAGAAGTGGTTTCTGTCCTTTACCTTTCCCAGAATCTTTAATCAGCTCTTCACAATATTTAGACTGCGAAAATGTTCTCACCATGTGAGTGGCTGAGTATAGTCACTTAGTAGAAATACACAGAAAACATGTATTATGACTTCTCTAAAATAATGTACCACAATATACTGATATGCCTGTTACAATTACTTGACCCACCTGTCATATACAGTTAAAGAGGCTAATCATTTAAAATTATAATTTTACTTAAACCAATATTAATGAAGAATTAGTTTTACCTTTTTGCTTTTGTCCTTGTCTTATTTTTACAGTAAATCATCCCAAATTTCAATTATCTCATTTAATAAGCATTGATGAAACAGTCAAATTTAACCAGACTCTAATGCCCTTACTGTAATTATGATGTATGCTTCATTCAAGTAAAACTGCAAGCCTCCATTTTCTTCTTCACCATCATAAAACCACATGAAATTGATTATATCTGTAATTCACCTCTCTGCAGCAAGGCGGAATGAAACACTCAACCCTTTTTATCAAAGCCCTCTCTAACTGCCCTCTGCAGACCTGGGATCAATATCGGCAGAGATGCAGCTGTGAAACTAGATACGGAGAGTGATAGGAATACAAGTTCAAATGAAGAGTGTAGTTTTGCCTTTAATAGACCCCACTTCAGATTGATGGACAACTGCTAGATATAATTGAATTACTCAGATGTGAGGGAAGTATGAAGCCCAAACAAAAAAGTGATTTCATGTGATGGTAAAGGTTGTTTCATTAACTGTCATCCACTTTTATAAAGAGCAAGAATCAGTTAATTTCTGGTGGGACTGAGTGCTTTGTCTAAATATTTAGTGGGTTACTGCTGGGAAGCCAGTGAGGGATGATATTGAAAATAAAGGGTGAATACAAGTCCAAGTATGCAAATAGAAATTTACAGTGACTGAGCTGAGCTTGACGGTTAATTCTTGACCTTGGAAACTCTAGTTCAAAAAGTCTTAACTACAGGTCCTTGGACTTGCCTGTTCTTTACCTTTTGAGCACAGCTTCACGCAATATCCAAGAGCAAATAATGTTTAGTTAGTTGTCATAGAATAGTAGATGTTTTCCAAGGAGCTGTGGGGCATTTGGTCTACTATGTCCGCTTAGAAACTGAGCTTCCAGGACAATTAAGAAAATTGGACCTGCCTACAGATTAAGTGGAACTTCAGTGGAGCATGTTTTGTCATCATTGCTCAAAAACTGGTCCACAAGGACAGTTATAAAGCAGCTTTGTGAAACTGTTGTTGATGCAGTCAAGTGTATTGTTAGACCCACTTTCCTTCCACTTGTTGGTCAGGTTTATGCCAGAACATGATGGATTCATTTTGATGAACGCTTTACATAAAGCATCGAGTCCCTGTGAAAACTCCAGAGTTTGAATGAGCAGACGGTAAATTCAGCCAACTTGCAAGAACTGTGTTTCTGAATAGTCCTGTCTGTGTTATTTTTGTCATTTTTTCTGACTCTACATCACTTCTGGCTGGTTTTAAGGTTTTATTGTACTACAACACTAGTATAAGGCCAAAAATAGTATTAATTGGAATACAACTTTGAGGGGAATTCAAGTCATATCCTGGACAGACAGGACATAAATACATTAATATTAGATTATTATTATTATTATAGATATCACCTCCCCAATATGGTTAAAAGTTTCCCATTTATCAGCATTATATTTCCGAAAGTCTTCAATTCTCGAGAAGACCATAGTTAAATAAGTTAGAGAATAAGGAACAGAATATGGTTGTTTTATTTCCTTTTTTGTTCCATCTTTAGGCCTGACAACATTGCAGGTTGTTCTGGACACAGCAGCTGAAAAGAAGTGGCAGGTGACAGCCATTAACGTAGGGAACCTGAAAGATGAGAGGAAGGATGAGGCCTACCGCTCGCTTTTCCAAGATCTGGAAAACAAGAAAGAAAGGAGGGTGATCCTGGACTGTGAACAGGACAAAGTTAAAGACATCATGGAGCAGGTACACTGTACACATTTCTTAATTGCTTTGGTCCTTGGAAATGGATGTTAGTTTTAAGAATACGATGAACGTTGGTTAAGGCTGGATCTTGTCTCTTCTAATGAATGTCTCTTCAGTTTAACATACTGTAATTATAAAGAGTCGAAGCAAAAAGTGTTCACGTGCTGTCTGAAATTTTAACACTTACAAATACGAAAATTACTCACTTGAGATATTTTTGAGATATTCAACTTCAAGATATGGCATATCTTGAAGTTGAATATGGCATATCTTGAAGTTGAATATCTGAAAGTTCAGAGAAGTAATGCTTGATTTTACAGTTAAAACATGGAACTGCTACACTATTCTTTCAATTTGGCCACTAGTTCTCATTGGAAACCAGCAAAAAGGATAATACTGAGTTATCTGCCTCATTATGTCTAAATAGCACTGAGAAGTGTAAATAACACTTCTAAATTATCTGCATTGATTCTAAAAAAGTAAAAGAAATACCAACAATGCCTAATGTCCTTTAATTATTACTGTAGGACATAAGTGATATTCAGCTGAAATATTTGCTAAAACAAGGTCAAATGAAGCCAGCAGATGCAGAAAGGCACCGTAACAATTAAACTAATTGTTAATTTAGTCTGTAAACAAAACTGCAATTAAAGGCAAAACAGATTCACATAAACAGGTTATTTTTACTCTACCTTTTACCCATGAGAGAGGTTTATCGATTAGCATTTAAAGCATGCCGACGTCTGTTTAGCCGAATGCTGGATGAAATCAATGTCTGCAGCTGCAGTGCCTGTTTATCGGGGAAAAACAGAATTTGTTCAGGTGGAAGTTTCTTGCTGCATGTCAAAGATATTTGAGTAGAAGATACAAGACGTTGTTATTATTCAAATCTGCTTCAAGTAGCTGCCCCGACAAACGGAGGTGCCAGTCAAGCAGTGGGATTAGTTTCAGGTGTGCCATTTATGTGAGGTACTGAAATGGTACCTAGCTATAGAGATATTTCTGTTACTTTCTCAATTTCTGTGTTGCTTTACTGATAAGGGAAGCGGTTTTAGAATTGAATATCTCTGTCAAGCAGCAGTTGTGGCTGTGAATTCCAGAATTTATTTTATTGTTATTTTTTCAGTGATATTGGTCAGCCACGTTAGGGTTGTTAGGAATGAGGCAAATTATAATGTTTGACTGTGTATATATGTAGTATAGTAGATTTCTATAGATGGGATATTGCTATTACGATATTTAGGTTTGCATTATCCCTTACTATCGCTACACTCTTGCTCTATTAGTGCATTACAAGGAACCTTGGCTGAGAGTCTTATAGTGCTGGGCAAAAGTATTGACCCCCTTCTTTTTTGCATATTTGTCACACTTAAATGTTACTCAGATCATCCCAACAAATTTTAATATTACACAAAGGTAACCTGAGTAAATACAAAAATTGTATAGCAGTCAGACTTCGTCAAAGCTGTGTGTTAAATACATGTCTTGCTTCTGTCTACGTTTTTGCTCATCTCATACTTCATCTCCATGTCTAATACCTTTCCAGGTCATCACAATTGGCAGACATGTTAAAGGCTACCACTACATTATAGCCAATCTGGTAAGTTTAAATACTCATTATTATACTATTATAGTAAATGGACCTTTTAACCTCAGTTAGGTTTCTTACTTACTATGATGTAGTGATTACAAAGAATCAATAATTTGACTCTCTATGCTGATGTTTGTAGGGTTTCGTTGATGGAGATTTATCCAAAATCCAGTATGGTGGTGCCAATGTGTCAGGCTTTCAGATTGTTGATTTTGAAGATCCTCTGGTGTCCAAATTTGATCAAAGATGGGAAGCCCTGGAAGAAAAGGAATACCCCGGTGCAGACAGCAAAATAAGGGTAAGTTATTATTAACTGTTAATTTTTACAGGAGTTTTCAATTTAGTCATTTCCTGAAAACTGTATTTCAGTCACATTTACCTTCTTCATTTTATTCTAAAGCCTGGGTGAGGCTAAGTGACTGATTACACCAATCAGCCAAAAAAGAAACACAAAGTTTTTTTTGGTGATTTCATGTTAATACTGCTATAATCAGCAAGCGTCAAAACAACAACACACAGTACATCACTTCTGCTGCATAAGCAAGTTAAGAGTTAACATGCTGACACCAATCAACCTCAATATTAAAACTGATTGGTAGTATAAATATTGAGGCAGATGGGAAAGATGCATGGACACAGAGAGATACAATAAGCATTCTTCAACAAATACTTAGTTTCATCAAGATTTTTGTTCACATAATTAACACTAGTTGAATGTGCTAATTGCTTTAAGGTGATATCAGAGTAAGAGGGAATTTTGTTGTCTCTGTCTTTACTTTACAACTTTACATTTATATAGGCACATGGATTATTTAGTGCTTCTCTCTGTAAAGATTCTTATGGACTGCTATACAAGCCTACAGCTACATGTATTTTCCCTTGAGCTAAGTGCAGCTGTCAAAAAAAATATTTCCTCACCTTCTGTCTACAAAATTGTCAAAGTTCAAGTTCTTTTTATTGCCATACAGCCAAGCAGCTGCAAGTGGTATGAGACCAGATGAAAAATCACTCTGATATTTACAACACAGAACAAACTTTAATGCAGTACAGAACATAAATACGTCAGAAAAAAAAATAAGAAGAGCACAAGCTCCAGACATATAATATGCACTCTAATTAGGACAAGATGATGTGTTTCAGAACTTCAAAGGAGCATGCATCATTTTCAAAGTTCATGTTAGCCATCCTCATTTGTTCAGTGGGTGAAGTTAAGGTTGGGACTCGGAGTTAAAGCCCGTTTTGTCATCTAATCATTCCAGCCAATGTTGCATTCAAGATAAGGGTTTTCTTGAAACTTAGATTCATGGATGCTGTTGAGACAAATCACAAAGTGAAGCAAAGCATTTCATTCCTGCTAACTGAGGTGATATTCCTGTTTTTCAAATGCCAAATCGAATTTAGTATTGTAAAGTGTCTTATAAGTGTTTAATCATAAGTTAACTCACATCTCTTTTGTCCAGTATAAAGCAATTTTTGACCAGTAATGTCAAACATGACTATGCTGTGCTTTTTGCAAATTATTTATGGCATTTTCTAATTTGTTAGTATCAAGATTCCGATATTTATATCACAAGCACAATTAGTGATTGTTAATCATATTTTTGTTTTGTCACCAGATGCAACCAACACTTTTCCTTGTGTGTGTGACTCTTAGTCCCAAGCCTATTCATTTGTGATGTGAATGGGTCACAAATATGACTTTATTTTGAAAAAGTCTAAAATGTAGTCCAACAGCTCGTCAGTGAAGTAAATCTACTCAGAAAGGACAAAAACATGCTTTCACTCCAGTGAGTAATTACTGGAGAGAGATTTCTACCTTTATTGTAATCTTGTTTTCATAGTCTTTTCGCATTGTCTTGCCCTAGTACACATCAGCATTGACCTACGATGCAGTGCAGGTGATGACAGAAGCCTTTCGCTACCTGCATAAACAGCGCATTGACTTCACCAGGAGGGCCAACAATGGCGACTGCCTGGCTAATCCTGCTGTGCCCTGGGCTCAGGGAGTGGAGATTGAGCGAGCATTGAAACAGGTACCACACTGCACATACACAAAGCTTTTTGTTGGTGGGGACTTGTTGCCGTGGTAACAGAAGAGCTCCCCTAAGAAATCCACAAACGGCCACAAAGGCAGAATGTACTTCACAGAGATTAATCAAAGACTGATGTTTCACCACGCATGTGCAGACACACGGATCTACTGATCGCTATTCTTCAGAAGAGAAATAAAGGTCTACCCGCTGAGCTTTGATGCAAGGCAAAATTAGCATCACTCCTGCTGAGAGATGAAGCTTGACATCCAAAGTAAAGCTGAAGTGGATTTCTTCTGTTTCTTTGTGTTTTTTTTTTATTATTGTTATAGGAACTGAACTTGTTAAAATTTCAGTGATTCTGTCTTTCAAATAAATCACAACTAGAAACTGAGGGGATTCATATAGAGAAAATGTTTACTCAATCTGAAATTACACAATACAGTAGATACTACTTTAAGAAATCTGAGGAAATTAAGTCAAAGAAAAACATACAAAATATGTTAAACAGATGTTTTACAAAAATAAATACCTGTGGTGTTGCACCAGTGGTTTAGGGTCAACATCCTGGATTTCTGTAAGAAGGCCCTAGTGGCCCTGACTCCCCCACAGTGTGGAATATCTAGCTGTGCCTGGAGGGCAGGCCAAGCTTCTCAAAGGCTTCCTGTTATTTCCCTCATCTCGTATAAAGTTTATGCCAAGGTTCAAAATACAGTCATTTCAATGGTTCCATGCAGAGATAAAAGTGGTTGAAATACAAGAGGAAACCATTGGTTTCCAGACTGGACAGAAGATCATAACCCTGACAAAGTGTGTGGAAAAAATATTTTATGGAACGTGGGACTCCTCTCATGATTTTTTCAGTAAAAATTGACCATGCTTGCAACTTAAAGGAATTTAACTCCACTTCCTACTGGCTTTCAATGTACTTACAAAAGGAGACAACAATAAGGAAAACCAAGGTAGCCAAACACATGTACAATATACGGTTCTGTAGTTATCTTGATAAACTGCATAAATATCCTGCATAAAGTTGGATTTATATGCAGGGTTGGTTGTATGTGCAATACAGTATGTACAGCTTATATTGTAATTGTCAAGTAATAACATAATTTGTACGCACGGTAGTTGTACTAATACCTGATACCTAATACCTGACTTGCCCAGAAAGAAACATCTTTGAAGAATGGCAGTACATCTCTCCACATATTTATGCAAGGGCGAATGTCCTTGGAGAGTCAAATTTGTCCTTAAAAATTCAAGTAAACAAATAATAATCATAATCCTAATAAAACTGCGTACTGACTTTTGTTGTAGTTGGTTCTTAGATATGGGATTTTTATTATAGTTTAATTTGTTTAAAAAAATCATTTTTTCTTATTGTTTTCAAATTAATAAGCTTCATTTGGTTAAAATCCAATATAGTTTTATTTAATTGGACTTGTATTCAATTTTATCTGTTAATTGTTGAATTAACAGATATTACAATTCTGCAGATTGTCTCATTCTGCACTAACTTGAGTGAGAATGCAATATGACATACTACTCTAGACACATGAAAAAGCTGTTTAAACAGAGTGAATGTTGTATGTGTTGTAACCGTTTGATTTTGTGCCTCTAAGGTGCATGTGCAAGGACTCACAGGAAACATTCAGTTTGACCAACATGGCAAGAGAGTCAACTACTCAGTGAACGTAATGGAATTAAAGAGTAATGGTCCTGTAAAGGTAAGAAGGTTGAATACATATATAATTTACAATTCTATTATTTGTCTTGTTGAGTGCAAATAAAGCACATTGCACTTTCTGTGATTTTCTTTTATCCCAACAGATTGGCTACTGGAATGAGGTGGACAAAATGGCTGTGACCAAATCTGATATCTTATCAAATGAAACAACAGGCATGGAAAACAAAACCGTTATAGTCACTACCATCTTGGTAAATATAATAATGCAGGATTCATATTTGTCCACTTGACCACAACAGAATAACTCAGAAACGTCTTGCTATGATGGAATCTTTTATTTAAGACAGTTCCCCCTTTGTATTCAAGGGTGTCTCTAATGTGAAACTCCTTTGAAGCTGTTTTTACATTGAACTTTCAGTTGAATCTCCTGTTCTGAGCTGTTTTCTGTTTTTCTCTCTGTCCTTCAGGAAGCACCATATGTAATGCTGAAAAAGAACGCTGAACTTTTTGTAGACAACGAGCGTTATGAGGGTTACTGTGTAGATCTGGCTGCGGAGATCGCAAAGCACTGTGGCTTCAAATATCAACTGAAAATAGTTGGGGATGGGAAATACGGAGCTAGAGATGCAGAGACCAAAATTTGGAATGGGATGGTTGGAGAGTTAGTTTACGGGGTGAGTTGTCAGTTTCACTTCACAGTAATAACAGATTAAAAAGAAAATATCTGATTGTTTGCTGTAACAGTATTTGATTTGATGGGATAATGTTATGCTTATTTTTGAATTCACATTTTGGATAGCAGTATTGTTTATTGTCTCAGTAACAGTCTTAATTCTAAAACTGCGTGACATATTTTGTTTATTTTTGCTCTTTGGTTTCACAGAAAGCAGACATTGCAGTGGCTCCTCTAACCATCACTTTGGTACGAGAGGAGGTGATTGATTTCTCCAAACCTTTCATGTCTCTGGGAATCTCCATTATGATCAAGAAGCCTCAGAAATCCAAACCAGGTGTTTTCTCTTTCCTGGATCCGCTGGCCTACGAGATCTGGATGTGTATCGTGTTTGCATACATTGGTGTCAGCGTGGTGCTGTTCCTTGTAAGCCGCTTCAGCCCGTATGAATGGCACACCGAGGAATACGAGGATGGGCAGATCCAGACC
>JAUYWH010000002.1:18512022-18532058 GCA_034779795.1 Ctenopoma multispine
CATTTCATTTCGATTAAAATACTAACCTCAACCACTACATTGCTTTAAATTTACCCCAATGAAAAGCACCTATGTGTCATTTGTCGTCTTATTTTTTGTGCTTTGTAGACATAAAGTTATAATACAGACATAGTGGTGCATTTTTAGTTTTTGTTGTTGGTGTGATTTTGTTTTATTTGTGTACTGTGCATTTTTTAAAATTTCACCGCTCACCCTTGCTTTGACACTGACCTCGTTCTCATGTGCGTTTCGCAGGAGAAGACGAGCGCCCTCAGCCTGAGCAACGTGGCTGGGGTCTTCTACATTCTGGTCGGAGGACTCGGCTTGGCCATGCTGGTGGCCTTGATTGAGTTCTGTTACAAGTCCCGAGCCGAGGCGAAACGAATGAAGGTGGCAAAGAATGCACAGAATATTAACCCAACTTCCTCGCAGAATTCACAGAATTTTGCAACTTATAAGGAAGGTTACAACGTATATGGGATCGAAAGTGTAAAAATTTAGGGGGTAGGGAACGAGGTTTTCATAAATTCCCCCCAAATGCACGCTTTTTTGGCTCCATCCGTTCCATCCTTCAGTGTTAGTGAATGAAGAAGTTGGCCAAAGGATCGTATGTATTGGTGATTTATGATTTAGTGAGAGAGAGAGAGATATCCCCCTTTTTTAATACTTAAAATTGTGTTTGTCCATTTAAGTTTCCTTGCTGTTTGAAACCATTTTCATGTATGACTGTTGATGGCCATGCTTGTTAATATCTCTGTCCTAGTAACACATTTCAACAATAATGCTTGCAATGACCATACATAATGATCATTTGCACCTTGCATTGTTACCCACTGAAATCATATTCAGTTCTCATCTACATTCTCATGTTTTGAACATTTATAATCTTTTAAGCTTACAGATGTGGAGATACTCTGTCCTAACATGTTGCTTCCTTGTTTGTGTATGGATTCCTGTGTGTGTGTGTGTGAATGTGCTAATGTTTGTGTTGGCTTGTGTCTGCGTGTATATGTGACTCTGTGTTTTTCTAGATGACCTTTGGGGATGCCATGAGGAATAAAGCAAGGCTTTCTGTCACTGGGAGTACTGGGGAGAATGGTCGGGTGATGACTCCAGAGTTTCCTAAAGCTGTCCACGCTGTCCCTTATGCGAGACCTGAGATGGGACTAAACGTCAGCCTGACAGATCTGTCCTGATTAATGAGAAACTTCTGAGTGCCTTACAATGGTTTAATAGAGTGATTTTTCTTTTTGTTTTTGTTATTCCCTCCCTCCTTCTGTTCTGGCGCTTTTCCTGTATGAAAAAGGAAAGGTAGGAGACTTCATTTTGTCTCTTACAAAGACTTTTATTGTTCCTCTCTGTCTGTCTAATTTTCACCATATAAAACGCCTCCCTCTCTGGGTGGAATTACATCTTAGAATATAAAAGGGAGGCTCTTTTTTTCTAAACTCGTGACACCATACTTTCCTATCTGTCTGTCTGGACTGGACTGAGATGGAAATTTATTGACAGCAGCGGCTGCTTCTGGGAGTCAGAGTTTCAGTCATTTTGGCTGGTTGTGTGTGTGTGTGTGTGTGTGTGTTTTTGAAGAGTGCGGGAGTGCATGTGTCAGGGAACGACGTTGTCACAAACCCACTGTTTCTGTAGCCACCACCGCCAAACAGGATTTTCAAGCACACTTGATATCATCCGCATTACGATGTGAAAATTGTCCTTTTTTTCTAATAAAATCTAAGAAAAAAAGTTTATTGAAAAAAATTATTTTTATGTATTTTCACAAAATAGCTTTTAAATAAACTTGCTTACATACTGGTTGGATATAAACATCTCAATGTGGGAGTATAATGAAAGAAAAAATACTAAACAGCTTCTAGTTCCATATTTTTAAAGCCAAATACATTGCATATGGGGGTGAAATGTTGAAATCATGTAATTAATTCCTATTCTAAACTTTCCTGTATATTTTATTCTTTAACATTTGGTGTTGATATGAAATATATGTCAATGCTTGACATTTGGAATCAAGCCTTCTATGTTTTTCTAGTTGGAGTTGGTGCAGCAATTTTTGCTTTCTACTTTTGTCTCTTTGTTTGCTTCAGTGCTTTTGCTGTTTGTATTTTTTCTGACGAGGACCAGGGTTGTTGTCTACTTTCAAACAAAAATTAATATGTTTACATGCCATGAATGCAAAACAAAATACAAAAAATAGTCTGGTATGGTATTTGCATATCACATTTTGAAGTAACATCAAAAAGAGGCATCACATACACATGGTTTACGTGATGGTTTAAAATGCCAACTAAGTGAGAGTGCCAAATTTTAGTGCCAGTAGATATGAATATAGTCTCAATATAATTAATCACTGTCATCTCAGTGAATGTAAATGATACATTCTGTAACTTTTGTAACTAGGTGTACAGTTGGTGGCAATGACAGTGCTAATACACTAGTCTTTCTTTGTTTTCCAGTTTCCATGTATTTTGCATTGATCTGACAATGAAGTAGCACCAGTTGCATGTTGTTGCCGCAAATACTACATACATTTATTTCATTACAGCCAAATGTGTTTTCATTTTAATGTTGAAGTTGTGAGGTTAACTGTTTGAAACTGGAAACACAATGTTAAACATGTATACAATATATACATATATACATATATTTTATATAAAAAGTTTAAATATGAAAAATTATAGCCCCATTTACATTAAAGCTACTTTGCTTCCATTTAATACAAATTTGATTACTTATTTATAAAATACAGTATTATTTTCTTCCAGTTTTTTTTAGTTTTCTCATTCATTACAACTTAAACAGACAAGCACTTCAAAATTGTACATTTTATTTTATTTATTATTATTTTTTTATTGACCAATGAAAATCCTCCAGTGCAACTAAAAGGGAGGTAAACTGTACTAGTCTTATTACTGTTGTTTTTGTAATCAACAATAGAAACATATACCGTCGTTGCTTATCAGTTTCATCGCATAGTCAGGCTATTCTCACTGACATTTTGTATATGGAATGTGTGCTAACTAATATTTTGGGACTATTTCTAAATAAAAGTGGCTGATCTCTTGTTATTTTTAGGTATGTGTCATTTATGTGTGTGTCTTATATGAGTTGGTTTTAATCAATCAATCATAATTTATACAGTATAACTTATATAAAAACATTATTTGATTAAATTTGGCACCAATTTGCTGTTTAATGAAAAATATTGCCCCTGTTTCAGTTTATAATTGCTGGTAAAAGTGAGTGTTATTCAGCTGGTGTTAATTGGTTTCATTGAAGGTACTAAACACCCGTGGTTCAACTACACACGTCACTTCGTTGATTAGGCTTCTCCCGGCTGAGTCGCCTACACATATACTCACATACACCTACACGCACGTGTTTTAAGTTTCTCTGACAGATTTGACTGCTGCCAAGATTAAGAGTGAGTAATGTTCTAAGTCAGAGGTCACACCACAGAGTGACACATCCAAACAAAATAGGTCTGGTCAGAAGCTTGAAGATGTACTGACTACTCGCAGGGGCCAGCTGTGTGACTAAACCGAAGAGGCTAGTGTTGCTCAATCAGGTTACTTTGGGAGACAGGTTTTGTATTCTGGAGACATTGGAGCCAGCAGCAGCAGACAGTGGCAGTAGACAGCTACGCCTTCAGCTCGATTAACTGTGTTAACTTTCTTCTGGGCTGAGGCGAGTACTTCTTAGCTGCATGGCCTCAAATGCAAAGGAACCTCCAATCCATTTGGATCACTTATTCCATCACGCTGTTGGGAGATTCTGGGAAGGTCCTACAGGCGAGCTGGTCCTTGAATCGTCCTCTGTATGGGGTGTGCAAAAATATTTAACATGGTCAGTAACCAGACGACAAAGGAATTGGCTCCAGAACATGGGCTTCAAGAATGAAAGTTGATGCGTCTTTTCATTTAGTAGGTGTAACTCAGTGGAGAATACTTTCAAATTTGCTTCACGAACAATATCGACCATTTTCCACCTTTGTCTGCCTGCTGGGTCCATGTTGGCCAGATTGTTTTGTGAGGGTTTTATTTTCTGGACCCAGATGACAGGCAGACAGCCAGGATTGGTTTAAGAAGGTTTATTAAAGAATCAATCAACAGGAGTCTGGTGGTTGTGGTAGTGTAGTGGTGAGGAGACCACAAATATGGCAACATTAAAATAAAAGCAGAAATGAAAGGGAAAGAAAACCTAACTCTTGGTTTAAATAAAGAGGTTTACAGAATATCGATCGTTTAATGCTTTTTGTTTAACATTTTGACATTTGGAGCCATTCAAAATGGACGGTTACAATTGTGCTACTTTAAAACCACATGGACATACACAATAAATTACAATTTCTTTTTAATCCTGAGAAACTTGTCTACATGTATAGTAAATACAGCATTTTCTCACCAACTGCAAAATGGTAAATCCAAGAATAAGCCTTTGTGGAGTGTTAACAATTCGTGGAGGAGAATAAATCTCATAGGCTTCGCTACTGAGTGAGGAGGTGCCTTGAGTCCACCCTCCTTCTGCTGAGTGCTAATGAATGTCACACGTCTCCATGAAAATGGTTGACTTCCCTCTGCTCCATAAAGATAATCCCTCTTTTCTCCGTATCAGGCCATATGTTCCTCTCCACTTTGTGGTATTCATTTTCTGCTACACCTTGAAGTTAATTACATCATATTAAAATCATGCGTGAACACTCTCAGTCCTTACAAAAAGTGGAGTGTCACCTGGGGACTACAGGTTTTGAAAATCTTTTAACTAAATACATTATTGTTTGTTATCTGTATGTTTTTTCCAAAATAAGCTTCATAATTAAACATAACTAATCATTTATAACAACTTTATTAATCATCTTGTGTAACTCACTGTGGTGTGCTCATGTTGGATGTTATCGTGTCATCCTATTAGGGAAACCACAGGAGGGACACAATGTAACATCTTAAAAACTTGAATGCATACTTGCTGTTACTCCCTTTTTCATAATGAGACCTCATGAATTCGTATCTCTTCAGTCAAATTTGAGGGATTCCTTGTGAACATATGGTGACTTCATTTTCAAAGTATTAGTAGGTTTTCACTGTCTTTAATTGAGTTCATTTCAGAGTTTCAAACGTGAAACCTGAGGTAGTGAAAATGTCAGCTAGTTTTCCTGCTTTGTCAGTCTGCAGAAATGTTTTTAGAGGTACAGAGGAAAAGGTACTAAAATGTTCAGCAGTACGTTGCTCAAACCTTAGGTTACGACTGAAGTGAAGTGACAAACAATGTGTAGCTTACTTTTTGTATTTGTTAGTGTGTTGTTGTGATGTGTTGGACTTTTTGGATGGAAGACACACAAAGATTATGACTTTCTAAAAAATCTCCTTGCTCCAGGCAAAAATCACACTCGCTCTGCTTCCCACACCTCTTCGCCTCCGCTCCCCTCATGCTTACCGGTCATGCTTACACTTCAGAGAGAGGGGTTGCTCACCATCTGGTGCTGAGTTGGATCAGATGGCTCGGCTACTGGACACATCTGGCCAAACCAAACGTGTTGTATAGTAAAGGTTTTGCCTGGTGAATGACTCTTTGGTTTGACTTCACCTCCAGTAGTCTTTTTGTGCTTTCTTCTGTTGACAGGAATAAAACTTATTCACCTGTTAATCATTGCATGAAAGAACTATGACAATAAAAAAATAGCAGTTTTGTACATGATGATATATCATTTTTGGACAGTTTATGGCTAAGGTTATAATATGCAAGAGTACTTTCACTAATAAGGTTAATAAGGTTGTTTTCAGTCCAAGTGCACATCACCAGCAAGTATAATTTGCAGCAAGGAAAATAGTAGAGTGTTTGCACAAATAAAACGAAACATGCTGCTAAGTAATATAACTTACTAGGCCCATTTGAAAAAGAGAAAAGAACCTGAAATTATTAGTTTGAAGTTGATTCCATCTCAAAAAATGAAATTAAATGAGAAAAGTAGGTAAGTCTTAGAATGTGGAAGAGTGAGAGTTGCTGTCACTCAACAGCTTAACAGTGCTGAGGAATTAAGCCTCCTATCACATGTCTTCTTGATCTTCATTCCTTTAATGATGAATGGATTTTGTTATGAAATTAGATATCCACTATTTGAAAATGAAATCTAATGGCCCTAAATGTAATGTGCCTGTGAAAGAGACATTTTTTATTCCTTTCAAAAACTGCCTTATGGACACACATGGGAACCTCTTCTAGAATAGTATGTTGTCTATACTTTATTCCCATTTTTCTGTTTGACTTTCAACAAAAAAAAAAGATTTTATTTAAAAAGAATTTATTTTCTTTAGAGTCCACCTTTTTGTAGTTTTAGCCTTTACTTCAAGACCAATGAATCTTAAAGGTTAAATTTGTCCTATGGCTACATTGCAAACATTTTGCTCCTTTATGTGCATAGGTTCAGCCTGAGGTTTTTTGCCATTTATTGCTTTTGAAGTTGTTTTTTATTCTCATTTGCATTGCTAATGTACTAATTTGGTGGCATTGTTAGAATCAATCTTTGAACCAATCTCTGACACTTTTTTGTTTTTGTTCCAGGTGGAAATTACTTATTGAAGTTACATTCCCCAGGAGTTGTGCTGTCATTCCAACAATCAGTCTCACCACTGTTGTGTAATCAAGTGTGCTTATGGGTCATTAGTTCAAAAACTGATTCTACACCCATGTGAGCAATCAGCCTGTGAGGCATCATCTTGTTCTCCATCCCTTCCCCCCAGCACTTCACATTGTTGGTTGTCAATGGATATTCTGATAGGACCCTCCCTGGACTAAAGCTAATGATGACAGAAGGTGCACAGGGAATGGCCTGAATCTGCCACCTCATATAGGGGACGTCAATAGCACAGCTAGGGTAATGTTTCATCTTTAGGTTTATTAAGGCCTGGATGCCTGCCACGGCCTCATTAAAATGCAGCAATGGCACATAAATGCTCACACAGCAATGATCGTACAGACTTAAGATGCAAATGCTTTTTGCAATACACATTGTATTGACTCATTGTCATATACATAAATCTGTAGTCCCATTTCATAGAAGATCTTTTCATGGCATAACAACACTGAAACCCTGCCTCCAAGCTTTTGTTTCAGAAAACTGACAGGATGTCGTGTATTTATGTAGTTTAACATTTTATCCAGCTACATTTTCAGTGACATTTATAGTTTGTGTAACAGCTTAGCTGGAAATCTGCCAGCTAAACTTAATGAAGGTGACGCCCCACCTAAATGTCACCAGAATGCAATGAAGGTGACAATTTATGTCAAATTAATATTTTTATTAGATCACCTGTTCAGGAAGCCACAAGACAGATGGAGCATATTATTATTTGTAAATGACAGGTGCCAAAAGTGGTTTAGTTTCAAAATGTCTGCAACTGAAATAACAAAGCTGTGTCATTTAAAACGTCAGAAATGAGGGGCAGAGGTGAGCAGTGTCCAGTCCTTTACCGCAGACCGCCACCTGAGCGAGCGAGACAGCGATGCTAATACAGGATCAGGTTAATTTACATCACAATGATTCAGATGACAATAGACAGGCATTTGTTTGTGACTCACAAACCCCAGGAGCAAAGTAGTGTTTATCCCAGAGAGCAAGTTTATTGCCAAATCTTTTAGTGTCCTTTTGTTATATTGTTTGTTTTTGATAAATAGTTCACTCATATTTGTTTCTCAAAATTATTGTTAATCTGATTTCACCTGAGGGATCAATAAAATACATTTTTATCTCATTACAAAGAATCTAGAGATTTAAAATTATTCATTATCATGGTCTTCCTCAAATACATTTTAAAATGACAATGTTATAAATAGCAACTTTACTGACGCTGCTGAAGAAACGATTAATATGATGTATTTAGAATATAAAACTGATGTAAAATCTATGGGCAGCATCTCTTTGTCTCAAACCAAACTGAGGACAGTTTGGTAAAACTATGTTTTTAAACCTAGGCAGGAGAAAAAACAACTGATGCCTGCATGCAAACTATATTATTCATAAATTTCTTTAGTTTCCCAAACTACTTGAATGTAGTATTCCCAGACATGATGAGCCTGATTTTTAAATTCTCATTATCTTTTTTCATTAACTATATGACAGTGTCTCTGATAACAATACCTGTATAATAAAATACAGCCTGGATTATTTATGTTCACATAAAAATGGAACTAGAATGGCAGAGGGGATAAGCAAATCCATTCACTGTATCAGCTAAGGTACACCTCTTAAAACCAATGACATTTCCAATGCAGATGTGACATTTACAATTCATTTCTGCTTGTGTTATGCTAATAATTGGATGGTTCATTAGTGGTTGTCTTTTAATTCTAGTGGAATCAGTCAAATCACTATAGCAAGTGATTACAAAACAACCATAGCATCTCGCTGCTGCCATACAGAGCAAAGAAGAGCAACATATTTTTGAAACAGCTGAGGTGGTGGGTGGTGTTATATGCTGTAAAACAGTTATCCTCTGGCTGGGTTGTCATGGCAACAGTGTTAGCTGGGTTTCTCATGTTCTAGTACAGTGTTTCATCCTTGTAGCTGCAGGTTGGTGCACGAGGGGATATGCTCCTCAGTGCATACCACCATTTTAAATCGCCCATGGGAATGAAACAAACAGCTGCTGTATATGTTTTCAGCGGTGTATGAGTGTGTGTAACCGTGTGCGACTCAGGATGGAGTGACAGTAAGCAATGCTTCAAAGTGAACAGAGAGCTTCTCTCTTGAACAAGGTTGAATATATTTCCATGGTAACAGACTATGGCGAGCTGTTGTTCTGTTGTTGCCCACCGCTTCCAGCATGTTGAAGGTGTGTGAGCAGCTTTGAGGTGGAATTCCTTCTGCAAATGTCACAGATGCAACTTAGTAGCAGCTGAATGTAATAGTAGTGACATTCAAAATAAAGCAAACTGAGGATTTGCACTTCGATCACATTTGTTTGATTTATGGGTTTCCTCCGTAGTGTGACAGCTTAAGTACTATGTGTGCAGCAATCAGTCAGTTGTGTGCATCCGAAGATCTTTCTTCATCTCCACTTTTCTAGACTCAGGCATATTCAGTAACATTCAAGCCAGCAACACAAACATGCTGTCAGAAACAAACAATTCTGTCTTTTCTCTCACTTTACTGTTGGAGAATGTCCCCCTCTCCCTTTCAGTTGCTTTCGCATTGTTCATGCTCACTTGCTTGTCAATGCTGGCTGAGCTGCGGGTTATAAGAAAATGTACAGAGGGAAGAGAATTAATCATACAAACAATTCACAGCATATATGAATGCACCATATAGATCTGTATCTGGATGTAATATTTCTTTCTATTTCATCCAATCCATTGGACAACCTCTTATCAATCAATATAGGTGTTTTGTTACTGTGTCATGCATACAAAGATTCCCATTTCTTCACGAATTTATAAGACTCCACAACTATAAAGCATATCCAGAATGTTTTGTATAAGATACAAAGTATGTGTAAAAAAAACACTCACTGGAAACAGTGTATTACGACCCTAGTTTGCTTCATAAACATGAAAAATATTGCCTCATAATAAAATCTATTTCACAGTTAAATTCATTAGCTGGGTCTTAAATATACAGTCACATAATGCTACAAGTCCTGGAACCTAAATGACCCTATACTGTAAGTCATGTGTCTTCACCCTCTCATACGACCCATACAAGCGTTTATTTAAAGAGCGTCTCGTAACAGTTTGCCATTTGGAAATGCACATCTGGCACTGGCTGCTTTTTCAGATTACTACAAAATGCTGCCTCCGATGACCCACTCATCCTAAATTATAAGCGCTGGGTTACAACACAACAAACATGGTTATGTTTAGTATAAATGCTGTGGTTTAGTTTTTAAAAAAAAGCAACCTCGTTAACTGTTTAAGAAATTTTGCTTTGGGCACACCGAATCACGTACATCACACACATAAGATCCTCATGTCTACATTTACAACAGCAAATGTTTCACACTTGGACTCTAATCTCTTTAGTTTTCCACAAAGATCTCATCCACCTCTGATACATCTTTATTGGTTAGTTTAAGCTTCTGGTGAAAGAAGCATGATGATGTTGTATCAGCAGCTCAGATTAACTGTCACTAACTAACAGATTGTCTATATGAAGTAAGAGGTATCACTCTTATATCGCTTTAAACTATTGAAGAGGACTGGGTGTATGACATACTTTATTGATCCTCTTGGGGATTGAAACACAGTCAGAGGTCTTCTCATGTAAAACTATAAGCTGAACTTTCATTAGTTTTAGAAGTCTCCCAGGTTAAATTCTGTTTAAACAATGAACTCTGCTTAAACGGCACCTCATGATCAGCGGGTTTCAGTATGAATTCTTTCTGTTAAAAAGTAGAAAAAAAAACAAATAATTCCTTGTTTCCCACACATAATGATCTGTGATATAAAATTTAAAATATTCAACACAGAAGGGGACCAAAAACATCAGATACCCTACTAGTCAAAGAAGCCTTGTAATTCAACAATATGCCGCCATAAGTTGATACACAATGAATGATATATGAAGGAAGCTTCAGAAGCGCCAAAATAATGATGACTGTGATAGAAAATTGGTAAACAACATTGCAGCTCATCTGACGAAGGACAAATTATGCAGCAGCTGTTTGGGTGTGTCACAGTGAGATGCCATCTGTGCAAACGTCTCGAGCTGTAAAAGTCATTTCCTTGCTATTTCCACTCCACCTTTTATTCCAAGATTGATTTCTGCTGATAAAGATCCGCAATTTGAGTTTGTATTTTTGTTTTATACATTAATCTAATTTCTCGATTTGAAAGCTTTATGTATCACAGCTGCTGATATACCTAAAAAAATCATAATTTCTTTTGAGAAAAAAAAATGATAACCATGATTAGAGGCCTAAGTTTCAGAAGGTTTTTAGAAAAGGCTGTTGTTCGGTTTAGGAAGAATCACTCTCAGATAGACGATATTTGCCTCTGAATAGCTTGCTTCTCAATGGAGCAGGCATTGTCAGTGCTGTCAGGGGAAACTGACACCTCGTCTGGGGAGATGGATCTTCCACGTCCACTGAAGAACACCGAGATTAAATCATGTGCAATGCTGGCTTGATTTATGTACCCTATGTAGATAGCAATGCTCTTCACATTGGCATAGCCTTTCAGCGGTGCATGAGCAAGGGATCACACTGCTGAGTGTGTGAGCGTGTGCGAGAATAAGGGTGAGGGTGAGGTGTGTCTGTAGTGTGAGGAGCATTTTTAGTTTTGTTAATTGTCGGTGTGACCAATAGGAGTTACTGTGTATGTGAATCCTCCTAAATTGTGTCTACCACCAATTAGTTCTTCAGGGTCCCAAGCACAGTATTCAAATACAGTTCATGTATTTTGAACACTGTCTTTGTTACATCCTTGAGGTGGACTGTAGGAGGTAGGGACAATAGCACATAATGATCAAAACAAAGAAAACAGATACAGTAGTGGTTTCTTTTTACTTATTTCATTTGTAATATTTTCAGAATCCCAGGTGGAAGTGTTTGGTAGTCCCGGCACAGACTACCGGGACATATGGGCTGGAATGGTTTAAGAGAACCAAGGCAGAACAGAAAGCCAACACTTGGCATGGGGAGGTGAGGGAGGACTGACACTGTTTCCATGGGTGGGTGACCAGTTATACAGTCTCCTCCCTGGGATCCCATCTCTGTTTTCACCCATATTAATGGCTCTTCAGAGGGAGCCCCATTGATTTTCCTTCAGGAACATCTAATTCATTTAGGGAGAGAGCCTGAGTGCAACCCCAACATATTTTCAGAGAGCATAAAACCAGTAGAATGATCTTGGCTAAAGGCCTTTCATACAATGATTTAATTTTGGTGTGTTACACTTTAACAAATAAAGTGTAAAATACATTTTCACTGCATGACATAAATATTGTATTCAATTCATCAAAATCTATACATCTTAATTTCAAAGAATAAGATTGAAACATTTAAAACATCAGCTTTTGTTTAACAATGTTATAACCTATTATTATTATTACTGTCTACAACAACTGGTGATTGTGAGCAGCAAGTGTTTCAGTAATGCTATCGATCATTATTCTGGTATATTACAGATATCCTGCCTAAGAGAGCTACTTTGGGGAAAACAAAGTGTCCTGGTCATTAATGTGTGGTCAGGGGAATAGGGCTGACGAGGCTTAGGTTGTATTTAAAATCACCTCAGGGTCACACCACTGGACCTGGGAATATCTGACATGGGACTTTTGCCACTTGGTAGTGTGCAGTTATCAAGATACAGTAATGCAAGAACCAGCATTCCCAGAACTGAATTTAAATTGGATTTACTGAATTACCAAACATTTTAATCTTATAATATTGCTGTACTGTGTTCACAGTTCCTATTGACACATTGAGCATCTATGTAACATGTATCAGTATTGTTAAGCTCTTTCTTCTTCTCAGACAAGTCTTCTCAGACAAGACATATTTATATATATAATGCTTCTGAGTTGTGTATTTGACTCCAGTGTTCGAGCCCTAAACTGTGACAGTATATACTGAAGATTTATAACTTATAACTAAACTTCCAATCTGACACCCAGAGGCTGCCGTTGAAAGGCATAAGGTAATATTATCACTCATTGCCCAAGAGTCCTCAATATATACCAACTTTTACTATAATCTGCGCTCTCCAAGCACCCATATGGACACCATACTGACACATGTAGCTTTAGTTGAGGCACTATCTTATTATTATTACATTTATCCTCTCTCCTCTTATTTAGTTATAGCCATTTACAGTGTATAATCATTCTTGTCACTGCCAACTTGTATTGTTAGCCTGGAGAACCACTTCTTCTCACCTGTCAGAATGGACCTTTGTGAGAATGGTGTAATGCAGGTGGATACTTGTCCTATCTCCCCAAAACACAACAGGAACAAAATATGCTTTTGGGGTGGATGGAAAATTCATGTGGGTTAGGACAAATGGGGTCAAAATGTGGTTTGATGCTGGCCAGTGAACGCGTATACCATCCTGGTTGGGGCAATATTTACCAGTTTCCCAGTTTGGGTGGACATAACCCGTCACTGCTGCAAACTCTGCACCATTCTCTCCTCGTAGCACCAGCCTAAAATGGTTTTTCTGTACCAAAATAATTATGGCAAGGCACAAATTAAACTAGCAGCACATGCAATCTGAGCACATTTCCTTATACATGGACAGAAAATAAATACTTTGAATGGTACTTGGATTACAGAATCACCAAGGAATTGTCTTACCTTCTGAGATAGAAGCATCTCATGATGGTAGCAGCAATACTAGTGAAGCTGTTTATCTGTCCATGCACTGCACGTGATGCAACTCAACAGTTAGTGCAACTTCCAGTGCTGGAAGGTGTTAGTGTAGTAAGTATAGGAACTAGACACGTGACCTTTTGACAACATGATAATCTCATGCACTACCCTGCCCCCTGTTACCCAATATAACTTCCAGCTGTGTCCCAGGAGGGTTGAAAGATCTTTACTCCCAGCAAGACCATTGGTCTTCACGCTGTGTGCTGAGGAGAGTTCTCTTTATTTATTGATAGGGACATTATTATTCTGCATGTTGAGTTCTTGATGTTGGTTACAACTCGCTGTGCTTATACACTGACGAGATTAACACTGGAATCAAAGGGAATGGTTTTCCAGAATATTTTTACTTCTACATTTTTGTAACAACATTAAATGAATAAAGCTCTTTTTGTTGGCATTTTTTGATCACTGTGGGTGCAGGAAATAAATGTGTTTTTTTAATGTGGCAACCTTTTTTCTTTGTAAAAGACTGTTTAGCAGCAGCATTCAGATGAACAATTTTGGCCTGAGGAACAGAACCAGGGTGATTGCACACCATTTTGTTTGGTTCTGGTTGGATGGGTGTGCCTGCTTGTTCTGGTTCATTTAGGCTCTTGATGGGGATAAAACAACTGTATATTTACTACCTGATATGTAAGGGATTTTGATCCAGCTTTTCCTCATATGTGCTTCATTTGTAGTGAGTGAAGCAGACTAATCGTCAAGAGTTTGAGTAAGTAGATCAGTAGTCATCTCAGTACCAAATCTGGTAATCTATAGTAATCTTTCATTCTTACGCAAGATTTATGCATAATAATTATGCAAGATTATTTGGTGTCAGTGTCATGTCTTCCCTTTTCCTTGGTGTGTCATTTTTTTATGTCTTTCGGCTCCTCCCTCACCTTAACCACGCCCTGCACTCCACTCTCACTCCCTGATTACTCTCAGCTGCACTTCATTTCCCATCAGCAGCTCAGTATTTAAGCCCCTGCACTTCGGCCTTTCACTTGTCAGTTCATACAGCCATGCCACCTGTTTTCATGCCAGTCATCCAGTCTTCAGCTAGTCATTCCTCTCGTCTCTTCATTTCCGTAAGTTAGTTTGGGTTCTTCATTTCTGCTCCTTCACACTCTCCTGGTCTCTATCTTTCATTCTTGTGTTCTTTCTATGTTCAACCTCCCTGTCATTAGTGTTTATTTTAGTATTGTAGTTTTGCCTCCACCTGGAGTGATTTTGTGTTCCATTTTACTTCCTTGTTTTGTCCTATGTTTTGTTATATTAAAGTCTTCTTTGTTTGAACCCTCTCTTTTCCTGGTCTGCCTTTGGGTCCACCATTTCATAGCAACCAAACTCTGACAGAATGAACTGACCACAAATGGACCCAGCAACCAGGGCAAGAGAGAGGCTTTAGTCAGCCATTTTCTTTTACCTTCTTCAAGCCTATCATTTCACTTCAGCCCCTTTTTCTGATCTGAACCCAAACCACTTACATCCATCCAGTTTTTCTTTTTTTTGTCGGGCCTCTCCATGTTCGCCCACATGGACTATGACCGATCTCCCTTAGTCCTGCTGCAGCTAAGGGGATCTGGGCCCAGCTGAAGGCCGACTCCAGGTTGGACTTTTTTTCCTCCTTCTTGGAATATGAGGACTACTGGGCCGATGATCCTGAGTTCCAGCCTGTTTCTCAGAAACGCTGCAGGCACCGGCACCGCCGTGCCCACCCTGCTGCTCACACTGACGTCCCGGTGCATGCTGCTTCATCCATGCAGCTTGCACACGTCTCTGCACCGGCCTCACCCTACCTGGGGACCCGTCTGGCTATCAGTCCAAGGCCCCTGGGTGAGAAAGGGCAATGGAGCCCACAGTGCGGACGCCAGAGTCGCCAGGGCGTGGGCTCTCTCAGGCACCCAACTGCGCAGACTCCAGTTTCAAGGCGGGATCACGTCAACATCGTCGCTCCTGTTCCGAGGCGGGCTGACGTGCCCCTCGCCGCCTCTCCAGTCGTTTCAAGGCGTGGACACACCGGCGCCGCCGTTCCTGTTCCAAGGAGGGCCAGCGTGCCCCTCGCCGCCTCTCCAGTTGTTTCAAGGCGAGACCACGTCAGCGCCATCGTTCCTGTTCCAAGGCGGGCTGACGTGCTCCTCACCACCTCTCCAGTCGTTTCGAGGCGAGACCACGTCAGCGCCGCCGTTCCTGTTCCAAGACGGGCCGACGTGCTTCTCACCGCCTCTCCAGTTGTTTCGAGGCGAGACCACGTCAAAGCCGCCACTCCTGTTCCAAGACGGGTCGCCGTGTCCCTCACTGCCTCTCCAGTCGTTTCAAGGAGAGACCATGTTAGCACGCTGCTCCTGTTCCGAGGCAGGCCAACGTGCTCCTTACAGCCACTCCAGTTCATCAATGGGGCGATGTGCTTTCCGCCCCTTCTCCTGCTCCAGTCCCTCTTCAGAGGCAGGCCCGCGTGGAGGACATCGTCTCTGCCTCTCCAGTTCCTCTTCAAAGCCGGGGCCACGTCAAGGAGGTCCCGCCGCCTCTCCAGTCCCTCTTCCTAGGCGGGTCCACGTCGAGGACGTCGTCGCCGCCTCTCCAGTCCCTCTTCCTAGGCGGGTCCACGTCGAGGACGTCGTCGCCGCCTCTCCAGTCCCTCTTCCAAGGCGGGTACACGTCGAGGACGTCGTTGGCGCCGGGGCATCATCCAGGTCGCCCTCGCCTCTTCAGCTCCGGCTCCAGTTCCTGTTCCATGGCGGGGCACTCTCCAGGGCCCGCGGCTGCCTCCCACGGGCCGTCCGCCCGACGCTCTCCAGGGTCCGCAGCTGCCTCCCACGGCCCGTCCGCCCGACGCTCTGAGGGGTCCAACTGAACTCTATTGGGCCCTCCTCCAGGCCCTCCTCCGGGCCCCCTCCACCCGCTCCCCGGGTTGGGTCGGGCTCTTTCTTTTCTTTTTCTTTTCTCTTTGGGCCGTCTGGGATCCGGCCCTTGGGGAGGGGGTCCTTTCAGTGTCATGTCTTCCCTTTTCCTTTACTTCCTTGTTTTGTCCTATGTTTTGTTATATTAAAGTCTTCTTTGTTTGAACCCTCTCTTGTCCTGGTCTGCGTTTGGGTCCACCATTTCATAGCAACCACACTCTGACATTTGGTAACCATAGTCACAAAATTGCAGTACATGTCAGCTAGAAATTGAAGGAATTGGATTACAGTAGTGAGGAGTGCGTTGTGTAAAAGTGTCAATGTGAATAAGAATATAGGCAGACTTTGTCTGCTTTGTCACAAAACAATTAATTGCAGCAACCACTGTGCTAAGTTGCCCAACTTATTTAAATCCTGTAGTCCATACATGTATCCCTGAAATACCTGGACTGTGTTCCCTGAGCGTTCAACTTTGAAATTTCATTGTGGTGGACATATGAACACCTGCACTGAATCTTTACACTTGTCCAGAAGGCAAAACAGTCACCTTGCAGTAGATTTCCATTTAGCCTTGACGCTGTATGTGTACATGGTCTCAGATAAAGAAATGTAAAATTCTAAATGTAATAATAACATTCATATTCACATGTGACCTTGTTGTGTTGTATAAAAAATAGAGCATGTATAACAGCTTCAGTAAGAGAGAGAAGAGTGAGATGTTATGTGTGTTTCTGTGTGAGGGTGGAATGCAGTGAGAAACGGAGAAGTGGAGATACAGCCCGACATCAAACCGAATGCCACAACCGCAGCTTTGAAGCAGCCGCTGTCTGTGCAGACTTTCAGAGCTACACTGTGGAGGTGGACAGATTGTGACGACAGGTGCGCCTCAGCAGTTTTCTGTTTCTAAATGGAAACCCACGCCAACCCCCCACCCACCGCTTTATTCCTGATCTAGCCCAGCACCTCTATTTTTCTCAGCTTTAGACTCTTTCTGTACTATGCAACAGACCAACAAGCTCAGAACCAGCATGCACGTGCAGACAGTCTATCAGACATCAACTGTATAAACTCATTCTCAAACTTCATATCTTGTATCTCTTTGTCATTGTCCTGCTGGTTGACTCTGAATAATACCTCCCAGCACCAACAACTCATGTGGGAACGTTAAAATAATAGCATTTTCTGCATTATAGAATTCTTGTGTTCTTTTCCTCTTTGCCACAGAACCCTGGTAGCCTTTGCAATCATTGCTGTCATTATACAGTTGAATGAACAAAGATTGCCCATGACACTTAGGAAAGGGAAGCCCTGACATGAAACTCTAACTGAAACCCCTCAGTGTGGTTCAGAGACAAACACATGGGTGACTTTGAGTCCAGGACATGACCTCCTCACATGTATTATTTAATTGCTGAAAATGGAAAAAGTGCTAAACATGTTTTTTAATCTTTTTTGGGGGGCTGTAAACAGAAAGAACATCACAGAGAATAACCAAAACCGTGTGTGGGAATTTTCTTGCTATTCAGAGATTGATGATGTTATAGTCTTTGAGTATACAGCAGATTATTGTATTTTCCTACTCTGAATACAGACAGCCTTTTTTCATAATCCATTTGACACTCGTGAATTTCATTCATACCTAAGAGGAAATTCTTAATCTTAATCTTAAGGTATTGATTAATATCAAAGACTGTCAATGATTATGGTAGCTGCACCAACCATTTGGAAAGTTGACAACATGTCCATCAGTCACCTCTGGTTGCTCCACATTAATGCTAAATTGTTGATAGTTGTGGGGGTTGACTATTGCCTAGCCTGGAAATAGTTTAATAACATATAAAAACACCCTCTGTAAGGTGACAAACTTCATCATTAAAGAATGAGGAAAATAAGATTTGTTTCAGCACTGTAGCTGTATGTTGAACCTAGTATTCCCTTATCTCTCAGCAGCAATTACGTGAATTTCTTTCTGAATAACTTTTAGAGAAAGGATTGATCAGATCCTCCCTGCAACTGGCATGGATGGACAATGGACTTCTCTTTATATTTCTCTTGTTGGATATTAGTGCTGCATTTTAAACTCTTGATCAAAACATTGTATTACACAGACTGGAATGTGAAAGGAACAGCACTGGGCTTGTTAAAATCTTAGATCGATTACAATTTGTGATATGTCTTTCGTACATGCAAACGTTAGTTATGTAATTCCTCAGGGTTCTGTGCTTGGACTAATTATTTTCTCTTTATACATGTCTCCCTTAGGCAACATTCTAAGGAAATTGCTACGCACAAGATATCCAGCTTTATTTATCTATGAAACCAGTTGAAACAAATCAGTTGGTCAAACGTAAAGCATGTTTGAAAAACATAAAAGCCTGTATTTTCTTTAATTTTCTACCCTTAAATTCAGACAAGACAGAGGTAATTCTATCCTATGCTGGATGACTTAGCATTGACCTCAAGTACTATTGTGAGGAATCTTGGAGGTATCTTTGACCAAGATCTTTCCTGTACCTTCTACATAAAAGAAAAAAAATCTCTAAAAGGGCCTTCTTCAACCTGAGGAATATTTCTAAAACTAAGAGCATCCAGCCTCAAAACAATGCTTAAAAACTAGAACGGGAGGCAGACCTTTTAACTATCAAGATCCTTTCCTGTGTAACCAGCTCCCTATTCAGGTTTTGGAGGCAGACACACTCTCTACTTTTAAGACCAGGCTTAAAACCTTCCTTTCTGATGAAGCTTATAGTCAGAGTTGGCTCAGGTGACTCTGAGCCATCTGTTAGTTATGCTACTATAGACTTCAGCTAGGAGACCTCCCCTGATACACTGAGCTTTTCTCCTCTTCTCCCCCCTCGGCTTTTCTGTCCACTCAGGTGCCACCAATGAGTGTTTTTAACCCTCTGTGTTTTCTCTCTCCCTTGTAGTTGTGCTTCATTCTTCCTGTCTTCCTCTCTCTGTACCTTCCTGCAGGTATCCCCCGTCTTTGGGCTGTATGATTTCAGTTGCATTGGTGACCCAACCAACCTGTCCAGTGTTTCGTCTGCTGACTATTATTGTTGTTCTTTTACTGCCTACGGTTCTTCACTTTCCACTCACCCCAACCAGTCGAGGCAGATGGCCACCCACCCTGAGCCTGGTTCTGCTGGAGGTTTTTTCCCTTAAGGGGAGTTTTTCCTCACCATGGTTGCCTAGTGCTTGCTGGGATTGTTGGGTTTTCTGTATATTTCTTATATAGTTATATTGTGTAGTGTGTCGAATCTTACACTGCAAAGTGCCTTGAGATGTTGTGATTTGGCATTATATATAAACTGAATTGAAATTAAATAGATTTTGCTGTTGCCGGAGTTGCTGTCCCTCTGTTGCAACTTGCTAAATACGAAAGTGTTCCATGTATTCAATCAAAGGGCCATTGTTTTGCAAATGATGGGCAGGTATGGTAAATGGTATTAATATTGTAAACTGTGGTCCAAACTAAAAATATAGTTTGTAGTTGAGTGTTAATAATTTAGACAAACTTTCCACAGTGTTCACATAAAAGTATGAACTCTTTTGGAACCTGTGTAGGAAGGTGCCTCAGAAAATTCCTTTAGTAATGCTGATAATTTTCAATCAATCAATCATTTTTATTTCAAACAAACAAATATTTTTAACTCGTGAGGAATCTTGGAGTCATCTTTGACCAAGATATGTCATTTACCGCTTACATAAAAGAAATATCTAGAACATCCTTCTTCCACCTGAGGAATATTGCTAAAATTAGGAGCATCCTGTCTCAAAG
>JAUYWH010000002.1:18532158-18542802 GCA_034779795.1 Ctenopoma multispine
ATTGACACAGGTCTATAATTAGTAAAGTGGTGCTTATCTCCTGATTTGTAAATAGGAATAACCTTTGCTATTTTCATACTTACACACTCAAGTCTAAATTTCATTAATCTGCTTCAGTCACTGTCAAAGCAAAAATATTCAACTCATAATGAAGCATTCTTGTTTTGTTTGTACACATTTACAATGCACTGCATTTACCACATGTACATTTATCCACCACCAGTGCATTAATACATTTATTGTAAAAACATCACTACAAATAAACTAACACCAGGACAGAGTAAATATAGGGTCATGTAAGGACATTAACTGTTTTAAATAAAGTTTTTAAAAATAGGTAGCAGGAATATAGTTAGTGAAAATCCCTCGTGTCAAATATATTTGGGCTGTGGTTGGCTGATATCACTTCCTATTTTCGTGAATAAGCAATAAGGTCTCACAGATGAACAGGCTCCATTAAAAAGGAGCCAATACATATACCTCTTTCTTCAAGTTATTTTAAACATGACAAAGGACAGAGTAAATTAAAAATGGGATTGTGGTTTTCATATATTAAAATTTGAATGTATTCATATTCAGTATTGGCAGTGATCTTTAACAGCAACTTTTATTTCAAATGCATACATGAGTATCACAGGTGGCCTGTCTGGACCTCTGGAATATTGCCCATATATTATCCCTTGAATTATTATTTGAACTGCTGTATATTAACTACTAACTAAATGTTAAATATAACATTTTAAAATAGAAAAAAATATATTATCCATGTTATAAGAAAAAAACTGTAGGTATTTCAGTAAATTATGCAGAATCCATGAGTTGTAGGAATGAAATGGCAACCCATTATTTATCATTTAATCTATGACAGAAATTTCATTTAAAAAACTGCAAATCTGTCCTGCTCAGCATGAACATAAACAAATCTAGTAGTATTTCAGTTAGAAACAGAATCCCCTTCCCTAGTCACCCCACAAACTATCACTCATTACGACCCAATAGAAAGCTATTCCCTCAGTCTTCAGTCACACAGTCTTATTGTCCACAATGAAAACCATTTCTTTTCTTCCTGCCTTTTATTTTGTTGTTATTGATTCTAACCTTGCATCTCCATTATAAAGGACCGTCCAATCAAGTTAGTGTGGCCCCTCAGTTGAAATCCCTCAATGACAAAAGAAATGTGAAATACATTTACGCCTATAGAGCTAACCTCTGTATTCCATACAGAAAACTTCATTCTTCTCAGTTAAAAATGTGATCCAGCTTTCACTACCCAAGGATAAGATTAACAGATTAATTTGTTGTGTAGTGTGTACATTTGGTGGACTTTGTGCTTATATATACGGTTATGTTACTATAGCGTGAGTGTAAGCACAGCAGTGTGTACTGACGGTGTATTTATTAATAATACACTTTATAAGTGGGAAGACAGAAGAGCCAAAATGAATTGCCCTTCCATTAAGGAAGCTCTGGCACCGACCCTCTAGGTTACTCAGTAAAAGAGTGTCAGCTAAACCGTGGCATTGACAAAGGAGGTCTGTGAACAGTCTGCTTATTCTATCCTCAGGCTACTGAAGATCTTTAAATCATAATTTCTCCATATGTGCAAGTTACAATCTAATTCTCCTTTGTTAATAGGATGAGTTTAATAGTTTGTTATGTTATTGATTTTGTGTCAGTTATATAGCACTGGCCATTCTGGACTTTGACAAAATGCCCAAATTGTATCAACTGTTACAAGGACACATAGTAAGTCTTAATAGCTGTTGTTATCCTCACAGCACAGGGGGAGTCATCGTTGCACTGTTGGCAAAGCACTGCTTACAGAGCTCACATTGTTTTATTATTGATTAGTTTATATACAATACATGCAATTATTTTTGTCACTTATCAGGACAATGAATTGACCTAAAGTACTCCCTGGAGACTTGTACTGTAACTGTTACCAAAACCACTACAATAATCCAACCCTAACCAAGTCGTAATGGTTTAGTCAGCGGGGACCAGATTTTATCTCCCAGTCCAAATACTATGATGTAACTGTTTGAACAAAATCATGTGTAAACAGTGTAATAAACTGAAGCACACACCAACACCTTAATTGAAATAAATGCTAATTAACTGATTGTATTTCATTCTTGAAAGTAATTTTGGAAACACTTAAGGATACATTAACATTACTTAATGCCTTAATCAGCCTATACTAACAGTTAAATAAATAAATAAAGTAATGCATTGTCTGTATTCCTGCATTGTATTTTCTGCATCAGTTCAAAAGCCAATATCGAACATCTGTGGTCACAAACAGCCCTAATAAATGTTACTTGTGGTTATGTAATGCTTATTCTGTAACAAAGTGTTAGTGTCTCTTAGGAGAAATGTGTTCATACTTTACAATAAGGGTCACAAAGAGCCTTAATAAATGTTAATAACAGTTAAGAAAGGCTTACCACACACTACTGGGTATTTAAAAACTAAAAACTACTTAAAACTACTTAATTTCTACACAAAGTTAAGCAAAGACGTGAACCTTGACACCTCTACTGATCTCGACCTACCAAAAGTAAGTCATGCCTTTGAGGATGAACAAGTAATATCATGAGACTTATATCTCAATTATATATACAGTATATATATATATATATATATATATATACTGTATATATAATTTATAGGATAATTCCTGTATTGAATAACATTAATAAAGAGTTGATAAGGGTATATATATATATATATATATATATCCTATAAACCTCAAATACATTTCAACAAGAGAAACTTTTAAAATACTGCTTAATGTTATTTAGTGTATTAAACAACTATTAGTTAATACTTATTACTACATTAAATAGCGCTAATAGGGGTTGTTAAAGACATTAATTAATGTATAAACCAATACCTTCAGTGCATATTAATTTGCACGGATTACCTTTTACCATTACAGACTTGAACAGGTTTAGAGAATAAAAAACATCATGGGTTGAGAAGTAAAACATAAAATAATTATCACTTTTCATCTCTTACTACAGATCACAGGAGTTTGTCTTTTTTATCCCTTCAAAGTCAGTCAGGAAAGACATTTTCTTTAGTCTACATGATTAAGATCGGTTCCACTTTATGATTACGCTTTCATTCATGTATAAAATACCACATAAAATCCACAAGAAGCAGGTTTTCTTTCTGACTAATAATCATCAGAAATTCATAAAGCTATATTTTCCCAACATAATACAATAGATAAATCATATAACATTATAAATGAATTCATTTTTTAATGAAAATGTTCACTGGTAAACTTTAGCTCAGTAACCCACTACCATACCTTCTTTATCGTACCTTTTCAATTTTATCGCGCAGAGTATGACATCTCTGTCGGTGAGAAGGCTCCTCTTTATCTTCAGGGACAATAACAATTGCATATCCCTGCGTGGCATCAACCAAAATGTCCTTGATATGTCTCTCCATGTACTCTCAAAGGAAAGCTTTGTAACTTTTGTCACAAACTTAGGTTAGAATAATCACTACAATTACTGATGACCTCAGTGTATCAAGCTGTAATTGGTTGTTTTTTAATTATTATGATCACTGAAGAAGTTGTGAACATGCATTATTTCTTGCAGTAGAATATTCAATTGCATCCACAGGCTTCAATTGTCTGTTTTGTCAATCTGTCTATTGCCTGATTCCTCATTTCCCCTGAGAAAGTCACACTTGTTTGGTCTCAGGGGCCCTAATTTAGCAATACAATCTTTGATAATGGCCCTTATGAAATTCTGAGTTTGGTCTTTAACACAGGAAATGTGATAAAATGCATTAGGAAACTGTGACTCTAAGTGCAAATCAAAACAAGTCTTAAATGAGGCATGATTCACATGTGATGTCAAAAACAGCCATACGCAGATGAAGAAAGGCGCTTGTGTTTACTCAATTAAATTTTAACGAATACAATGAGAGTGCTTAGTCAAGCTCAGCAATGAATGATGCACTTAAAGCCAGAGAGAACAGCAACCTGCTCTCTCAGCACAATGGATATATTTTTGTTCTCCCTCACGTAAAGCCATATTTGCCTTTAATATAGAATAGAAGTGACAACATGTTCCTGCCTGGATTAGGGTGTGTGATAAACACATGTAATTACATGGGGATCATAGTAGACCCTAAGGCCTCAGAGATACTCCTGAAACGTGTTTCTTATGTCATTTGATGTAATCTGTAAGACCTTTTGCACTATATGTGCAGCCTCAGCCACTCACTATGGTTATAATATGTGCAGATAACTACAATAAAGCACCAACTACCACACTATTAAAGGTAAATATGTTGCTCTCCTAAGTTCATTATGTACGTTACCTGGCAATCAAAATGTTCCTTCAAACTTGGGGTTAGAGGTACACATGGGCAGAATCTCTTCTTGGAATCAATCTCCCAGCTGACGCTGACATGTCCTTTACCTTAACCATTACAAGATGGTATACCGAGTCCCAGCTCCCTCCACATGGACACAAGTGTGGTCATTAAAAAAGTATGAGCAACTAAACACCCCCAGGGGCTACAATATGGAACTGAATCACTGTGATTTCCAGCCGGCAGATTAAAAATAAATTGTGTTTAAAATATTCAGGGGGACATTATTAGTGCAGCTTTGCAGTTTCTTTCCTCCGCCGAGCAGCTCCACGGTTGAGCTGCTTTGCCTGCCTGGGGTTTTGGGTTCATCCAGGCGCCCATAAAATGAGGAAAGCGCTGGAAAATCACGATGAAGAGGAAAAGTAACAAGTAGAGAGAAAAGAGGTGATGAAAGAAAGAAAGAACAAGGTGGTGAAAGAGCAAAAAGGTAGCATATGTTCTATGTTGGCATAAGACTGTAAGGACTTCATTACCCTGCGGATATGTATTACATCAGCCAGGTGTTTGCTCCCTGGTTATTAAGGACGTCTCTTTAGCACAAGGTCAAGTTGGTCATGGTGAAAGCTTTGAGACAGTGATGAGTCTCTGCATGGAGCACTTACAGTACATGCTATATTTAAAAGTAGGGTTACAGAGTCGGTGTCAGAACAAATCATATCGGGGGCATAAAGGTAACTGCAGCGGGGGGGTAACCTACACATACTGTACATATACACATCCTCTCTTGCTGTCTGCATTACACACACAGACTGTACTGTGAGCTTCATTAGAACATCATATGCTGGCATCATAATGTAAAGTAAACAAGCAAGTGTCGGTGTCACTCGCCTCTTCCTGAGAAAGGTGTCCTTTCACACAGTTGTGCATTTTCAGATTAAATCCTTTTCTTTTCTGGAGTGTGTCGATGGTGCAAAAGCGTGCTTGTCAGAGTGGAGAATGAATTCTCCAGTTCCAGTGCCAAACACTTGACCCATGGGTGAGGGCGCACAGTAACATTGTTGGGGGGACATTGGCCATACATGACACCGACTCCACATGGTTACCGTATGTGTTTGCACTACTACTTTATTTGAGCACAAAGGACACATATACAGTGCATCATTTAAAAGGCAGCATCAACATTAAACTATAATGAATACAGCACAGTGATGTGTATGTGAAAACTTAGAGTACTTTTAGAACTTATAGATAAAGATGCAACTTAAATTGTAGAGAGGATCATACTATAACATTATAAGCATAGATTGTGTGTAACAGATTATATTTTAATAGAAAATTAATGTCTGAGGTGTGACATGCTTTAGTGACATGAGTTATCTGGGCTTTCTTTGCCTAACAGCATACCACTTCTTTGATATTTAGACAGACTAAAGGTAAGCTAAACTTTTATCTTTAGCTTACCAGCTGTATTGTGTGAGCCAAAGCTCTTTGTACTTTAGGAAATAAAGTTTGCAAATTCTGAAAAACTCTGGAAAAGGTTTGATTATTTAGATTTCTTTACACTTTAAGCATATTTTATATGATGTCCATGTTTTTTACAGGCAAAGACAGGAACATATTTGAGACACTTACCAACTTACTCAAAATCCTATTTTTTTATATTTATATTTTCACATATAAGTACATTTTAGTCAATTACTATTTAAAATTCCCAAACCTGTCTAGTTAGTTACTAGTTACTTGGTGGATAAACATCTTTTGCATCTGACTTTCAGGCAAGAGAACAGCTGAATGGGTCTCACGACTGACCACTAATTACTCTTTGCTTTTTTCAACCGCAATTTTAAAAGAATAACTGATCATTAGAAAACAAATTTGCAATAATGGTAACACAGCCAAAGACCAAACACTATATCACCTAATGTCTCCCTTTGCTAATGTCGTAATTACTATGGTTGCTTGAGGTTGCCTATCATTAAAATGTTCATTGGTTGTAATTTTCTGGCACAAACGACATTTAGGCAAATTTTTTATAGGGCCACCTCTATAAATGTTATTTCTAGGAGGCAGAGCTGTACACTCAGAATCACGTCACGATTCGTCCACTTAGCTAAGTATGGTGTGATCAGACTAGTTTCCTGAGCTAAACATATGGACATTTCTGCACTCACGTATATATACACAAGTACTGTATATGCATTAAACTCACACACATACATGCATTTACAAATTTTACCTATAACTATACATAAGTTTTTAAACTTTCATGTATTAATAAGTTAATTTATTTAATAAACCATTGATTACCAAGTACACACAATGACCAGCTATATACAATAACACAATAAAGGTATTATAATTTTTTTAAGTACACATGTATTCCACATGCATGTGCAGACGAAAAAAAAATGACTTTGTGATGTATATTCCATGATATGTTTCACCATTTAACATTAATGCATTGCATCAGTAAAGCTGCACACCTGCTCCCGTAGCAGCTCGCTGTATATCTGTACTTTCTGTCACAGTCCCCTCCCACTCTCTCCTTTCACAATAAATCATTCTCCACCCACTCTCCATCTGCATGCACCGCCACCAGGAGCCCCATTCAGTCACTTACCTCTTTGCCCAGGAAAATGTTTCTCTGTGTCACATACTGTATGTGCTGACTTTAAGTGTACACATATGTGGATGTAGACTACACTTCTGTGAAATTAGTATGAGCAATATGTTACATGTATAACTTTTTTTTTAACCAGACACCAGCTGTAGCACTTTGACACAGTCATATTTTCAAGCTTATTTTTGTCATTTACTTTTATTTAATTTTGGTGCATTAAAAGTCAGTGACATGCAATTTCTAAGAATAAAAATATTATACACCACAAAGCAAATATTTTAGATAAATTATTTAATCCATTTGTTTATGTTCTCAGTAAATTTAGATCAATATGGTGTTACAATAAAATGCTTCTACAGTATCAGTAGAGGTGTCAGCATATTGCTTGGCCTTTAACAGTTGTGTTATAGATGATATTTATGTTTTGACAAGCATCTTTTTATGTGACCTTCACTGGTCAAAAAGTAAAGTCATTCAGGTTTAAGGAGCTGATTTGGGAGATATTCATTGATGAATCCGAAGAAAGCAGAAAAAAAACAACTGACAGAGTGTCAAGTCCGTCTCAGCTGACTTCCACCCCTTTAAAAGAGAAAACAGGGCCTGTGTGTGCCAGGTATGTGTGTGTGTGTGCACCTATGCCTGTTTGTGAGTGTAGACCCCATCTGCTCTAGCCATGCACATCAGCAGTGGATATTACAGGGTGAGATGAGAGGCCCTGGAGCAGATGTGCTGGAGGAGGGGGTTGACATTGACTGAAATTGTTGCAAAGGTGAGATAGCCAGATGAGCTTTACCCGCATCCCACTGAACTCATTAGGAAAATCTTCTTTTTATTAAATATATATTTTCTCTCATCCCAAAAATATCACAGCACCTTCAAAACGGAGAAAGAATCAGCACTGTGTGAGCTACAAAAGCTGAACCCACCGCGTGAAACACATTTTAGATTTTACTTACTAAGAATTTCAGTCCTGATTGGTACAGTGACATCTACGCTTAATGGCTGTATCAGCGAGTGCAGCTTTAGAGTACAACAACACTCACTGAGGAATTAGTTTGTAAGAAAAACAACAGTGGAGCAAATTATCAATAAATGGGTTGTACTGTTTTCCACATAACAGCAGTGAGGAAATTGATTTTGTGAGCTTGCTGAGAGTTTAAAGGTGTAGAGCCTGTTGCCTTCATCTCTTCACTCTTCAGCTAACAACTCTCTCTCCTGCTGCAAGCAGCAGCTCCGTCTCCTTCGGCGAGATTTTCTGTCAGAAAGCACAATAAAAGATAACACAAGTTTCACCCGCTGGACATTTATGATGTTTAATGTGAAGCATCAGCATTAAGGTGACGGAAGTGTTAATGTAGGCCAGCTCTGTTATTGTGCATCATACTGCACGTATATACTGTTTATTTCTCAATCTGTGTCATCTTCTTCTTCTTCTTCATTTCATCTGTTACGTTTGATCTTCCTATCCTGCGGTACTAATAATGAAAACTAATATTTACTTAAAGGGATAATTAATGATTATTGTCAGTATATTAAATGGCACTTGCCATGAATAAAAAAGGCAGAATGACACAACATTTGTGTCACTTTTTTAATTCTGAATGGCTAATTAAAACAAATATAACTCAGCTGTATGTGCCATGTGACAAGTTCATTATTAAAACTTAAAATGCTGCCTCCTCGGAGAAGCATTATAAGAGAGGAATAAGACTTCACCGTGTTAGTAATATAACATAAATAAAATAATTATAGTAAGGATCATGCATTGTTCAACTTTCCTGTACATTAAACTGTACAGTGTGAGACTAGGTTCATCTGGAAGCGGTTTGGCACAGTCACAGGGGAAATAGTTCTTCAGAAGGACCAGGGTTCAAATCTTTAATCCCATTTTAGCAAGTATTTGCCCCACATAAAAAGTGTGAAAGACCCTTTTGGCTCCTATGAAATACGAAAGGTTCATTCACACTTCAACAAAAACCTCCTTTGATGGTATAGATAAAGAAACACACCATCATCTTCATCACATCATTTCTATCATCAGAAGGCAGCAGAGTATGAGTTAGTAAAAAAAAATATGAAAATGTAAGCTGCCAAGGACAATGACCTTCTATCTGCACTATATTATTCTGTTAAACTCCCTGGTGGAAGAAACTAAGGTGAAACTTCAATTACCTTCCTGTCTGCTGAGATGAGTTTTTTCGCCTTTTTTTGAGGGGGAGAGGGCTGAGCCGCAGGTGAAAATGTTTAATCAGCTTATCACAATGAGATAAAGTCGTTCATGGAGTTCATGGAGGGCTGTGCATGGTTACTACTACAAATCAATGTGGCTTTTCTGCCGGAGCTGACAATGGGGCTTTTCTGCAGGCCTGTGTTATCAAGCAACGGCGGGTTTCCCCTCATCTAACTCATTGTGATGCTCTGTCAGCATCTGTGCGACTGGAGTCGCCTTGTTTTGTACTGAGTGTACAGTGTAGTATATAGATATGCTTCTGTTAAAGTGCAGAGAATATTTTTGTAAATGTTTTGTGAATCTGATGCCGTTGTCTCGATGACAGTTAGGTGTGGTACGAAGCTAGCTGCTGCTTCCTCTGTTTAAAACTCAAAGCTGACAATAAATATATGCAAACACACTCTGAGTAAAAAAAAAGGACTGGAAAAGAAGACATAAAAACGCGTTTCATTAATGTGTGTGTAAAGATATGAGATTTTCTTTGCTCACATTCTGAACAAGAAACCAGATAAATTATTGTAGTAATGCTCATCACATCAGTCACAGTGGCATTATGAATCTCTGCATGCTAACACCCAGATATGCGGCTCTTTTAGCTTTGTGAGGGACCGAGATGACAAGAGCCACAGGTGTTTTTTTATTTACCCAAAAAATAACCAGACAATAATGGGCCCTTAAAACAGACCAAAAAAATAGAACAGGAATTAATTCATAAGTGACCTGAACAAAACCATACAACAAACAAACTAAACAAAATGGTGGGTATATATGCTGAATAAACAAACCACTGCAAAACAAAAAGGAGATAATGGAAACTAGGGGGACTATGTAAACAATGAATACAAATGGAAACAAATGTATGGTCTATCAGTATACAAACATAAAGCTAATTCAAAAGACAAACTAGAAAATACACATAATATAATCAAAAGAAATAAACAATACAAAACAGAAAATTCCCATTCCCCCCCTGTTCAGACTGAGCTGGTGGTTTAGTCCCATTTCCTCAGCTTTAACGTAGCTCCGCCCTCTGCCACACCGGGACAGAACTCAAAACCAGGTAACTCAAACAAAGAGAGAAATAAATGAATACAAAACAAATAAGTGACAATAATGTTAACTAAATGTGCGCACGTTCATTTAGTGAACATCGTAACTAATAAAGTAAATTATAAACTAAACAGAAACTGTGTTTACACTCGAAATGTTTGTGGACAAAGACAACTGAACATGTGCTTGTGCTGTGGGTGAGTGTCAACTTTCCTGTTCCTGTGTGTTCGTGGGGACGGCCAACACAAGCTTATTTCAGCTCATTTTATGTTATAGAGTATTTAACTCTAAACTGTACTGTGTGCTACCATCTTTAATGTTCACACCATCAATTCAATTCAATTCAACTTTATTTATATAGCGCCAATTCACAACACAGGTCATCTCAGGGCACTTTACAGTG
>JAUYWH010000002.1:18542902-18602535 GCA_034779795.1 Ctenopoma multispine
AAATAAATCGTAATTCAAACCAGACAAGCAGGAGCAGCAAACAATCCGTGTCGTGTCGATACAGGAACCGGAAACCCCTTCCAAAAATCTCCAATCAAGCCCTTATGTTTGATTTCTAAAGTTCATTTTTGCAGTAAGCAGCCTTTGTGGTAGCCATTCAGCAGATGAACCTCTTTGTAGATAATAATAAAGATAAATACAGGCAAGCTGTCCTAGTTAGAAATATAATCAGGCATCACAATTACATTATAAAAAAACGTGTATATTGAACATTTAAAAATGACTGGATTGCATAAATGCTACAGTTGTTGAGGAGGCATGTTTGATGAATCATCAGCAGCTGAATTGTCTTTTTGTTTGCTAAATTGGCTCAGTGCGAGTGAAGAACAGGTGCGTGCTTCAAGCTAAACCACAACACTGAGCTGCAACATGTAATGCATAAACTATATAAACTGTATTTATCATACATTCATTGCTCTGCATTTTCCTCAATGTTAAATAGAACTTTTCTGAAGGATTTCTTATGCCTTTATTATGTATTCAGTATAAAATTCTGATTCAGCACATATATCTTTGATTTGCTCCATAACGTGTTTTTACTTTTGACTTATTTTGAGGTCTTCTTTCGAGACTGAGATTAATAGCGTAATGCATGAGTCAGAGTCAGTGTTGTGCGCTTTGACCTATGTTTAACAGAGCACAGATGTTTTGCCGTACTTGCAGATTTCCATATATCAGTTCACGGGAACAGAATCCTGAGGGGTAGGGATGAAAACCCCTTTGACATCACTCCAATCTAAGCAAAAAACAGCAAGAAGGCTTTTCACTTAATGTTCCAACCTTCTCTTCAGTCATCCCCAGCTTGAAATATTCTTCAAAGTAACTTTTGGAATATTAAGCTGACATTATGCTTCCATGCATAATTTTCCAAGTTCATCTTAAACTCTTCTAGGATCTGCGTAAGTGTGTCCAAATGTATACGCCTGAATAAGTTCTGTATTGGAGCATTAAGAATGTACCTTTTGGGGGTTTTTTATTTCATGAAGGTGCTAGGTCACATTTTTCATTCAGGAATCATTTCACTTTTCCTAACATTCAGCTAATATCTTCCCCCTCCTCCTTCTGCGCCTCTTTCAACGACAGCCTCCTGTGCCCTCTCCTCCCCTGACATCAGGCTGCAAACCTCAACGTGAAGCCTAATTCCTCCACAATAGCTGTTGTGTGTTGGATTCACACTGGTGCGCCAAAAGGGGATTATGGTTAATGGAGTTGTCCAGTACAGAGGCAGAATTAGCCCCAGCCCTGATCTTCCTGTGTGGTTTCGGCTCAGGTTCATTGTGTGCCTGCAGTTGGAAGCAATATAAAGAGACGAGATTCTGGGGGTGGGAGGATTTTTCTAGCCTGGTGTAAGCAGAACAAAAATGCCTGTTTTATGTTATAACTCTTGGTGCTGACCATGATTTTTCAGATTGTTTTGTGTTGGAGAGGAGAAGACAGAAAAGACATGTCTTTGTGAGTGATTCTGCCAGACATATACAAGCTTTCAAAGTTATGTGGGTGTGTGTAGTAAAGATAGTTATCAAGTGTTTTGGGATTTAAGCTTGAGACTCAGCAGGCTGAAATACCTACTGCAGTCAAGAAGAAATGAACATCATGTAATATCGCCATGCTTGAAGTGTCTTTCATGTCTTCTATATGATGTGAAACTGTTCTGAGAACAGTGACATATGCTGTCACAGAAATTGGTGACTGAGTTTTGGTTAAATATTGTTCATTGAGTCATAGACTCGGCACTAAACACTGGATCCTGTATGAACCTCTGTATGCTGAGTTGATGTGATTACTGTGGTGAACAAGAAACTACAATAAGTTTATTCCAATCTCAAAATTCAACTTTATTTATAAAACACCATAAAATGGTGCCAAGAATCTTGACATTGAAGCTCAAGCGGTACAGTAGCACGAGACAAATCAATCTTCTGTGCTCTGTCTAGTACTCCCTCTCCCTCCATCTCTGTGGTCCTACCATCTGTGGTCCACCACACTCTTTTCAGATCTCAATTAATGAGAATCCTGCAAAACATACTAATCAACCAGATACTACTGAAAATCTTAAAGTGTGGGGCGCAGAATCGTGACAGGTGGGTCACAAGTGACCTGCGCGTCAAACCTGCATTCCACCCACTGGACTTTCACTATATATTATTATAATGTGAAAATCTAAATATACAGAAATCCCTGATGCAGCACATGAGGACATTGTGTGGAAAGTTCACAAAATTTATTTACTGTTACAGGAGATAAATTCTACATACATCTGGAAGCTACAAAACTTTAGTGGATTCATGTTTGAGTGGAAATATTAAACAAACTGATCCTAGTTGGTGTGTGTTGACCTTTAGAGACATGACACCCCAGTCCAGTTCTGTAGATTACAATCAGCAGGAAAAACTAGTTGGAAAATATGCATCAGTGTCATTGTTGTGTTTAGATGGAGCTTCTACTAGAAATATTTGAAAAAAGTAACAGACTGTAGCTTTAAGGTTGTTAGGATTTTCCATGTCCCTGTCTGGAAAAGATTCCAACTTTCATCAAAATTTTATTTGGACAGTATACAAAATAAAAGTGTCCAGTGGTGGCACTACAGTAGAAAGCTAATGGCTGATTTTTTTAAAATTAGGACAGCAACCCCTTTCCAGCGTGTGTAATATGAAGGGTCATGTGTAATATTCCCCCACAACAACAAGACAACAAAGCATAACATTAACATATTAAGCACATTTGTGTGTGATAACTAATAAATATTACATTATGGTTACACTTGGCAGCACTTAAGTATTAATTTTAGTGGACTTGTAATTTTAAACTAACTAGGGAATGACTTCACATCAAACCTCTAATCCAAAAAGAAAGAATCAAGTAGACAATGAAATTCTTGGTATTTTTTTATTGTGCAGCCGTTGTCAGAAATGTGTAAACAGTGCTCACAGGGATACAAAGCTTTTAACCGTTTCTGCAGAAACGTGTGTTTGAGCAAAGGCGCTCTTGATCTCAGAAATATTCTGTATCCGAGCTTCAGGGGGAAAAATCTCACTGCTCATTATACCTTTGAAAATTACACACATTAAAAAAACAAACAAAAAAAACATCAACAAGTGAGTTCTTGCAAGCAATAGTGAAATTCTCCAAACACTGATGATCCCTCTCAGCTTCATTTCACATTACGTGACAGGTTTAGTTTATTTGTTCAACATGTTTAGGTGCAGTAATTCCCTGCAGTTCTTCCATTCAACAAAAAATTACATACAAAGGTGCAGATCCTGACATTTACAGTTGTTTCATCCAGGCAGAACATGCGGCCATTCGTTCATTCATAACCTCTCGCTGTCTGCTGTTGTTGCATTTAAACAGGAGGAGGAGATAAGACTTAGGTGACGCTGAACAACTCCAAGGAAACTGTTAACTGTCAGCAGCGTTTAACTGTCTCACTTTGAGTCAAGTGTTACCCAAAAAGGCAGTGACAATGTCTTACGTGTTCCTTTTTCTCTATCCAGTATCAGCACATTATTTTATTCACATTTTACTTTGCAAGCACAAAAATACACTTTGAAATACATGACTTTTAATTTCAGCTGTAACACCACAAAGGAGGACCTCGTGTCGATGAGTGTGTGCGTGTGTGATCTGTGACATTGAATGACTCAAGCACTCATCTGCAGGGTGCACCTGCTTGGAGTTCCTCAGCAGGCCCATATTAAGCTTTAATTGAATTTCATTCTTTCTTGGAAGCACCGGGGTGACAGTGGAAATTTGATCTTTGACTTGGCGTCCCTGCATGGCAGGTGGGATGCAAAGGCACTGCTGGCTCACCAGCTGTTAGAAAGTTAACGCTGGTCTGTGAGCTTCTCCAAAGACTCACACAATGAGGATTATATATTTTTTAATTGTATTATGTTATTTCAAAACTATTTACATAATCTCTGTAACCTTTAACAAAGACGATTCAGGGGAAACAACAACTTCATATCAAAAAAAATTCGACACCTAGTACGAACAGTACCTCACACACAGATGTGAAAAATGAAAGAGCCTGTGATGTAGAGGATTCTTCTGCTTTTGAAGTAAACAAAGAAGATAAAAAAACCTAAGAAGAGAATGTAGGTTCAAGGAAAGCAAGAGAATCTAGGATACAGTCGATGTTCTGAAGGTGTACGCAGACTTTGTTAAAGGAGAGAAGAGAGAGAAGACATTGTTTAAGAGAAACAGAGAAACAAGTGAGCAGGAGCCATTCTGTATTCACCATGTGCAGAGTGGGTGGTGGAACCTAATGGCATTGAATTAAAGGTCTCCTGGAAAAAAAAGGGACTTGTTAAATGAACTGCCTCACTTTTAATTATAGAGGATTCACTGAGAAAGCTTTGGCAGAGCACTAGCATTGCAGAGATAAGAAAAGGATCTCAACAAAGCCACTGTTGAAGTCTATTGCTGTCAAATTCTTTTGATTTTCTATTGATAGTCAAAGACAAACTGCATCAGAATGAGTCTATCGTACGGAAGCTCTGAGTGTGGTAGAAATTTGTGTGATGTGTGTTTTCAATTTGCTAGAAGGAAAAAATAAAGGGGAAATGCCAGAAATGTACATTTCAAATAAAGGTTTACAAAACATACATGTGATTTAGTGGAGGACCAAAATAGGTCTGTGTGAAGCACTGAGGAGATGCTAACATCCTCAAAATGAAAACATGAAACAAACAAAACATCTTGTTCTAAGAACTGATAACACTGCAAAGGAAGACAGGAGCAGAACTATAGGTCAGGCCGCTCTGTGCCATAGAGCGTAGCGCAATGTATTTCTGTAACGCACAACACCAGAAAGTGACGTGGTGGTCTGTTGTTAGAAGATACAGTTTTTCCTCTGCTTTCTTGGCTGTAGCAGAAGTGCTCACTGCTGCTGCTGTAAGGACCGTGGGTGCTGGGAGACAGAAATCCCAGCATATAATTAGGACTTTAACTGGTTTTGCTGGCACCCACTCCATAGAACATTTGAATACTGTTCTCGGTTGAAAATGAATCGTGTATTTAGATTTCTTAGAGTGAAATGCCAACTAGAAAATGATCCTTAGAAAGACGGGGAAGATGCAATTTGAAACATTTTGGGACATGATGTCTTCCTTAAGATAAAAAAAGAAGGAATCGTTGGCCTGATTCTTTATGTATGCAAACTTCATTGTGTGGTTTGTTATCCAGGATTGGTTCAACCCACTGAGACGTCACGCAGCTTCCGCCAGCTGTCGCCATGACCAGGCATGCCCAGTCCGACTCTCCAATCCAGGACTCCAAATATGCTTAACAGCACTGAATTTATACCGTTATTCAGGCTGCATGTGACTCTATGACCAGTTTACCACCATGTATCCAGATCTAATAACTGATTCTTTGTCTCATCTGGTCAACAGATGAATTCAGTAACAATAAATTGAGCTTAAATGTTTCTTTGGATAAAAAAAGGTAATAATTTGGACCTGTCAGTCTAAATCCTAACGTAGCTCTGTACTGGTGGAGAGTATCCCATCCCTTCTCATTAGAACTTCAATTCATCAGGTGATTTCTCTACAGCGAATGAGAAATTAAAAACCTGTCATCCAAACAGCAGCAATTAGACTGTTCCACCCAGAAAAGGCTCAACTCAACCTTGTTAGATATTTCGCCTCTTTCATCCCATTGGCCTCCCTTGGTGTAAAGAACCACGGACTAGCTGAGGCGGTAAGTGTGGGTGAGCTGCTGCTCATGGTTTACTGTGTTTTTGAATTCTTCATATCTCTTGAGCTTTCGGCATTAAAAATCCTCTTCTTTTTAGTGCCATCTGTAATTAAATCACTTAAGAAGCAGATCTGGTTCCAGTGGTCCTACAACTTCTTACAACTTGATTGGCCGACTCCACTAACTGACTTAAACTGGATGTTCCTAAGATTCAGCTGTAGAGAACGTGGCTGAGTATCTTAAGCAGTTTATCCTTAAAATGATTAAGCTTTTCTATGTCTCCATCTCCATCTCTTTTGTCACTTTCCGTTCCACGTTTTTGCCTCATCTCTCTCTCTCTCTTGCTTTCTTGCTCGTCTAATTCACTCTCCAGTGAGAGAGACATGTTTTGTAGGAGGGGGGTGTGCAACAGTGGTAACAGCGGTAGTTAATTTAATCAGCATTTCTCAGCCAGTCCACTCACTGACCTGCAGGTAGTGTGTCTGTGCATGTGTCTGTGCATGTGTGTCTGTGCATGTGTGTGTGTGAGGCAGGTGATTGACAGGAGGGGTTGATTTTATCAGCTCACTGTCCCTGGAGACCACAACCCTTCTACTCTCTCTACACCTCCATTCGAACAGTCTGGGCTCCTGGAAGTGGGTGTCTGCGGCTTGCAAAGTATCCAGCAAGGAAAATATTATGGGATAGCAGGATATATATCTGTTGTCCACTAAAACACTGTGTGTGTGTGTGTGTGTATGCATCAGAGGGGTGCTCAGAGTGGTCACTGTATTGTGAAGCTGCCTCTCTGAATGAGTCTGCAGGGAGCCACCATATCACTATCCATGCTCATCTGTGACATACAGCACAGAGGGCCTTTGTTTTAAATTAAATTGACTTTTGGAGGGGAGCAAAAGCAGTAGTGCGCAGCATGGAGCATTCTAATTAGCATTAAGTGGCGGCGCAGCCTGAAACTGCATAAATTAAAGATGCACACTTTTAAAAGGTTTCCCAGTGGCCAATAATGGAACGTGCAACGCAGGAATGTGTTAATTGCTGCAACCTGAATTTCTTATATCGCCACATTTCCTCAAGCTGTCTCGTCCACTTATTTCCTACATCTCCCACAATGCTCTTCAACCACCCCCAGACAATATGCCAGCCTCGCTCTCGGCTACTGTAGAATTCATGTGTAGGCGGAGAGAGCAGGAAAAGAAGGAAGAGACTCAGCTTGACATAAGGCAGCATAAGCAGGGTGACGCAACTGATGGTGAAGAAATATTGACCTCTAATAGTTTATTGCTTGTATGACTCTCACATGCCAGTGCAATTTATTAATATAGATAGAATTGATTTATTGATAAAAAACCCCATCATAATTTGATGCTGCAATAAGAATATCTCTTGTATCATTTGGTTGTTTAATAAGGACAAAATGTTACATGTTAGTACACTTCACTGGAATTAAAATTGTATGTGAAGCAATGTATGTACAGTGCTTATAAATACACACATAGGAAGAACAGACACACAGAAATGAGTTTATGCAGTATCCTGAGATGTATTGTTCAAGCTTGGGTTTGTCCTGTGATTTCAGTACAAAGTACAAACAGGATGTTTCACAATGTTTCCTCTACCATCGTCACTTATAATTTAAATTAAATAAAATTAGGTTTTTATGTTTTTCCAAAGCTTTTTTGTTGTGTTCTCAAATAATAACCTATGTTATATGTCATGTGGTTAAAGCATTAACCTTTGCTAAGTGGTTTTAAACATATGTGTGCATTCAGTTTATCAGACAGTTCAGCTTTAGTGTCATCAGACATACACAACATTTAATTATAACAACGTCTTAAATGCATGAAATACAGCCCCTCTGTGTTCTCCATGCATTCACTGTTTTGTCAGCATTTGCCAAAGCTAATATATTGTTGGCTCAGATTTATTGCCAGCTTCTGCTGGCTGGCTTTAATTGTAGCTGTGCCCTGTAACCTCCCCTCTAACATATATTTTTCAGATGTAAATCTCTGGGTAAATTGCTGAAAAACTATCCCACCTCCCTCTCACTTTCCTCACGTACTGGGATTGAAGTGCAACAGCACAACCTGGTGGACATAAGCTCGTCAGCTAAGGCACAATTTTAACTGTCTGCTAAGTTTTTGTTCATGTTGGTGGCATTGTGTTTGTTCTCTTCATATATTTTCTCTCTTTTTTCTGCTTTATCTTAGATTTTTTTGTTTGTTGACTGTGTTCTCTCCTTCTTTTTCTCGCTTAGCCCTGCAACCTTAGTATTTTTCTTTCTTTCCCCACAACCAAACATTTTACATCAGGTCATCTGTCTGCCCTCTCTTCTTTCATTCCTTCTCCATTCAGTTTTTTTTTTTAATCTCACCTTCTTTTACAAATGTATATAAGATTATTGAGTGAATAAAATGTAATGCATTGACAATGTGTTTCCTGCAGCACAAACTGTTCCTCAGCTGGACATTTTTGGCAGATGACTCATTATGACGGGATGTCTTGTTTTTTCCAACAGCTAACTGATGAGGTGATACATGCTGTAATGGATTATTCATATAATTGCAGCTGCAGGACTAATAAAGCGTGAGAGGGTTTTGACACAACGAGAGGTAAAATATAAATATGTAAATGATAAGACCAAAACCTGTGTCTGAATGCTTTGCTGTGCAGACACTCTGCTCCAAGACGATTTGTTCCTACTGAGAACAGAAACAATAGGTCACAGATACATAGATTCATTTTTAAATTAGGCTTAAAGGGAACTAATTTCCTAACACAGCTGGAAAATCTCTTTTAGAAAACATTATTAAAACACAAGTATATAGTTGCTGGAACCTGTTTGCTTGTGGATTAATACACATCCGGTTCTCCTCTGAGTATTTCCCAGCAGCAGAACAGTGCACATGTGGTTGATTCAAGACAATCCATAATACACATATGTGTCACTTATGGTATATGTGAGGCACATAAGCCAACTGCACAATGTGGTTTGCTGTAGGGCAGATGCAAACCCCACAGTCTGATGAGATGGTCACTGTATGCATCTGAACATAACTTAGCAAGACTGCCAAACATATTTACTGTTGCAGGAACATCATTTGTAGGATTCAGCACTGCTTAGATAACATATACAGTGAACGTGTAGACATGATGCTTATCTGTTTGTGGGATTTCCTGGGTGCCCAGAGTGCTAGAAGATTTGTGGCACATGAATGAAACATGATATCATGTTTGCTAAGCTGAGGGGAGAAAGCAATCTCATTCTGACTGCTGCGTGATGGATGTCCTCCCTCTACAAATCCAAAGATTCAGCTCTGACCTGTGTCATGTTTAATACCCATATCTATGACATCTCGTTTACTTTCTCCTTTGTCTCCCCTCCTCTTTACTATATTTGTGTCTTGAAATGTCCTTTTCCTTTCCCTTGTCTTTGACATAACATTTTATCTACTTATCTACTTTGTTTGATATCGATGGCATCCATGCGCGATGGGATTGTGTGTGTGTGTGTGTGTGTGTGGGGGGGGGGGGGGGGGTTGTGAAATTACATTAGTTGCTATTTAAACAATATGATGTTGAATTATTTTGAAGATTTTATGATTAAACTCATTCATTATTGATGATGAGGTTCTGAATTTTTGTTTTAAATGCATCAGGTTAGCTGTCACCGATTTCTTCCACCTCTTATGCTAAGCTAAGCTAACTGTAATCTGATGTTAAATGTAAAGAAATGAGACCCAACATTTGGCAGAAAAAAATCAACTGTATTTAAAAATGTCTGACAAGTTCTAAGTATTAGATGACTTAAAACACTAACACACAGTATCTGTACATCTTTTTTCTCTTCGACTATTCTGGTGTATACTATGTGTTACAGTCACCCACTTTCTATTTTCTTTTTGACCTCTACTCTGAAATATTAATATCATATTAAAATGCTTTCCTTTTTTTCTTTCTGCTATCTCCAACTATGTTGTTATTCTCTTCCCTCCCCAGAGGAGGAGAGAGAAGAGGGAAGGCCCCGCTACCAACGTGTACAGTCCAAGTGTTATTTCATCTCATTCATCGGAGCCAGCTTCTGCACTCAGTGAACAGACAGGATGCTGGTGAGAAGGGGGTGATGAAAGTGATTTGATAGACAAGCTAAATTACTGACAGCCCAAGTTCCCCAGGACCTTTTTAGCCTGGGGACCATAGAATTGACAGCACCAGAGTTAAGCATGAACTAAGTTATGTTGACATATATTAGCACTAAGAAGAAATCAAGTTTGAACAAGTTTGAACTGAGACTCTCTCCTTGTATGAAGTGTAAAACAACACTATAATACACTAGAAATTAGGCCGAATTTGATGTTTTTTACTTTCCTCATATTTATTTTATGAAACCCACATTCAACTTAAAAACCAGAAATGCAACGAACGCATGCAGCTGTTACAAATAAACATGGATGTGTGCCGTTTAAATGAGCAAACAGGTCACTTTGATACATCTCAAGCCTGATACAGAGTCATTAGTTTCACAAGATGAGCAACTATTCACGACTGCATATTTAGCATCCCCCCCACACCACACCACCCCCCAGTTCTTGGAATGAGGCATTTCTTTCAAACTGTCTGTGTGAAGTGGTGACAGCTGCCAGCCAACTGGTGTCCTGTCTCATTATCTCACACATACTTTGGACCCATGCTGCTACAGAAAGCTACCTGACATCCCCAAAGTCTGATGAAATGACTTTACCGTCAAGTGTATGAATCAACTTAAAGAATAAAGATTTAATAATACTTTTAGAAAATTGAAAGGAGGAAAATATATATAAAAAAGTCATATTTTCTTTGGTATTCCAAACATCTGCATTCTCACAAATGTCTTAACTTTAAACATAAAGTGACAGGTCTTAGAAATCTGCGATAATGAATCAAGTCCTTCCTACTATTAATGCTAGCTGAATGAAACGGCATGCACAAACCCGATTGTCCCTGCCCTTGGACATGACCTACAACAACATGCCAGACCTTCATTGTCACAATGATAAACACGCAGTTGGGGTTCTGAAAGCACACACAGACACAGACACACAAAATAAACGTGTGGTTTGGAAAATCTATGTTAACAATGTGAAACAATCATGAATTAAATACACAACACTTACAAACACAACAAGATAAAGATAAAAGTCCTGTTTCATCAACCACTCCAGCCTAACACCTTTAGAATTCGCACTTTGTTTCTCTATGAGCTGCACTGACTGTCTTCTGTACTTTTTTCATAATTGCTAGAGGTCACCTCACAATAAAATATAACAACAGGTCATGTTTTTACAGGACAGTCTTGTCATTGAGAGTCCCAGTGGTGCTTTGAGATAAATGCTAACATCAGCATGCTCACATGCTGTGCAAGTTTCCTCGTCTACATCATTGTCTTCTGTATATCTATCTATCTGTGTCCCAAGCATCCAACCCAACACCCAATTACTACAACACGTTACTCTTGAGAACATAACACCATGTGGATTTAGTCCCTAAGCATCAAGGTTACCGATCAAAATGAGTTTCAGTTTTAGTTTTTCTTATCTTATCAGGAGAGCACAGTGAGTCCTGAAACTTTCAGATGTTCCAACCTGTGTCCTAGAGCAACCTGTTGTTAACCTACCTGTGACACGTCCATCATGATAACCTGCGTGTCTTCATGTAAAGAGTCTTTGAAAGACTGAAATGTATTTCTATCACTTAACAATTGTTCTTTCTCTCCCCTGCTCCACAGAGAATAGTGGAAAAAGCTGCATCTTCAGAAAAAGGTTAGAGATGAGAAGTGGAGCATTCAGCCGGTGTCAGTTTGTCACTGTCAGCTGGGTCACCAGAGACCTTCACCATGTGAGCGGGTGGGGTTTGACACAAGGAGGTCGAAGTATTTCTAGTTTCTCATCTCTCGACGGAGAAGGCATCATGTCAGAAAGCTGCATTAGCAGAGTGACAAGAGAGAAGCCTCTCCGTGGGTGTAAATGATGCAGTTTTCATCACAGTGTTTCACACTGTAGGTAGAACATGATGCTGCAAGAATCTGAGACTATTTAGCAAACATTCCAGCCATGCCACAATGAAATGTGGCATTTTGATCCACGAACATGTTAATGCATGTCACTGTGGAGCGTGACTCAAAGCAATGAATACTGTTAAGATAAGGTTATCCATTGGTGAAGTAGATAAGTGGCAGATTTAGAGAATTACATTCTAACATGTAATGAAATACTTTGCAGGTGTTTTTGAGATGATGAGCATTGGTAAGAATGGGACATACGTACATGTAGTCACATTGAACTTTGACTTCTGACCACAAAAGTCTAATCAGTTCATCCTTGAACCCCAAGTGACAATTTGTGCCAGATTTGAAGAAATTGCCTCAAGGCTTTCCTGAGACATCACATTCACAACAAGAACTGAATGAACGTGAGGTGACTGTGAACTTCACCTTTGACCTTTGGCCATGTAAAAATGTAATCAGTTTATCAGTCCAAGGTGACATTAGGTGGCCGTACAGACAGACAGATGGATGTTAACCTGTATAGAGGAATTATTTTATTTTATTTTATTTTATTTGTGAGTGAGGTGTGACACCCAGATACATGCAGGACTGTGTACTCACACATGTCAACATCCCACATCTACAGTTGCTATGGAAACAGTCATATAAGTGCAAGAAACATAGTGTGTGAAATTTCACCAGTCACTTGCATAGCAACGTTTCACCAGTCAGTCACTGACTGATGAAAATGAATAGGTCAATGATGTTGACATGTAATGCAGCTACTGCACAGTGCACAATGTGCAACACCACGTAACAAAACTGTAACGAGCACATGCATGTACGTATCATCTTATTATTCAAGTCTAATTCTGCTAGATTTTACAACATAATTTCACACAATATGAGCTTTTAATATGACATACTTGATATACTTACACTTACTTACATACTTATACTGCTATATTTTCTTAGGATGTGTCTGTACACCACATTAAGAATCACAGTATACTGTACATCAAGTCCCTAGTTGCCACTATTTTCGCCTCAGTCTTATCTTGACAGAGGAATGAAGAGACGAGCACAGTGTCCCAGCCTGATATCTTATTTATAATCAGTTTTATCCCACTTTTATGCATATGCAGTATCATCTTTTATCTTTGAACCTTTTAAGTACTTCAGCAAAAGCTTTCTTCACTACTTCAGTTTGGAAAAGTGTGTGCAATGAGTTCAGCTGAAGGAAGGAGCAGGACAACTGAATAATTCATGTATTCAGAGAACAATGCACAATACACAACAGCTGTTAATGCTGGCAGCACCTGTGATTGCAAAAAAAACTGTTATGAAATCAAACTGGTATTTAAAAATGTATCTTACAATGGTATACACTATGTATACATAACCTAAACTATCTGATAGAGACACGGAAATTTCTCTGAACCCAAATATGTTGTTTTGAATGGTACAACATGCAGTTAGACTTAAGTGTTCACTTACACTTAAGTCTCAAAGGTCAATAAACGTGTATCTTACCATATCCAAAAGTCCAGTAATGGTTCTCTGCTGCACAGTAACATCCACTAGATGGTAGCAGAGTAACTTGAGTCAGTCCTCATCCTTCTCAGTCCCCCAGAACTGGCATGACATGCTCCACACTGTAAAAGCCCTGCTGCTACTGAGGCAGCTGCAGTGAGTTTCTTCAGTTTCCACGGGAACATTCCTGTAATGACTGAGGATCACTTTACTCACTCACATACCAGTGACAAGCTAATTTTGCTTACAGCATAAGGATCTGCGGTATGTACAGTATCAACAGGCGTGGGGATATTTTAAGCTCTGCAGCCAATATAAAAGTGGGAGATTTTATTTTCAGAGACAAGTGTTAATACAGTTCAAGGAAGTAAAGGTCTGGAGACTCCGCTGAGGTTTTAAGTAGTCAAGTAGTGCTGTGGGGCCAAAACTTGCTTCCTTGGTTTCTATTTTAATTCCTCTAGATGGCACTGTTTTCCTGTCTGTATGGTGCACATACTTACTCCACCACTGTCCCTCTACAACTGTCTCTTCAGTTTACAGTTGTATTTCTGCATCAGGTCCTCGTCGGCTCATCATTTCTACCCTACAAACAAAATCATGTCCTATATATTGTCACAACTTTCTCACTATATATTACTCTGACAAACACACAAACACACTTCCCGGATGTGCTGTAAACATTTGTAACTAAAGTGAAGAGGCTACTGACAGACGAGCAGACATGAACTAAGATGACGTGACTTTGCAGTAAGCTCGTGTCAACCGTTGTAAACAGCTTCTGAAACACAAACTAAGAATCTCTCTGACTTTCTTGGCTTTTGATGCCAGTGAGGCTGGAGACCACTGGACATGACCATTAGATTGAACCCGCCGCACCCTGAGGTTGGTCTTAGTCATTTCCTTTTTGGCTGGCTCTGTGTGACTGCTTAACCCGAGCCAGGCTGTTCCTGTTTGGATTCCTGCAGGAATGGGTAACATTCACCAGGGAAGATTTTATTTGGAGTGTTGCCTCAGCCAAAGCGGTGCCACATTCTTTCCTCTTTCCCCTTCACAGAGGCGAAACCCCATCTGAGGACACACACATGCAGAGGAAAGAGGTGTTTTAGACAGGAAGCCAAACATGCTGGTGGAAATGTATTCCATCATATTTCAAAAGTGTTTATGTTGTCTGTGAAGCACTTCCTGCGCAGAGAGACTGTGTACTTATTTTACATAATGAGTTGCTGGCAGCACCAGGTCTGTGAATTTGTGAAGTTTAAAGTTTGTTTGTAAAAATGAATGGCAAAGTTTACACATATTATAGAGTTGTGTTGTGTTGTGATAAGATTTTTTATTTGCACATATTTCCTGGGTCAAGAACATTATCATTATTGTAAATATGTTACTGGGACATCATGTATTAGAATGATTAACGTGAGTGTAATAAGTTATTTTTACAGACAAACCAAATCTACATCTGTACTTATTTGTGGGGCAGCGTATGATAGGTTTAACAAAAGAATAACAGCTTTGAATCTGTTGGAGAGCTTTAAGTCACAGTGACCTGAAGAGGTACACATATTAATATTTATTTTTTTTCTCTCAGACTGAGCCTAATTCATTTATTTGAAAACAGTCTAAACAGTGAAGAATAAATTCTGAACACTGTCTTTTTTCTATGAAAAAAAACAACAAAATCTTTTAGAGTTTTACCTACTGGTATTGAGTAATCACATTCTTTTGTCAGTGACATTTCCTTTTGGAACATTTGAGTCATCCTTTCAAGATGCAAACAGTGGCAGGCATATTCTAACTTTTTTGGATTTGAAAGATGTGTGCTCTAAAATATAAGCCAAGACTTCATTGTACTCACTTCATGCTTATGGCGTCTCCACTGTGCAACACTCATAAAAACATATCCTCCATACTGTACTGTGCACAGTACTGTGTATATATAGTAATTATTACTATTAATATTTTGTTTATTAGGTTTTACCTTAATTTGATAACATACTATACGTTTATGATAAGGAACTGATTTATTTTATTGTTCAGGAGTTATTCCCAAACATTTAAGTAAAACCATACCAACAAATAAATTGCGGACCTCCCCCTTTTTGCACAGCAGTTAGTACAGGTGGGCGGATCGATCCAAATATTGATAGTATTGATGCCAACATTTATATTGGTATTGGATCAATACCAGGTGGGATCCAGGTGGGATCCCACCATAGGAAAACTATGATGGGATTGATACTTTACTTTGTTTCATCAGAAAGTAGACTTACCTGCACAAATACCACATCTGAAGGCACAGAGTTCATCTCAGTGTTTCTATCCCCGTGTGTCTAAAACACCTTCCAAAAGTAAATTGTTGCTTTGCTCTGACACCCCCAGGTTTAACATAGGCTACTGAACTAAGACAGTGTGCGCTAGTCCTCATAGCAGATCACAGTTTCTTGGTGTATCTCAGACCAACAACAATAATACACATTTTATGACACATATCCCATATAACAATACTTTTTCAAGTTAAGATGATTAAACTATTGTACGCGGTTAATCTTTAGATCCGTTTTCACATGCACTGCTCATATTGACTGAGATTTTATAACTCTCTTTGCGCCCCAACTTTTTTGGAAGTACAATAGTGAATTACTGCATTTTGTACTCAGGAAGTACATCTTGTAATCCACATTAATGCACTTCCTTGGCAGAATAAGAATGGGAAACTGCTACTTAGTTTTGACATTTCTGTTTTCCCGGTGAGGACTGTTATTTATTCAACTGCGAGAGGCTGCCTGAATGTCAGAAAATGTAAACTTGGGTTGTTTTTTGCTGTTTGAGCCAGTGACCAGTGAATGTTGTTTTCCTGCTGCGATACAGTATATAATTTGGAAGCAGGGTGGGCAGTCACATGCCCACCGAAGTGAGCAGCTTTTAATTCCAACCTCCACATTTTCAGCCAAAGAGGGGAAAGGTTTAGACATCCCCTGCTGTAGAGTGAAAGGCTACATTCTCCCATTCTCCTCTCTCAAAGCCATGGCTTGATTTCTATTAGCTGATGTAGAATATACAGGAAATACTTCACTATTGCTCATGATTCATGACTGAGGCTCAACCGAATTCAGTGAACTGCCGCCGTGACCGTTTTGACCCCAGAGAGACATCAGTGGGGTAGGTGAGGAATGTTTGGTGCCCCTCTCTTCAGGCTGTTTATACTTCAGCCAGCGGCTGCACGTGCTTGTGTCAGTTTAGTAGAGACGTATACTGTCTGTTTCACAGAGTGGCTCGTGTCAGCCACCTTTCACACTGTAAGAGTTTGTGATTTGTACTTGAGCCTCTGAAGCATTTAGCCTGGCAACATTTGTATAAGCACCCAGCTCCAGATGAGGCCACATACTGTCATGTTTTATGGGTTGTGTCTTCACACACACACTAGCTCCAAACATTTTGGACTTAGAAACTGATTATTGAGAAAAGTGGCAGTTAAGGAAGTTCACTTGACTCTTTCAACCTGTTATTTTTGGTCGGAGATGAAGGCTTTGTCTGCCAGTTCCAGATATTTTAGAAAAGTGGACATGCTTGTGGAGCAGAGCAAAGCTCTTAACTGCAAAGCAAAAGTATTGCTCTGACGTTACTACAGTTATTATGCTTCTGTATGTAAAGTCTTTAAAAATATTAATGTACACCAGAAAAAATAGTCAACAAGGAATTCCACAAAGAGATATCACCAGATTCTAATCTATTATGCATCTTTATATGAGTCTTTATATACTGTATGTCTTCGCGAGGTCTATAAAACACGTAAAAGAAGTAAAGAAAAACATAGCAGTTTTCCATCATGTGATACATTGGCAGCTATTTTCTTGAATCATATGAGTGATCATCCTCAGAGGTCTCATTTAGAGTCTGCTGCGTGCTCCTCATGCCACACATCTCTCATCACGAGATCTCTAAAAATAGAATGTGACATATTCAGCCCACAGCGTTTTGATTCGCCTATACAGTATATCTACTGGGAACAGATGTTTCAGATGCCTCATCCCGGTTTTAGAATGTGTGCTCATTGTAATCTCACCTCAAAGCTGCAGAAGTTGTGCATCAAGTGTGGATGTTGAAGGTTCACTTCTAGAGCAGTGACCCTAAAGACAAATTTGTCAACTTTAGTAAAGGAGTTTTTAGTCCATCTTATTGTCAGAGGAGAGTTTAAGTGTCTCTAAGTGTAGTTTAATGATTTTCACACAATTCTGACTTGCAGCACTTCTGACAATGTACTTTACATGAAAATACAGGGCTTCAGTACAGTGCAATGACCTACAAAGATATGCTAAACAACCACTGTAAATCAAGTTAAGTTTGTTTGTGTTAAGGATGATCAAGACCTTTGTCACATGGAAGTTGTTTTCCCATAAAACTGCTCAATTCTCAGCTACAGTTGAAAGGAGCACGACCTGCAGTGCTACATGTTTACAGGACGTTCTTATTAGAAATAAAAGTAGAGCAGACCGGTGTTTAAGGCTGCCATGTAGCTGACCCTTAGATTGATCTCTCATAAACTCATATATCCTGCTCAAATGTCATTGAGCAGCACTTTGAATTTGAATCTCCAGAGAAAATGTTCAGGCTGTGACCTTGCTCCTGACCTGCAGGCCTCCTCCAGAATCAGACAGAGGAAAAGTGAGTGGGAAACACAGAGCTTCAGTATAACATGCCACAGAGGAATAATCTATCCATGCAGCTGGCAGGAGCCGTGCTGTGCTCGTATTCCCTGTAATGTCATCAGAGATGCACATCACTGGTCTAAAGGAAGTTGCTCAGGGTTTTTTTCTTGTTTTGTCAGAGATGAGCCTAAAGTTATCCATCTTTATATCTGCACTTACATTAAAATGTATGTGGCATATGGATTTTCAAGTTGTTTTTTTTAACTAAATTCTTCAAACAGCATTTGAATTGGCATTTTTTTACTATTTCAGTGCTTAGGCCAAGTTCTTTCTCGATCCACTGGTTCCACTCAATCATCTTTAACAAAGTATTGACATTGAGTTACTGCAATGTTCCTGGCTAGACTATTCATTTGTTGTACTTTTACCAGACAGTCTTCTGAGCTTCAGCTTCAAGTGAACTTTTGTAGACATTATTCAATTAGAAATGCATTGAAGTAACCCAACTTGACATAGACGAAGTAACCACAAACATATAAGAACATACCACAACTGTTCCATAATCAACATTACAGCAAAACTAAATGATTATTCCCTAAATTTAAATGTGATATAACAAAAACTTTGAAACTTCAAGAAATTAAAGAGCAAAGCTGCAAAAGGAGAAAGGTGCGTGAGAGGTAAATGAGAGGTAATATTTGCAGTGTGTGATATTTCCAGTCTGGACAGCTGAGTTAAATCTCCTCTGACTTTTCTCACTAAGAGTGGATGAGATTATAAGATCCCGAGAGTGTGACAGGCCTGCAAAAAAATGTTGTTCATGCAGCCAAAGTCATAAAAAGAGAATCTCATTCATTATGTGCTATGATTCCAAATCTCCAGGCTCTGAAGATCCGAATTATGTGGCTTTTTGGTGAAACAAGCAGGTTTAAACATGACTTTATCTGCCACATGTTGACATTCTTTCAAACTCTCTTCTACAGTCCTTATCAGCATAAAGAGAGCTTGAGCCAACACTGTTAATGGCAATGTGGCAGGACGTTTTGTTGTGTCTGTGTTCAAGGAGACGAATAAAAGAGGGAATTTTTATTCTTTTTGTCTTGTTATCCTCACATGTAATCGTGTTCTGACAGTAACCACCCAGGTGCAGTCTCACTGAAACACCCCTGGAGACTCATTGACAGCCAGTGTAATGTTCCAGATGCTTGCAAGCGGTTGTCCGAGAAAACAGCTTCAAAGAAATATTAAAACTGCTTGGGGGAAATGTAAAAGCAGACATGTCTTATCAGGAAATGTGTGGTGTCAGACTAATGCAAAGTGAAAACCCTTAGATTTGCTTTTGTTTTTGTTTGTTTATGCCACACCCACAGAAATATTAAAGGAATCATCTGGGAAACATACAAGTAACCTGTCATGACACATAACCCCAAATGCAACCACAAAAACGCGTATACACACTTTTTTTTTGCACAGAGCAGTACATTATTAGGTAGTGAGCTTCAGAGGTGCAGATTTTGTAGCTGGCTGTTCCCCTGTAGCATTGTATGCTAAGTTGTGCTTGCAGCTGGTTGTAGCTAAATACAGGTATCAGTCTTCTCATCTAACTAAGGAAGCAAAAAGGTGGATTTCAAGAGATAAAACACTTGGTGCAGATGAAAATATGTTATTAACAGCATTACTAAACTCTCAGTGTAGTGGACCAACGGTAAACTGTGTTATCCTACTGCTGGGTGCATTATTTCGAGTTCAGTGTGGAGCAATGGCAAACCCTGCACCAGCAAATGGAGAAAATGTCATCATAGTAAAACAGAGTGATTAACGGAGCTGAGCCAAGGTTATGAGAATAAAGACCTCCTCTGTTTGGATGTTGCTTGGCATCTGACCAGACAACAGCAGCTGGGCACAGCTGAGATTAACTGTCCTAAATAATTCTCACAAATCAAAGAGAAAAGCTTCTCAGTTTCCATACACCATGGAAACAAGAAAATAAACAGAAAAACTCAACTGAACTCAGAAAAAGAAAATGTGTTTAAGAGAGAGAAGAAGAAGAAAACAGGCAGAATATAGGAAAAACAGGGAAAAAACTCATTTCTGGAAATGAGCAAACATGTCAAACCTGTGATAAAGAAAAGAACATTCTTATGTTAATTTGAGAAATTCCTGAACTAAACTTTGTGACTTTGTCCGTGGCAGAGTCTACAGTATTTTTAATTAAATGTCAAATGAAAATACAAAAAATAAAACTGTATCTTTATTATATATTTCAAATATAAACAACGTGCCTGAAGATATGTGACTGCAAATTCAGCTTTTTTTTTTTTTAATTTAATTCATTTATTGATCTTTTTAGCTATTTAAACTTGAACTCACTCGTTTTGTTCAGTATCTGATTCAGCTTCTGTGTTTTGTTAAACTGCAGAGCTGTACACACAGTTTTTACCATGGTCTAATTTCATTGAGTGGTACTGACTTTAGGGACATAGGTAAACTGTCAGGGAAGTCTCGTGTGATGCTCTGTATGTGTTATATATAACTGCATACATATTAAAGTACTCCTTTGTCTCCGTGCATGTTTTTATGTGTGCATAAAGACATACATATAAAGAAGGTAAGTTGCTCTGTTTAACACTCTGGGAACTACAGGGGTTTTTACAACACAAACACAAAGAGGTATGGACCCCACTGATGCACTAATGTGGGTGCAGAGGGGTTAAAACAACAAGTGAGTGAATGCCTGGCCACAGACAGTCCTCAAAGACCTGTCGACTCCAACACACGCTATTTACAACAGCATAAAAAGGACACACCATGCTCCGGCTCAGCTTTCAGAGACAGACAGAGACATACTATTTCTACTCTCATTGGTCATAAATTGTTACAGATTGCATACACTTTGAATACTCTTTTAATGAGAGATTTGTCAGTTAAATACTATAAATGTCAAACATTTTATAAAAACACAAAAGAGCAGATGGGAATAAAAGTGCAAGCTCGTGACTGGAAAATGATGCAAAAGCAATTCACACTAAAATCCAATATAACTAAGTTAAAATATCAGTCAAAGCTTTAGTATAGGACAACTGCCTTTAACCACATGATGCTCAAACATCTCCTATAATTAGAAAACTAAATCCAACACAAAATAACTACAGTGAAACTTGTTGCAAAGGAGATGTTGTAATGAAGCTGATCTCATCTTAATGTTTTTCAGATAATAATGGAGGGTAACTTTGATTCATAATATACAATTTTTGTGATGTTACAGTAAGTTTTGTATTTTATCCTAAAACACAGAATTGAACAGGCAATGCTATAGTGACAACAAATTAATCATCTGTTGGGGGTTTTGTTAAAAAACAAAAAAACAAAAACATTTTTAAGACTGTACAAATAATTAAGCATTAAATAAGTCATTACAATTTAAATATTTCTTCTTCCAGAGCTGCAAAGAAGAAAATAACTTGGAAATAAGTGGGTGGTACATTTACGCAACACAAATTATATTGGCCACAGTAGATGCCTCTGGGAAAAAAAAGAAAATTTTAAAATAAGGAAGTAAAAGTTAGGTGCATTGTGAATTTGTTAAGCATCCTTATGATTTGTTATTGCAGATTTATCTCAACTGTGCTATTTCAAAAAAGTTAAGGCAATTTTTATATCCTAATGTCCTTATGAGTGTGTTAAGCTCTGCAGTGTCCTGTAAAAGTACATACTTGACTGGTTGAAAATCATCAAACATTCGTTGTGACCACTTTGATCCCATGAGCATTGATGTAGGTGAGGAGAACTTTGGCTCGTCTCTCAATAACATCAATCAACTTGTCGATGCCCTGCCGACCGCCCTGGCTCTCCCAGTACGTCTGGTCCAGGAACAGAGACTGGAGGAGTTTTTCCCTCAGCCTCCTGCTCTTCAGCACTGATACTGCCTGCTCTGGAAGCCTAGAAACACATTAAAAGTGTGAGAAAGTAAACTGAACTTTTAGTTTCAGACTTATTCCAGAGGTAGCGGTTCTCTTGGCTGGGAGCAGAAATTATCTACTTGGTTCTGAATGGGCGAAGATATAGTGTCAGGGTTATACCAACAGCAAAGTGAAACTTGCTGAAATAAAAACAGCTGAAAGTGGTGTTGGAATCCAACTTGTTTTTCCTACAACTTGAACTGTGTTGTTTCTCTCTAAACCCACTGCAATGACAGCAATAGCTGCAGTGAAAGAACACCAAGGAAGATATGTCTGTGAAGACTCTCAGTCATCCAGGTGAAGTTGTCTGGAAGTTAGGTCATGGCAACTGGACTTCTTTCTTGTAAGGTAGAAACAGTTCGCTCTGCATCCACAGACATTACACACAAAACACAACAGACCTGACGAAGCTCTGTGGATGCAGAGCAAAACGTTTCTACCTCACAAAAAGTCCAGATGCCATGACTCAACTTCCAGACAACATCAAGGAGAGCAACAAACTGATGAACAGACGGGAAATAGCATTTTCTACAGTGAGCTTTTGCGTCCTGTGTGTATAGGTACATAAACTAAATACAGTTTAGACTTTCAGGGCAGGAGTTGGCCTTAATGTGATTTTTTACTGGAAGCTCTGTACATGTATAGTCATAGCATTTCTGTGATTTTGGCTTTGGAAATATAAAGATATGTAATGTTGCTGGTATAGTATGATTAGTTCTAACGAATGCAGTCTAAACAAATGCAGTCTATAATAAATCTATAATCATTTTTCATTAATAATGCATATTAGGTGAATAATAGACCAAGATCTGCTTTTTATAGATTTCACAAAACATGAAGCATGTTACAGTTGCTAAGGAACCGTGCCTGTAGATGTTGCTAATAGCAACACCTTCTTATTAAAAAAAGATTAAAATATCAGCAAAATACCGTCAATACTACTGTTAATACTAACAGCAGCTGCAGTATGTGTAGAAGCCATTTACTGCAGTAGCTGCTCGAGGTAGAGTTACAGTAGCAACTACTTCAACTACACAGCCAACACCAGCAGTTATGTGCATTCTGACAGCTATTCAGCTAAAATGCACTCTTACAAATACAGTATAATATCATCAGAATTACACTGAGATCATTAGACCTATAGTTTGAAGCTACGGGGCAGCTGACTGGTCCTAGCGTCACCTCCTGTGTTTTCACCAAGAACAAGATGAATCTCTTCAGGGTGAAGAATAACTACTAGACTCTGGCTGGCAGTTTGCTGCAAATGAACAAAAAACTAACACTGTTGTTTGCTGCTTTGACCTAATAGTGTCTCATTGCTCACCTCCCTGTGTTTTTAGTGGATTTTCTTACTGCCAGCAGAGAAGTTCTGCCTCAGAGAAACGTTTGCATAAACTAAAACAACAAACCACAACAGAGAAAGTCTGGACACGATCATGTAAGATTCCACTGGGTGACAGAGCAGAAGCTACAGTTTTGTCACATCATCCTCATGTTTGAGGAGGAAACACAAACGTCCTTACTAAACCACAGTTTATCTTCAGGCTCCTCAGTGACAGGACTCACTATGATTTATCAAATGAAGGATGGAGGAAATGAAAGCTAAGTTTGGAGTTGCATATGCACACCTGTCTGTGGAGGATAAATAGAAAAATACATTATCAATAACAGAATATAACAGAAATAACAGAATTTAAAAAACACATTATATTAATATGAATGAGACCTGTAATCTCAACTTACTCCTTGATTCCTTCTAGCAACCTGAAGTCCAGGTTGTCTTCATTGCGATCAAAGAAACCCTTGTTGTTGGTGAAGACCAGGTGTCTGGGGTCGTGATCCCTGTAGATGATATTTGCCAGTCGTATATGATCCCCGTCACCACATTCAGCACGGCGGCCTAGGCCAACACACACATCAACCTGCCGGGGTCTGAACCCACAACAGCTGTGGTCCAGGCGGTTGTGGATCTGAAAAAGAAAGGTAACATTCTTCAGAGATGTGTTGTTAATGTTCTGAGAACAGTGAATGTCGAAATATAATTTCTTTATTGATGGAGTTGTTTTATTTCCTATCTGATTATTCTGGCATAGTCCACAGATAATTATATCACTGATAACACAACTGACAAAATGACTGACATGACAATAGCAAAGACAAAACTGATATATTTCTAGAGTGAGATGTCGGCAGTTTCAGAGGTGATAAGTAACTAAGTACATGTACTCAAGTACTGTACTTGAGTACATGTTCATAGCTACTTGTACTTTACTAGAGCAATTCTATTTCATATTATTTTTACTTTTACTCCACTACATTTATTTACATCATCAGTTACTAGTTACTTTTGCACATTAAAATCAGCTCCACCTTCACCGACTTCTGTTTCTGTTCCACAGTCTGTAGGTAACGACACATTTTTACCATCATTTGTGGATGTGTGGATGTGTGGATAGTGGATATTTTTACTTTTGTACTTTTGTGCATGTATTTTAGTACTTTTACTTGAATAGAAAAATTAAAGGGTACTTGGGCATTGGGTTTGTGTAATTTATATCATGTCATTTTACTGCAATCAGACAATGTACAATAATATCAGTTAGATTTATAGCAGTATATCAGGTTCTTCTTGGGCAATGCAACTTACGAGTGTTAGCTAACTGAGGGCATGCAACTATCTTTCTATATTAAATATAACTGTGATTTTTTTGTATTATTCTGTTTCACTATATTCAATTTACTCTTAGTCTTTGACAGTTTCCTTTTCCTTGTGGTCTCTGTTTACCTGCACAATGTGAATTTCTCATTACATATTCATTAACTTATCTGTAATGAACCACAAATAAAAAACTAGAAAGATGTTGATGATCAAAAACATTGTTGTGTCCAAACTGTTTTTTAAATAGATGTTTTGAAACTCCTCTTTGATCTGTGCTCATTCATGATCAAGGAACAAATTATAAAATTCTCTGAGGATGTGTTCTTAATGCCAAAATAAGAGGCTTCCCACACCGGAAACAAGGCGTCTATTCAGCCACAGGAAAAAAACTCTGAGAACATACTGTTGATGTCAGATAAAAAAAATTCTGAAATAAAATTCTGAAGCATTTTTGGTATTCAAAGACATTTATCAAATATTACAGTTTCACAGTCACTGCAGGTTTCCATTTGTCAAACTGCCTTTGTTACCTGTAACAAGAAGTCAAACAGAGCTACTTTGCTCCACTCATAGTGATGAATGGTGGAGCAGCCAGAGTCCGACTTTGGGCTGATGTTTTTATGCCAACACCTTTGTTTCAGGGAGCTCTGATACTCCCCCCATGTTAACCTCACAGTGGCTGGCCCTGCAGCGAAGCCGTCTGGGTAGAGGGATGCATCCCATGACACCACTGGACAGGGCTGACCATCTATAGAGAGAGCATAGAAGGATCATGTCAGGTTCCAGCAACTGTTCAGTCCCAAAAATCTTCTGCTCAGTTGCACTGAAAATGTCCCGGAAGTTCCTGGTACTTTTATTTTCCACTAGAAGAAGGAAAGTAAAAGACTAGAAACATTCTCTAGGATAAAAGTCCTTGAGGATTGCATTTCCACAGCAGATAGCTGGTTTTCCAGTTAACTATATACAGTAGTTCACATTGTCTGCCACCTCGATAGCCAGTGGCTCCATGACGACATGTGGCTATATATGCATCACTGGTCAGATTGGGAAGGGGTCCAGAGAAACTTTAGAAGGAGTTCCCCTCAGGGTAAAGACACTAAGTTAGAAAAACGTCACTTCTCGTCCTCGGTGAGGACGCTCCCCACCTGCTCACCTGTTTCACTCTATACAGCCTCTCTTCATCACTGACTATGATTATCATCATCATTCACTGCTTGCTATGAAACACAGTGTATACACACAAACGTGTCAATCGATTTGGTTTTTAAATAGCTTGAGAAAAGGAATCTAACTCATATAGTAGGAAACACTGTCTTTATGATTGATGACCTACCGTGTAAAAAGCTGAACTTTCTGCTTACAGCTGGTAATGTTCTATTCAGCCCCAGCACCCTGTCCAAATGGAAAGCAAAGACCTCTGTGGTGTCCACAGGACTTCTGATGACTCCGCACTGCCCTCCACACACACTGTTCCTGTTAGTGCTTTTTCGGTTGGTGCGATTAGTCCTTGTTTCCCCCTCAAACATCAAAAGTGATGGAAGTTCTCTACGAGAGATTTCTGTGACGCGCAAAACTTTGGCATCCGCCAGAAAGCGCATGGCTTTCACGTCCTCTGCGCTGAACCATGGCGGTGCCCTTTGGCTGTAAATTCGAATAGAACTAATGTGGGAGTCTGCCTCTCCATCTTTGTAGGATTTCTGGATTATTTTCAGAGACCTGTAATCGACATCCCTGGTTTCTGTCCAGGAACTGTTGGGTGCAAAGTTCCGCTTAATTTGGCCCGTGTCACGCACTGAACTGCTAAGTTTGTTCTGAGTAAAAGCTGAACTGGTCGATTTATTCCTTCTCTCTTTTCTCCTCAGTTTTGGTCTGACTGTACCCCGAATATTTGCTGGTTTGAGCCTCTTAGACTTGAGCGTTATGTACACCACGTTGGACCGGGTCGGAACCACAAAGCTCGCACCGGTCTGTAAATCCGCTGACGCAGGCAGGGTCTCAATAATCTCCAGATTGTACAGTCCACGGGTGTGTCGGTATCTGTCGGTATCAGTCCTTCTGTCCCGGTGCTGCTGCGAGTATCCAACTTGTGATACCACAAAAAGCAAATAAACAACACATACGGTCGCAATAATCAAACTCTTTTTTGACAGAGGACACCTCCGAAAGCTGCTTATCAATCTTAGAAAAGGGAAGCATGGCCCGTTGAAGCGAGACTTCCCCATTAGAACCTAAGTTATTGTCATGGTTGAGTGTCCTTTTTGCGCTTAACTAAGACTGGGGAGGAGCGCACAACTTCCGAAACTGATTTTGGAAGGGTGGATTCGAGACCACATAGTACGCCGAGACAACTGTCCTGGGTACGGATGGGCTAGGAAACAACCCACCAATTTGAACTTTTTACAGTTTTTTTTCTTCCTTTAGATACCATGTATGGATGAAGTGAATACTGTAAGCTTGAAATCTGAGTGCATTGTCCCAGAGAAATTTATAAAAAAAAAAATGCTGAAAAGTAGTGAGTAACGAAGTCTTGCAAAAAGTTTGGACAGCTTTAGAAATATGGGTTTTTATATAAATCCAAGGCAAGTAGGGGCATCATTGCAACTGCACTTATTGACATTTGGTGATTGATGACGAATTTATCTTTTTACTTTTAAATGCAGAGAATGGATGAACTGTGTTTTAAGTTGAAGTAGCCTACTGAGAATATTTAGATCCATGATTCATCTATGCGTTTTAGGCGACATCTGCTGGTCTGTTTCCCTAATTCTTATTTTGCTTATTCTAATCATATAGCTGAGACATGGATAGAATAGAATAGAGTAGAATAGAAATGTGAAAAGCAAACATGTAAAAGCAGGAAACGAATATTTCCTGCAGACAGGACGCAGCAGACCATTTACAGGATTTCCTGACCCATATAGAAGCAGGTTTAAATATAGAACCGATGCGTTGCGCCAGGGCCGTGCAGAGACATTCAGAAGGGCAGGTGGTCGAAGTTCAAAAGGGGCACACAGAACAAGATTTTAAAACCCAACATACACAGCACAATCAGTTAGATTTAATTGAAGGGATGCGATTTGTTAGTTTGGCTAATGTGTCAAATGATGGGCCTCATTTTCCATAGTTTCCAAAAATGTGACTTAAAGTTTACAAAAACACTGTTTCTTTGCTACTGCAAAGACCATTTTAACAACAGAATAATTGTCTCCATCTTCCACCCCACCCACCCAGCATTCTGCTCAAATGAGTCTTGAAGTTATTTGTTTGTTCTAATTTTGCAGTAATTGAGAATTTTTAATAATTTACTTGCAGGCTAAGAATGAGAGAAACGCTACAGCGTGTAAACACTGTGATTAAATGCCCTATGAAGAACTGATTTTGACAGAATGATGAAATTAAGTTATTTTCTCAGCTTCATTTGAATAATTGAATTTGCAATATGCTTCTGAAAACATTCAGTTTACGAGCAGAATAAAATGAATAAGGTCGTATATATTAAGGGCATTATAATAATTTCCACCCACTGACACAGGGGGCACTTTGAAATTGAAGCAGTCCTCGGTCAGTATTTCCTTCTCTATCATCATGCATCATCTGCAGCCTTTGTGTGTCAGTTTCAGTGAGTGATCAGGTAATTGGCAGCACCTGGCTGACTTTTACTGCTCTCACACACACACACAGACAGACAGACAGACGGCCTCCAGCGGTTTTTAACATTGTGAACTGGTTATGTCACAGAAAAAAAGAAATGTTTACTTTTAACATGCTCCAAGCAAAATGCCCTCCTCTGTTTGTATTTGTTGCTACATTATTGATGGTGAGCTGCTGCCAGACTGAAAACGCAACTGAGCAAGGTAATTGGTCAGTGATGAATGTGGGGCTGCAGGAGGTTGGTACATTGTCTAAGAGAAATAATCTTGAATGTTTGTTTTGCTCTCTTTCAAAAGGTCTTGAACACTTTGGCATCGACAAACTCGAAATATTTGATTTGAACTTTAATTCAACCAATGTGACAAATTTCATCTATGGAATTGCTGCAAATGTAGTTGCGGTGTTGTTGTATGGCAGCACATGTGTTCCTGTCAAAAAGATAGAGACAGGAGACGGTAAGCATGATTTAAATGTTCCCATCTACAGAGGTTAATAAATTGTTGTTATGATTTTGTTGGACTACTTATGAACTTGTTGGTATTCTGCTTGCAGGAATGTTTTTTCAGTGGGTCAGCTGTGCAGCCATATGGGTTGTGTCTATGGCTGGAGACTTGATGCTTCAGTCACCTAAATTCTACCCTTTTGCAATGCTTGGAGGTGTGATCTGGGCTACAGGTATTGTCTTTTCAAATTCAATTTTCATAGTCTAATTATTGTTAATGTTGAGAGATCCCTGCTTCGGATGCTGCAACCCCCTTAATGCTGTTGACAGTTTTCCTGTGATGGCCAACTTTAAGGACACAGTGTGCCCCAAAAACTGCATTTAAAGTTTTTAAGTACACGGTGACTTCAGCTGCGATGTGCTTGATATTTCTTTCCCTCATTTAAATTTGCAGGGGAAGTTCACACAAGTTCCTGTGTGCATGCTGCTAACATCTCCATTTATGTCATCCACAGGAAACATAACAGTTGTTCCAATTATTAAATCAATTGGCCTCAGTCTTGGGATTTTAATCTGGGGATCCTCTTGTTTGTTGATGGGCTGGGCCAGTTCAAGGTGAGTCGGATTAATTCATGGTGTTCTGCCCCCGAATGGAATGCATTTCTTTTCTCTCAGTGACCTATAGATGAAGTTACCTGTAACTTTGAGAGTTTAAATGCAGTTTTGTCCTGTAACAGTGAGGCCACCCGCTATCAAGTTTGTTTTTGTTTTCAAAAAAAACTCAATGTGACTCTTTCAGATTTGGATGGTTTGGAATCACGGCTCAGGAGGTGCCTAGGCCAATTCTAAATTATTGTGGAGCTGGGTTGTGTGTGCTCAGGTAAACTCTGCATTTCAAAGTAATGCCTCCCAGCTTAGCACCAGTGCAAAAGTCTAAAACCTGCTGCAAGGGCAAAAATGTGGTCTTAAAGGCGCTCTTTGTTTTAATTTGGAAGACAAATCAGACTTTTGTGTTTGATCCAGTGGGCTGATCTTTTTCTTTGTGAAAACGGACGTGGAGCTGCATCCCGACTCAGACTCGATTCCATTACTTATTGACAGGGTGAGTGCATTGAACATTGGATCTTATTTTGTTCCCCCTTGTTTCAGGAACTCATTTTGAATTTACACTCGGAGCAATTTAAATTTACCAACGTTTTATTAAAATATAAAGGACTCTCAATCTTGCTGCTTGGTTTGTCAAAGTGAGTTGGTGATTACTTGATCCTGTTGTTTGCACTTTGATGTTGCAATTGTTATGAAAGAGAACATAACTCAGAGTTGGGGTGCTGTTTTCTTCCTGCAGAGAACAGATTCAGGCAGTTATGGACAAGGTTCTGCAGAGGTCTGGATAGACGTCATCAGACCGAAGACCAGGCGGTTCATGTGAGCTCATCAGCAATCAGTGAGCTGTCTGCATAAATAGTGTGCTTGTAAGCTAAGAACCAAGACAGCTGAGGATTCCTGAAAAATGATTTTAATTAAATTACCATCAACAATAAAATGGGGATAAAAATTTTATAGTTTACATCCTTCACCAGAGACCCAAGTTTTTTATTTAATCTGCAGCTTTGTCTGTGAGCCAATTGTTTCTGTTTTCACTTGAGCTATTATTTTTCTTTCTATAATTTGTGAATTATAAACATAAAAAATTCTCTTCTTTACCACGCAGCAGTCATTCCTGACGATCCTTACTGTATTTCAGCTGGCAATTAACTTTGTTAAAAAAATTTAACAAGCAAGATTTCACATTCTCACAGTTCTCTTCTTCATCCTTTTCATCAGCGGCTGTCTCCTTGCTGTTGTGTCAGGCCTGCTGTATGGTTCCTCCTTTACACCGATCCTCTACATTAAAAGTCATTCATCATGTCCTGACAGCATCTTCCATGGAGCCAGTGTCTATGGTATGATGACCTTCTTCAACAACTATTGTACCTTTAAGCTATAATCATTATACCCGACTTATAGACCAAAAATAATTTAAAACGTCATCTCGGATTTAGGGATGTGTCCCACTGATTGTCCATAAATGACAATGGACTCTCAAGTGAACCAGATTTAATATCCATTTCCTGAATCAAGGACTTTGTTTCACGACATGTCTTGCTGCGCTTTTGTTTTAGCTTCTTTTCTTACAAACCCACAGGGTTAATCACAAATGCCGTAAACCTGTCAATTCTTTTTTTGTTGTTGTTTTTTTCCCCACAGACCTGGACTATGTTTACGCACAGTGCTGTGGCATTTTTGTTGCAAGCACAGTGTACTTCACCATCTACTGTGCTGCAATGAATAACAGGCCCAGGGTTTATTCCAGAGCCATCCTACCAGGTAATGCACAGATTCAAGAACACAGGTTTTCTTGCAGTGTGTCAGCTGTAGCTTTTCCAGCGTACAAGCAGCAGTTGTTACAGTTAGCGACTGTACGTTCTGTTCCTCAGGCCACTGAAATCTTGCATATCAAACAAGCTGAGAAACCTGCTCATGTTCCCAGTGAGGCTGGCAGAAGTAGATATTATTTTTCTTTAAGGGTTTTACAAGCCAAACAGGTTGGAGCCTCCCTGGCCTCATCGTGCAAACCACAAAATGCTGCATCAAAGTCTGCAGCTTGATGCTTGGACCCTCTAGTCTGGTCATTCATTTTGTGACATAGCTACTCACTGTAAATTAAAATGTCATAGCCTAAAATTATACACTTTTCCACAAACAAGCTGCTACTAGAGCTTGTTTGTGTGTTTAATTTTGAGCATATACAAAATAATAAATACTGCATTTTATTCCTGACACTATGGCTCACATTTTGGCTGAAGCACAACACATCTTTTTTGCTCTTCAGGTCTACTGTCGGGATTGATGTGGGCATTGGCTACATACAGCTGGTGCCTGGCCAATAACTTCCTGAGTGCAGTTATTACCTTTCCCACGGTCAGAGCAGTAAGTACATCATGTCCCAGGAGTTGAGTGGACTACGTCATAGACAGATTGAAGATCCACACACCCAGTTTCATTTAGTGCAAGTTAAATATAAGCACTTGAGAAGTGAATTTGCTCATTTCAGTTATCTACCATTGCAAATGCTGAGAATTTGACATCTGCCTCTGGGGTGATTTTTTTGTTCAGTATCATAAATTCAAATTTGTAGTGTCTTCAACATGAATTTATATCCTAAAAAGAGTTTGGCTGCTTAGTCTAAGCAAAATTATAATTACGACATTTGTTGTGGATTAGTTCAGTTTTGACCTGGCCTACAGCAGGATCTGGGGACCATAGCAATCAACCTATATCACTGGAAAGTATTGGTCAAAGGGAAATTTAGATTTTATCAAAAGCTGACAAGTCACCACAACTTGTAAGTGGTGCTAATTTTGTTACCATTTTGCCCCAGATGTTAGGTGGATAAACCAGTTGTGGTTTTGGTTCTGGCAGGCCAAAACTAAATCATCTTCCTCCACAGATCACAACACATAACCAGTCATCACTGACTCTTTGAATTTCAGTGTGGAATGAGAACTTCTCAGTGTGAACTCCTGTAATGTGAATAATTAAAATGCTTCTCTAAGACACAAGCTTCAAAAGTGGAAACGGATTGAAGGTAAATCAATTGAATCGTTCCTCTGAGCTCAAACAGCTTTTCGTTTGTCTGCTTCTCTGTAGGGATACGGTCTGGTTGCGGCGCTGTGGGGAGCCTTGGTGTTCAAAGAAATTAAGGTAAGCATCACAACACTGATGAGAATCAATAGATCTTATTTTTTCATTTTGTTTCTTTATGTATTAGACACAAAGGGCTCCCTTTAAGTGAAATAACATCTTCATAACTTATGCTAATGTTAAACATGTGTTTTCCCTTAGGGATCAACAAACTGCTTGATCTTTGCCTTGGCTACTTGTGTCATCATGATTGGCTCCTTGCTGACTGCCATTTCAAAGCTGTAATAAAGGAGTCCAGTCGAATGAAATTATCTAGTAATTTTCATTTTCCTCTAGGTCTCCCACTGACTTGAAAATAATATCCTTGGTTTTATAAAACTATTTGAATCACATCAGATCCAATCAAAATGCATGATGGTTAAGATAAATGTAAGACTTTGTTGGCGGTCATATTTTGCGTCAGCAGGGTTGTTACCCTGAGCTGACACTAGGTGGCAATGTCTCATAGGACCCCTCCCCATCATGCCCTCTGGCTGGAGGAATGGGAGTTTGTGTGGCATTATTTTGCAGTGTGTGTGTTGTTGCAAATGTCTTTTGTCATGTGTTCAGTTGTTGCCAACAAAATGCTAAAAAATGTTTATCACACTGCTCACATGAAACAGGTGTTGTGACAGAACTGTATATTAAGATATTGGACATTTCTACTTATTCGATACGTATGGTTGTTGTTGTTTTTCTGTGTTCTTGCAAGATAAAGTTATGTAACAACATATTTAAAAATGTCAATATTTGCTTGAAGAATGAAAATTGTCTGTGATCAATTCCCTTCTTTCACTTCTTGCTTCTCTCTCTGTTCATTCCCCACAGAGCTCCGCTTGTGGTTAGTGTTCAAATCAACATGCTCTTTCTGGATAAATATGTGGTGCTAATTAAACCAAATATGTAAGAGAATAAGTCAGGTTCTGCTGGAGATTTATTTTATTTTTCACACAATATAAAACCTGAAAATAATAAACAGATGTGACAGGTCAAGAAGGCGTAGACTTATACCAAGGACCTTCCCAAACGTAGGTACTACACTCAATCCAACAAAACACAAAGTGTTGTCAGTCAGAAACAAAATACATATCTACACATGCAATGACTGGTTTTATTAAAACCGGAAGAAATGGTGGAAATGTTTCTTCTGTTCATGGTTTTTCCTCCACTGTTGCCTATAGTGCAGAGGCGTCTAACTCTGGCCCTCAAGAGTCACTGTCCTGCATGTTTTCCAGCTATCCCTGACCCCGACCCCCACCCCCACACCCCCACCCAACGGGTGTATCAGTCAGTACCAACTACAGTCAAAGCAATACAAAGGTTAGATTATAGTTCAGCAAAAACGAGCATTGGAAAGTATTTTATAAATAATATAAATATAACAAATCCATTCTTACTGCATGACCCCCCCCCCCACACACACACGCACACCGATACACACGCACACTAAACTCCCCTTTAATTTCTGAAGCAGTTTCCTTTTGTAGACAGTTTCTGGCATTTCTGCTTCAGCAGACAGGTCACAGTGACGACACCGACATAATAGAAATGAGAGGTGGGACAGGTCGTCTGGATAAGACGGAAAGAGATGACATTTGGCTAGAATATTTCACCCATATATTATTATGTATATCATTTTTTTTGTATGATAGTTAACAGAGTAGATCAGCTAATGAAATGTCATAAAATGTCTAAAATGTTAGTGAGATTTGGCAGAGTAGTACTTTGTTTCTGCTGTTTAGATTGAGCAAAATGTTAAAAAGCAAGACTTTGTGTGAAAACAAGATAAAGTGAAAAATAGCTTTCTGCGTTAAACACTAACTAGACATTGAATCCCCACCCACTTTGATGTGAGCTTACGAGATTAGCCATGCGTTGCGCCTCAGTATATTCAATTTCTGCACACAATGAGAGAATTCAGCGCTGTTCTTCAGTTTCATTCATCAAAGTTCATTTAGAATCCAAATGAACCCTTTTAGTGGTCCTGTGCATTGTATACTTTTCCTCTCTGTGCCGCAACACAACTGAAGATCAGTGTATTTTGGAAAGCAGGAAAATAAAAATGTGCTCATTATGCACCGTGGTTGGTGGATGGAACCTGCTTGTTTTCACAAACGGCTTACAAGGTGCATTCGTCTTCACGGTCAAATTCTGCTCCTCCTGTGCAGTCTGGTATTAAATTGAAACAGACTTTTGTTTAAACTGGAGCAGTGTTCGCCACCATGCGTGGCTTTTAAGAGCATTTGTTATAACGGAGTTCCGCTGTTAAACAGGATCAGGGAGAATCCGATCCTTCTACGTGAACCTCGGACACACACAGTGGCAGTAAAGCGCTTTTGTAAAGTATTTTCATTTCCACACACAATGAGCATGTGCGGTGCATCTATACATGATGCAACAAGGATCAACTACTTTGGCATAAGAATAAATATGTGTTGTAGGTACAAACTGCACCATAGAGGTTTCTCATGTCATACAAACAACAGTTGCTTGTAGAACATTCCTGCTTCCACATAGTACACTATATCATATTGGTTCACTGTCATTAATACTTTGTACAGTAGATGATATAATTGAATATTTAGAAAAACATCCAGTTGATTTTAATGTGTTTTTAATTATTTTGAATTGAACAATCACCATTACAATGATTAAATGACTTGTTCAACTTTTTTTGCTAAATATGCTTATTTGCTTTCTTGCTTACAGAAAAGGAAATTGCATATGTCATGTCTATAGTATACTGATTATTTAGGACAAAGCCAGGCTATTTGTTTCCTCCTGTTTTTTGTGCATATGCTAAGACAAACTACCCAGCTGCTGGCTGTAACTTGCAGTATGTCTAACAGACAAATATGTTCTTAGGAGTCTTCTTAATCAACTCTCTCCAAGAAAGTGAGAGCTACTGTATCTCAGATTATGTCAAATCATTCATTTAACATTAAATATTGTGTATGACATAAAGGTGCAATGTTTTGAGGGGGACTCTGTGAAAGTAGACCTGCTCCCCAAGGCTCATTGTAAGTACCTGCAATGATTCCCATGTTCAGGTGATCAAACAATAATGAATCCAATTCTGCACATATATACCTCAAAATCTTACAAACTGCACCTTTAAATATGTAAAATACATACATTTCTGAACATGGTGAAGCTACGCTGGTTTTGATCTACAGTCAAGTTATTAAGCTTCTTTGCATCTACACTGTTAACATCTTTTCCTGTAAACATCTTCCCCATGTATATTAAAAACTGCCTTATCACCTGTAATACACTTGTATTGTCTCACTGAATAATAGAAAATCAACACATAACCTTAGCAGATAGCTAGTCAGCATAATGTTAATGTTTTCAGCTAATAATATGTCACATACACTCGCTGGACACTTTCTTAGCTACACCTGTGCAATATATTGCAATCGAATACAGCAGCTCTCCCATTAATTATATTAAGATTATTGTCCACTTATTTATCGGATGAAGACAAGAGAAGAATGAGGAGCGTAAAGCAGTTGCTGCAATGATGTAAATAAGGAATGAAGCTCTTATGCCTGGATCAGTGACACTGTAAAATTAATAATTAACGTGAGGATTCGTGCAGCTACAGCAAGTGCAGAAGCATTTTAAAGTAAACTGTCAGTCATGGTCAATTCATACTCATGTCCTGAGTAATTATTTCACATCTGTCAGGCTATCAAACAGATAACTATCCGATACTGGTTAAAAAAAGTCAAGTGTCGATCCAGGAATCCAGCAGTACTGACAGGTAAGCTTAGCAGGAGAAACTAAGCTCAGAACAGATGAAACGTTATGGTCCTCTATCTTCCTTCCTTTGTCTGTAAACCTGACTGCTTTCAAGAAAACGCCAGGGGAGATTAAAGCAATGAAAGACACAAGGTTTTATTTAGATGACGTGGTTTTGAGAAATGAAAGAATAAGAGTTTCATTAATGTGAAAGGTCATGCTGTACAACGCTGAGTTCCCCAAACCAATCAGTGACCCTAACCTCCGTATACAAACAGCACAGAACACAATTACATGACTCATGCAATCAAAATCAAGGTGAAAAGCCAGGTAATTATGAAGGTACTGTTGTTCACTTTGCAGTAAGTCACCACAACTTTAGACACACTGAAGTGAAGTTGTTTAAAGGTACTGAGAGCAGTAAGATTGTATAGATACATCTGAGTTTTTAGTTCCATCTAATCAATCCATTTCAGTGTAATGACTTACAGAAGTCTGTGACTAATGATGTTAATTTGGGTCACTTCTAAACCAAATGAATGCTTTTACTGCTGTAGGTTTCTGCCACTGTTTCACTGGATACGTTATTGTGTTTGCTTACATTTGCATTCACTGTGTGGAGCTGAAAAAAAGGTTTTGTATGTTGCGTGTACCAAGCTAGTTTAAAACACCTGTGGTGACTGTGGGATAGTACTTCTGACACTTAACATCCACAGTTGTTCTGAGTCAGTTTTCTGCATATAGTGTGCATGATTGCATGCATCATTTGTCCCCCTTCTTATAGATTGCTTGTGACAAAAACGCTGTTCATTGAGCAGTGTGATGTCCTAAGTCACGTGGACACACTGTGTTTCCATGTTCCACTTTCATGCATAATAGAGATCTTGCTGTTCATGATTGTGACCATTTGTTGTTTTTTCCTCTTCCCAGCAGCCTTCTAAATGTAGAAATCATTTACTCCTTTGAATAGGGAGTGGAATTCTTATGCTTAATCACAGCAAAGGAGAGAGCAGACTTTTCTTTTATCAAAAACACTTGCTCATAGGCTGCACATCAGAGGAACCAGAGATTTGAGGGGAGAGGTGTGGAGGGAGAGACGTGAGGCAAAGATATTGCACGAGGTGAAAGGAACAGGCAAATGCTGCTGTTCTGAAAACAACAGGACTTTATTTTCTGTGGTTTGGCTGCTTGTCATTGAGGTCAGAAGTTGTAGATGCAGCAGCGGCTGTGACATACAGCTCACAGAGGCAATTAAGATAGCGTAACCTGACTGATTTCAAGCGTCTTGCACTTCTGGCAGCACCCCAGTCGTTTAGGTCACAGCAAGTGGTTTGCCTTTGACAGCTGTTTTAGCATCACTATTGGGGTTGCGTTAATGAACACACAGAAGAGCGCAGTGCAGCAGCAGTTTTACTTAATCACCAAGTTTAAAGCAAAAGTTTTCATTCTCAACATTCGGGGTGATATTCCTGCTACGTCTTTCTTCTTTGCTGTAACCTCCAAAACTGAATGGTCTGCTGTGTTTAGCATGGCCTCCTAATGGGGAGGGCGGCATGAAATGTTTCACAGCATGAAGTGAAACTCATTGGCATGTAAGGTCAGTTCTGTGCTGGTCTGTTTAAATAACTCATCACTGCAATCTGGCAAATTGTCTTTTTGCAGGTCACCCTGGGAAAACTTTAGAAAGGTGCAGTTTAGAGGAACAATACAATTACTCTTCCACTGATGTTCGCAATTAAATAGTAAAATTCTTGCCCCAGTATTTCCTTCTAAGCTCATAATGCTCACTATAGACTTTAAAGACTATAGACTTTTAAAATAGTACATCATTTTACCATACTGATACAAAGATGTAATTTTACTGCAGAGAGGGAACAGTTTTGTTCTTCTTTCATTTCTTGGGAAACCATAGCCGTTCTTCTTAAGTCACCAGGGGACATCAAGCTGTTGCTAAATCTGTGGCAGAGGATTTCTCCGTGGAAACAGCAACTGTAGCCTGGGTTTCATTAAAACTGTTATGGTTATATTTCTCTCCCCTCATCTCATGCTATCTTCCTTAATTTCTCAGATAAGACCAGACTCTAGTCCCCTGCTGAGCTCTTGCAGCGATTGCTGAGGACACACTTCAAAATAGACCCCACAACTGGGTATGAAATTATTTCTTAAACAGGAAGTGGAGTATGTGAAGGCAATAAAAACTGGCGTTTACATGAAGTGCTATTCGTGGCCTTAATTCAGTGAGTGCACCATGTGTCTAATGTAATGTAGAGATGGATGGATTTGCATGGATTACCGTAAGTGAGAATTTAGTTTAATTCCTTTAATTGGACACTATTATGTCTCTACACTTTGACTGGAATAAAATACATTTATTATTAGTACTGTAGCATTGTTAGTGTAATTACAATTTTGAAGCACTTGCATACATTTTTATACTATACATATACTGTATGCATTTCAGGGGAAATATTGCAATTTCTTCCTGTACTACATTTATTTGACAGCTGGAGTTAGTAGATATTTCATACAAAACATATCAGGTCAGAAAACATAATGTAATCAAATGACACAAAAAGTGTGCCCTTCTTTTCTGTACTTTTATTTTTAATGCCTGTTGCAACTTTGTATATTTAACTGCTAATACCTATGTACCACTTGCAATAAGTTAAATTAGAAATGCAGGACTTGCTTGTAATGGAGAACCCTATTTTACTGCATAGTGTGGTGTTAGATCTCACTAGAACCAACAAAGGCCTCTTGCCTTGACCAACGAGTGAATTTAATACATTTTATTAATGTTTTTTTTAGCACTAACAAGCATTTTTTTGTGGCTAAAAGCTGATGACCATTACTGTAAGAATGCAAAATGAATTCATTTTTCCAACTGTGATCTGTAAAGGTTTTGAAAGTTACTGACAAAGCACTGAAAGTCTTTTTCCAGGTGTAGTGTATTTGTCAGTTTCTTTGTACTAAAGGCCATGTGGTCATACTGCAGACCTTTTTATTCTGTCAGCCTCCTAGATTCACAAAGTCATACAGATGTCTGAGCCTGTTTCTTTATCTTTATCTTTGAAATGTAGAGCATCAGCAGGGTAACACAGTGGCACTGACCAGATGCCCACTAATACGAAGTAATTTAATAGCAAACATTTCATAGTCCCTCCCTGTTTGACAGAAGCATCAGGGACCTGCAGAAAGGAGGCAACATGGCATCGCTCAGTCGTATTACTGGACAGCAAAGTGCAGTCCTTCCAAAATTCTTATGTAAGAAGCACAATAAGGCCATGGCATTTTCTGTTTCCAATGACTAAAGAAAGAATATCTGAGTGAAAAAGGAAATAACAATGCTGAATGTGCGCCTTCACCAACTCTTAACTGTACGTTGTTGTGTATTGAGCCACTGCTTCAGGTTCATTACCACAGAACTTTGCATGGTACAGCTGAGACAAAGCTAAAAAAGGCTCAAGCCTCCAGACCAGCTCTATTTCTGAATAATGAATGTTAAACTCCAATTTGCTATGAAAGCTGTCACACCATTACCAAATGATGACGTTTTATTGTACAAGTTTTATACATTTAATTCATTTGTAATCTTGATCACTGGGTGTAAAAGTGGATAATACCATGTGATTCTGTTTAGCTAGAAAGACTACCACCTGGCTAAAGAAATGCTGATCTCACCTGTACTTCTAAAGGTTAAACACGCCTGTGTTTTATTTAAAGTGCTGATCAGTATGTTCCAGTGATGAAAAGCTACACTTGACACAATTTATAGTTCTGACAGCCCTAATTGAATTACCACAACTTTAAACAACAGTGTGGAAGCAGTGAGGTGCACTCAGCATATCAGTTGAAAGGTATGAAAAGCATATATGAAAAGTGTGATTACTGTTTTCAACTCCATCTGATCCAAACAAATGTAGTTTGGTTCATTTGACAGAAAAGTGTGCTATCACAGTACATAGGCTTGTCTTTGGCAGTGAATTCTTACAGCTTTGTGCCATTTTGTGAGAAATAACGTTCTTCTTGGACACAATTCATTGAAAGTTCAATGTTTTTATACAGTGTGATCATTCACAGAAACACCAATTTCCAAATTCAAAATAATCTCTGTTCCCATCTTAAAGTCTTACAATCAGGGAAGTCCTTTCCATGTAGACCTTTTTGAACAGTTTTCAAAGATGGTCCAATTTCACATTTTTGTTACATTATACAAAGGGTGCGAGCTTCATTGTCATGGTTGAAGTTTTGGAAGTTTTTTTGTCATTAGCACAAAACATCTCATTTGTTCGTGCTGTTGCAATATAGCTTCCAGCCACCGGTGGCAGCAATGAGTGGAATCCCAATTGGGAAGCCCCCCGACGGTGAGCAAGGAAGAATCTGTTCCCTCATTTTGAAGTAACATGCAGCTCTAAAGGCTTCACAGACTTGAGGTGGAGGCCTTTGGAGTATTTTTTGTCAGTTTTGAGTTACACCTGTTGTCAACATCTTTTCTCCTGCACGATCACGGAGAAGTTCATCTTTCCACTGGTGAGTTTGTATTTTAAAACTGATGTTGTTAAGCAAAGCAACTTGTTGTACCAAATGCAAGAAATGTGTGGTTGAGTTCCAGCACCTGGATGTGCTGCATTCATGGCTCTGTTTTAGGTGTGTGCCACGAAAGATGTACTTTTCATCACACTGATATCTGAAACACATGGTGGCAACACTGTAAATGAGAGCCTGGACCCCTGTGCTAGGAACATGCCAACATGACGTCCTGTCTTCTGGGGCAGGTTAATCTAGTCACAGTGATGGACACAGTATGAAGGTACCTGGAAGGGTCAGCCATCTTTTCTGGAAATTGTTTTCCATTGCAGTGGCTTCTGGCTATAAATCCAGATCCTCGGGCTACGATGCCTGTAGCCTTCTACTGCACAGGATAACAGAGCAGACAAACCTGACCAACACAGATGCAATATAGTATGTTTCTGTTTATATGGTTTTAAATTTAAAACAGAAGACATCAAACGGCAAACATCTAACTGATGTTTTATGTTGCATGTTACTCAACTGTCTGTAAAGGTACAAAGACAAAGAGTTTGTGTACCCACACGTACCACAGAAAGCTTAAACAAATCAATCGCATTTGTAAGCCAGTTCTCCGTGTCTTATTGGAATGATGAAGTGTGATGTGACTTAAGCATTCCTATGACATATATGCATTAGACATATCTGGGGGCTGAGTCATGCAACTTCAGGGTTTCCGCCCCAATTTGTATAGCAATATGTCAGTGACTGAATTACACTGAGCTCGTTTTTTGTTACTCTAACTTGAATGTAAGAACCCCTAGTTCTCTTAGAAGCTCTGTGCATTTATGTGTCACACAGGTATCTCTGGGGAAAGAAATAAAGCAAACTCAATTTTACAATTATGTCACTTACAATGACTGCTGTTACATGACCATTATGTGCTTCTCTTAGAATTTAATTAACGTGAAGAAGGATCTCACCACAGTGCATTTTCGGAAAAATAAAATGTCTCTTTAAACTTTCTGTTCCCATCCAACATGCTCAGTAACAAAGAAGACCCAGCTTTACCCCTGCAGTTCAATACATAATCAAATATGTACTCATCATGTAGATATTATCTGTGTGTGTGGACTTTCAGTTTTATTCTCTTTAAATATTTTTATACATCTTCTTCTACATCGTCATCTCTGTGCATCCACTGGCTTGTTCCAAATGGCATCTCGATGTACTTGTACAATGACAATAAAGGCTTCCATCTATATAGACAAAGGTAACACTGCATTCAGTGCTCAGCACTGTTATTGTTCTTGTTATTATTGATGTGCTATTGATATATTGCTTTATTGCACCTGCAGTAATAATAAACCCGCAGTTTTTAGTTACACCAGACAAGGTCTCCCCCCGGCAGCAGCTGTGTTATCGCCCATCATGTCGTCAAAGAGCAAAGCTATTACAAAAATAAAAATCGCAACAAGTGTTTGTTGTGCTGGATGCATTGCAGTAGCTTAAAATGAAATTATATTTCTTTGGGAATGTGGTGCTTTATGCCGTTTCAGGTTTTAGCATGAGCCAATTCATTGTTTGGCCGTACATAGATTATGACACAATGTGCCCCTGGTAAGGCCCTCCACACCTCCAAAAGGAGCAAGACCCAACACTGAAGAAACACAACATGACCAAAAGTTGTTGGTTTGTTGTTTTGTTTTTTAGTCATTATCTGACTCTTTCTCTTTCTTTTTTGTCTCTTTGAAGATTTCATATATCTTTTTGCAGATGTCTTATAATCCACCGTTTACTAATCGATCTCGGATTTTGTCTTTTCAACTGTTAGAACTGCTTTATCCCACACTGTACCATATAGCAGCAGTATTTTTGATAAGGAGTTGATGTTTTGTCAAACATTCACTAGTTCCCTGTTTGGATCGCAACATCACAGTGAGTCAAACAATCAATTATTGAGGAAATAATCCATCTTATCAGTAATAACATTTACTTAAAAAGATTATTGTTATTATAATTAAAATAACGTAACATCCAGATAGGAAAAGTCATGACGTATCACAGTGTTCTGTTTCAGAGACTAAGGGAGCGCAACTTTCCTCTGATATTTCTTCTTCCTTTTCTTTCTCTCTCCACATCTGAACAGCTTTTCTACCCACACCAGAACAACATAACCTTTTCTGTAACAACCTGACCTTCACTTAATTAACACAGTTATTCAAAGAGGGACTTAATTTTTCAACACCGGCTTATCATGAGAAAAAAAAATTTTCAGCAGCGTCCTAAAAGCAAGGCTGTCTTTTAAATCTTATGCCAGGGTATTAGAATTTTAATGCAGAAAAATTAGGATATAGATGATTTACTGTATAAATATATACTTTTTTATCTATCAGAAAATTGTAAAGGACAGTGGGTTCTGTTTTTTTCGGCTCAAATAATCCTCTCTGTGCTGTTATTGAAATTGTTCCTCCATTTCATTTTCATTGTGATGAAAATCACACCGGTGAATATATTTGATATTCACAAGGATAAACTGGAGATAAAACAACAGCACTTTCAAAAATGAGGAATTCTTTTTGTATTTTATTTTTGTATCAGGGGTGGGCAGCAAGGAGTCCACAGTGTCTGAATAAAAGATCAAATCTAATTGGTAATATGGATTTAGAAGATAAAGTGAGTTTAGAAAAATTGCCTTTTTCTTCATCTCCTTCCTATTTTAGATTAAATGGATATGGATTTTGGTAGCTGTAAAATGTAAAATCTTACATTTTCTCCCAACATTACAAATAATATTTTCTGGGCATGCCTGCAGAAGTCATTTAACAACTGCAGATGGCCTCTGTTTGGTACATTAACTCCACATTGGTCAAGGTCCTGATATAGACTTGCATTGCTAATAATAATAATAATAATAAAATTATTTTATTATTATTTTTTATTTTTATTTAAATTACAGTGCCTAAAAAGAGAGACTACATTTCTGAATAATGTGCAACCACAACTTTTGGTCTCAAGGTAAACCCAAGAAGCTATCTAATAGCTATTTCTTTACATGGATCAGTGTATGAGGGGTTTTTTTGCAGGAACTACCGTGCATTCTTGCCATGCTTTTTTAAATTCCTCTTGAGCTTGTAAAATTACCTTGCAACATAGTTATTAGTGTTATTAGAGTGAAACAATAAAAAAGGACTGGAAAAAATATGCACCTGTCATAGTTAGATAGAAAATCAAAGTTGACATTCATTATTACCCCCCAAACCTAAAAGCCTAAATAAATGATCAGTTATTTAAAAGTGCACATGCAAAATCTTCCTAGTTTCTAGTCAGGTTCTCTTTTTTTAGTACTCAGTTAGTTAGTTTAGTTTAGTTTCAAATTGATAAGTAGTTAATTTAATGTCCTCCTGAACACCTTCAAGGATGTAGCACATTTTAGGAAATGTAATAATTAGCAGAGAATACATCTCATCTTGTTAGGAGTTATATTGTTAGTCTTGGCCTTCTACAACTTAGCTTATCCTGCAGTTTTTCAGCCTCATCACAAAGAGCTGTAGCACCTGAGCCACCATATGAGTCTTCTTCTGACAAGACAACCTTCTGCCACTGTTGTTGTAATTTGTTTTTATTCTGTAATTTAATGGCCTCGAAAAGCAGGAGATATAAAATTTTAACCATTTTGACTATATTTCCTTGCAGTTTTGTAAAGCAAAGCTGTAAACTGCGCATTGCTTTGAGTTGTAATTACCTGCTGGTGAAACAATGTTTTTTTGCTCACTGAAGCACTCGCCGGCTGCTGTGAGCTATTTCCATCTGAAGTCTCAGTTCATTATCCCCTGAGCAACAAGTGGGTTTCCCATCAATGACCACATCAAACTGCTAAATAACTCTAAAATTGGGATACACAGCATAAAGCAGGACTAACACTGGAGCACGAAGGCCAACGCAAATGCAGTCCCATATTGGCATATGGTCTAAATTACCTTATACTGATTTAAACACATTCATCTTTTTGGACATGTGAAGATTTATGTGTATTTTTTTCTTTTTTGGAAATTGGCAGCCCAGAAAATGACATGTGGTGGTGGCACATTTCTCTTTGTCAGTTTAACACAAAGCACAATCACCAACACAGAGTGACAGCCAATTTGTAGTTTCTGCTTAAGTACTGGCCCACAATGAACTAATCAGTATGTATACTAATATTATTTCAGGTTTGATCCAAAATAAGTTTACACTGCTACAAAGTGATTCTAGGAAATATTTGTATATTGCACTCACAAGTCTGACAGTGACGACCATTTAACCTTCTCCTGTCTACATTTTTGTGCCGTCAGTGTGGACAGTCTGATTGTATAGATTTTTTGGGCAGCACATAGATATATGTACAGTAGAGTTTGTCCTGAGCTTGCAGACATGGGCAAGTTATGGCAGGAATACTCTCACAGTGACACAGAAATCCTGAATTGGCTTTTAAAGCTAGTTTGATTTGATTAGCACATGTCTGAATGTCTTTTGTACAAATAAATGAGCCTCCATAAGAACGTGGCCTCAGTGAAAAGCTTTCCAACTGCACTTTGTGAGTTTTTGACATGTGCTTGACAGCCGTATTGTATGCGTCTTCTGTCCATCAGCATACAACTTTGATGTTACAGGCAGCTCTTCAGTTTGACACAGGGCAAACTACCACCTGACACACAAGTCATTTCTATAGTAAAAGATGATCACGAAAGACGACAGAAAATTTTGTGGATGTAGTTAATCATAGTGTTTCGTTTTTATGTATGTAGTATGTTGTTCTTTTTATGCAATGCTGTTAGTTTTATGACAGACGCACACATACTCTTTACTCTACTCATACAATTTCGTCTCATCAGTCCACAAGTTTTTCCAAAAGTCTTGTGAATAATCAAGATGTTTTAGAATTTGAAACTTTTCCATGGATGCTATTTTTGCCCAGTCTCTATTGTTAAATCGAGAATTACCTTAATTGAGCCAGTTAAAGCCTCAAAAATGGCTTTGTAACCCTTTCCAGTCCCCAAGAACATGAAGACCACTTGCTTGTGAGGCCACCTGGTGACCCCTTTCTAGGGGTGTGACAGGTTGTTAGGACTCATGATCATTAAATCCTCCTATTACCATCTTCTACACTGTACATTTAACAAGCGTATTCAGGTTTGGCAAGAAACAAATGCTGGGGGAAAAATGTGGGACCCTTATCAAAATACTTTTAGAATGAAAAAGCTTAGTGAATGAGTAGTGAAATGTTTCACAGTAAGAAGAAATTTGTCATGAACTTCCATCAGAATTTCAAGCAACATCGTCATACTGGGCAAGAAAAGCAATTCTACATGGGCAGAATAAAGCTATTTAAAAAAAACACACATAATTATAAATGCACACTCATAACTTATATAAACTTAAAGAAATATTTGTAGGTCATTAATAAAGACATAGAGTTTTAATATATTTGTTACAGACTTTCTCAGTCAGTCACACTTTAAGTGTACTGTAAGTTCTAAAATATGCAGAACACATTCCTTATTTAAATGCAATGCAACATCATTATATGAGACAGTGACTCGCATGTAAACAGAGAGAAACTGATCTGGACTTGACGAAAAATGTAAAATATACATCAAATCTATCCATCTGAGTCCTCTGGAGAAGGTCCATCAAAGGCTACACCACCAGATTTAAAGGAATATCCATGATGTCAGTGCATCATACCAGCAGATGTTTGCAGTCCCTGCAAATTATTAACCTCATATTTAAATAATATCTCTCCAATACAACCCTTTTGGAATATTATAAGTTGCAAATGATAACAGCACAACACTGGTTTTGCAATAAATAATTTACCTAGTTGGGTTAAAATAGGTCAAAGTTGCTAAGGATGACGTGAGCTGCTGAAAAAATGGAAAGAGTATGGCACATGTGTAAAGCATGTGCCTACAGTATTCTGTCCTCACAAACTGAGTGACAGGGAGCAGGGAGACTGGTGAGGGAGGACACTAAGATACCTGTGACTCCTCTGAAGGAGTTTCTAGTGTCTGTGGCGGAGATGCTCAGGTTTGTGACAATAAATTATATTTATTTTGAACTTGATCCTCAACAAAGAGACGGCAAGTTCCGCTTTAGTTTAGTGAGCTCAGCTGCCAAGAGGGAAAACTAAAAGTTTTCTCCTCTCTAGCAGACACAGACGGAGAAGGAGCAGATAACTAGCAGTACGAGGGAGATGGGCGGTCTGTCCAAAGTAACTAATCACGGAGACAGCTGGAAAATCTTGAAAACATGGGCTTTGGTTCAAGCTGGAGGAAGATCTGTCCCCTTCAGTTTTAATAAACGTAACGCTCTCTGAGCATAAAATAAACACCAACTGCTGCCCCCTTGAAGGCTCAAAGGAGTTAGATTTGCACGTCCAGTTCCAAGATCATCCATTATACAGAACATGCAATCAATTAGAGAAGGAGGCAAAATGTACTGTAGATTATTGCTGCTATTGATTATTTATGTACCCCACACATGTTTTCTGTACCTAATTTATGTTCCATTTAGTTAGTGCTGTTTATCCTGTGGCTACAGACGCTCTGTGTTTAAAAGCATAAATTACTGTGTGCAACGATTAGACAGCCACAGTAACACAGTAACATAAAGTTACATGAGAATACAGCATTTCACTCTTTTTAATAATCAGAGTTGAGTTGTGATTTTTTAAAGTTTGAATAAAATGACTAATGACTGATTACATCCAGTTACACGCCTTTTGGCAGTCAAACTCATTTACTATTCCTACCTAACCTTATTTCACTTACTTGTAGAAGAATTTAAGTACCTGTAAAAGAAAGTTCATCCAAAATGAGTTATGGAGCTGAAATTTTCCTGAGCTGAACAGCTGGGATCTTTCACTAGTATGTGGTGTAAGAACCAGCGGACGCTATTCATTAGCAAAGTGCAGAGGGACTCTAGACCTGGAGGAGGGTATTCATGTAGGAATGTTCTGTTGAGTTCTGTTCTGTTGGCCGTGTACACACGACCATGTCCTGTGTGTTCTTGAGACACGCATGTTACACAGCCACTACTTCTTCGTTCATGTGCTGAACCACAGTGATTACGTATTGTGCACTGAGTGCTTCCAAAACGCAGGTGACCTACACTTTATATTGCACTCAAAACAAACCAAACTAAATCTACTTCTGTTGCCCTGCTAATGCTCTGGTCACACAGGTGTGGCATATATTGTTGTCTGTTCACAGACGGTGTGATATTGATTGGGCATTGCAGGCTGTTGGTGCTTAGTAGAAAACAAGTATTAAGGGTCAAAGTTGGAAGAACCCGTGTTCTGTTAAATTGGTCATTGTGCTTTCAGATCACTCCGAGTCTGAAGATTTAGTTTGGTTCCTAATGAGTTGTGAGCTGCATTCCTGGGGTTTTCCACGACCCTCTCCTACATAGATTGTGTCACAGTTCTGATATTTAGTTATGTGACCTTATAATGAGGTCACCAATTTAGAAATGGAAGATTATTGACCCTGACAAGGCATTATTGACTAGCTCACTTAGATGCACCCTCTCCACCACCTGAACCTCCCCACTGACCATTTTCAAAGACTGTCCCACTCTGAGGGTGACATTTGCAGCATTGGCGTTCAGCAACGAGGGCCTTTCGAAATATAAAGAAAAGCTACAAAGTCTGAAGTAAAACCTTGGACTTGGGGGCACGTGTGTGTGTATGATGGTAGTCTGCACACTATGTGCCTGTTTACATTCATTTCAACTCACAACAGTGATGACAAAACTGTCTCCATCAGATTTTCATCTGCTTTGATAGACACAGTTCAACACAGCTGGGTGACAAAGCTCACACGAGGCGCCCGAAGCAATTCCTGTATTTATTTTATCTGAGAGACAGAATCAAACTGACAATTCAGTGTTCACCGATACTACAGAGGGACTTTAAAAGGAAGCACAACTGCTCCCCGTTGGAACATGTTTCTCTTTGAATCTCATCTGAACAGTCAGTCCAGGCAGATCACTTGCTGATTCAGATTTAATCTATTTACAGACTACAGACGTTTATCACAGAAAGATCCCTGCATAGTGCTAAAACTAGAACAAAACACAAACTAAACATAGTGTGTGATAATTAAACTAACTGAGACATTTTTTTCTCTGTTAACTGAGCTGGGTATGAAAGATTGGAGTCTAATCAGGCAGTGACAAATGTATTTTTTGTCGCTGCAACTACAAAAACTTAAGTCAGAGAAGTTACTATTGGTAAATTTGTCTTAATATATTATATAACTGAAAAAACTTATCAGATTATCATAACTTTTGTTTCTTATTTTTATGGAATCCCCAGTTTAGCTGAGAGATAAGGCTGAAAGCCATTTTATTCAGTGAGTGTACCATAATGGTGTCTGTGAAACCACTGCTCCATACTCCATAACATCCATTTAATGATAGGTTAGAATATGGCATTGCTCATTATGGGGCTCCACAGATTCATAACAGCATGGACTGATACCCCCCTTTTTGGGTTTAAATGTTAGGCTAAAACATAATTTAACTTGAATTTAGAAATTCCATAGCAATGCTCACCCATTCTTTGGGACATCTAACAACAGATTGTATTTAAAAAATGTATTTAAGTGAAAACTTGTGAAATTGTTGATAAAGATGGAAATAAAAAAAGAATATGGCATTCATAGTATTACATCACAGACATTTTTTCACCAATCATCCATATTCATCATGGAGAAGTACTGTTGACAGCCTCATATTTATTGCGGGTTGAATGACAAGCAGCATCTGCTCTTAAGTAAATTTAATAAATGTCTGTGGCAAACAGTAGAAAGCCTCTAGGGTATGTGCTACTGGAAATACAAAATAGACATTTATTCGTGTTTACCTGATGGGAAGAAAATTGAATTCTGTTGAAAAAGCTGGGTTTGGGGTTTTCTAAGGTTCTAAGAAACACTGTACAGTGTTGTCACGTTATTTTTCATGCTCTATTTCAGAGATGAGTAGAGATAAGCCACCTTGCCTGAAACAAAGACCATCTCCAAAGAATGGCATAATAAAAAATCAATACATATGAAGCTTTTTGTAGACAGAATTATGCAGCTTTTTGTCTAGTAGGTTAACTTGTAATTTTCTTGTAGACCTTGATATGAATATCCTATTTCAGATCTCCAGCATCAGCTGCACAGACACATAGAACATATCTGTTAGGGGTGAAATATCCCTTCACTGTGTCTCTCACTCTACTGCCATCTACTGCCATCAGATACTGAAATTTTAATTCCTGTGCCAATTCAGCTCCTGTCCTCATCCTTCACTCACTCACCACATGTATTTTATTTATTTTTTTCAAAACTATATGCTATTCTGAAGCAGGCTGAAAGTAAGTAAGGTAGTAAGTAGAACTTCTCTTTGACAAAACAACTTCCTATGAGCTTTACATGTGATGTAATGAGAAGCTGGCCACACTTCAATTTAAACATTGATGTGGAGACATGTTGCTCCACTTTGCCTTGATATTAAACTTAATAAGTTGTGGCACAACCCCATTGAGGCCTAATTTGGCAAATTGCAAAGTAAGAGAGTTTTTTTTTATACCCTCAAGGCAGAAATGGTCACATTTAAATAAGAGAATTTGAATTTTTGAGTTTGGTAAATTGAAAAGTCATTTAAATAATCTTTTTATAATAAAGCCCCTTTTTCTGTGATGCAGTTTGCCCAAGAAAGTAGAAAAGTTTTCAGACATATTACTCTACTATTAGACCAAAAAAACTGTCACTGTGTTACTTTCAGCTTTTCAACTGATGAGCTCTATCAACAATAAAGATATCATCATATTGCTTATTAACTTAAAAACCCCTGCTTTCACAGTTTGGAGATAAAATCTGTTATATATTCTAACCTCTGTCAAATTTACATCAATTATTAATTTGGTCATTTTTTTATTTTATTGAGTTCTTTATTAATGCACCTCACATACGGCGCTTGACATCTCTTTATGTATGACTACTGATTAAGGTTAGTTTCCTTTATATGCTATAAAATGAGCTGACTTCCTATAATATATCAGAGTTTTTTTTATGTTATTTTCTGCATCATTTTCTGAAAAACTTAACTCATTTATCTCATGTAGAAACTTTTAGTTTCTACTTTTTTTTCTCAATTCGTAACATATTAGAAATGGCTAAAGAAAGCAGAGACTAACTTAAGCATAACATCACTGCTGTTTCCCATTCATGCTGGTCTGTATTGTCAGCTGTATTTCGGGACATCTTATATCATCTTAAAACAGAATCTTACGTAAGCATTTGAGGTATATTTTCAGATTTGTTTTCCAGCTTTTCCCTTTCTGTTAAAGTCTGAAAACATTGCTGCAAGATGGAACCTGTTTTGTAGTGCAGTCTGCATTCAGAATGATCCCACACGAGGATGTCTCATTTGTCACGACTAATCCGATGTCTCAGGTCGTTGATTCCAAACGTGACAGTAACATTAAGCAAAGAAAACTGCTGCTTTCTCCTGTTCCTGGTGATTATCACTGCACATGGTGGCTTGCTCAAGGATTGACACTTCAAACGAACTGAGGGGCTTTTGATGGATATTTGTAAGAGATGTGGTTTGTTCCTGTAAACACTGCACACAGTACAATACACGTTCACTCATTAATTATTGTTTGCAACTCAGGGTATGTCTATTGGAATAATAACAGGGACAATAACATGTTATTGGATAAATGTGTGTTATTATAGTTTGATCCTAAAATACATTGTTTTCAAATTCATGCTGTGCTAATAAACATAATCAGTTCATGGGTTACTGTATGATAAGATGTCTTATGTTTTGTTTTTTAAGTGAAGATGATGAACCACACTGAAGTCTATTCAAAGTCTAGGACTTTGTCTGTAGTTAGGTTTTGGGTGAATTCACAAAATACATTTCCTCCTTATGTAATCTTTTTGGTTTTACAGTAGGGTAAAATATATTTGCTGTTTCACATTAGTTTTTTAGAAATGTTAATCATAGAAGTCAGGGCTGAGCAGTACTGTAGAAAGAGATCAAATTTAAAAAATGAGCCGTTCGATTAACTTCACAGATTACATTTGAACTAAGAAAAGTATTCTGTGGTCTACTTCAATGTGACAGATGAAGTCCAAGCAACCACCAATGAAAATAGACAAAATTCAATGTGAGTGCGCAACAGAGGTCAGACAGGTTTTCCAAGTCCTGACTTTCAGCTTTAGGGGTGTTTAAGGGGGGTGATTCTTAATGTAGTCAAGTCTGGTGAGTGACAGCAACTCAGCTGCTTTCAGGGCCACGTTCTACCATTTCCAGACACTGAGAGCAGGTAGTTGAACATCAAAGGAAGCTTCACGGGAAGTGTTACTATGTACCGGCAAAGTGAAGAATACTGTATCTGCCACCAGTGCAGGTACTCCTTTTGACAGTCAGCTTGAGGCTGCCTCAGAGGCGGGTTAATTCCACAGAGTAAAGCGGTGCTACAGCAGGAGAACCAGATGAAGTAGTTTTCTTCCTGAGTGCAAACAGTACCTCACACTTAATGGAAAATCTTTTATTACTTTGAAATAAGCCTAGATGCTGTTCGTGGCTTGTTTACAGCATTTATTGTTTGTTATCAGTGGTGATTCATTTTTTGTATGCACGAATATGAGCCTATAGGAACTTTAAAACTTTTACACAGTTAAGATAATTAGGCATAAGGTTACAATGTTGTGTCAGTGGAAGTGTCATTTTTCATTCATTATATTTTGAGGTGTAACTTAGCATTTCCTAATTGGCAGCTTTAAGATAATTTATACTTGCTTATACGTACACATACTTGTATTTCTCCATACTTGTTGCTTGATATACTGTAACACCTCAGCAGCTCAACAGTCCATGGACACTGTTGTTGTCTGATCCTCCTCTTGAGATTGTGCCATACACTTTCAATCAGGGTCAGATCAAGCAAATACATTCTGTTGTAGCATGTGCAGAATGAGACCTGCATTGTCCTGCTGAAACATCCACTTACTTCCCAGTGAAAAACATTGGCTTGATGGTAGCATATGTCTCTCTAAGATTTATATCGATATATGCCTCTGTGTCAGTGATACCTTTACATATGCTAGTCGCCCATGGCATCAGAGATGCTGGCTTTTATACCCTTTGCTTTTTCATCTTTGTAATGGAGAGCCCAATGTGTTTTAGTCCAATAATGTGCTGAAATGTTGTTGACTTGTCTGACCACAGAATACATTTTTACTGCCTTTCAGTCCATCTGACATGACCTCAGGCTCACAGGTGGTGGTGTTCCTGCATAGAACTGATTTATGCTTCCAATGCGTAATAGATGTTCATATTGCATTTATAGGTGCAGTGGAAGACTATTTCTCATGCAATGCTGCCTGAGAGCTCAGTCTTACACATTCAAAGGTGGCCTCTACTGATTTCCCCAGAGTCCCTAAATCCTTTTACAGTATTTTGTACAGTATATGGTGAAAACCCTACATTTTTTATTTGCCATCTTGCACTGCGAAATTCTTTTCAAGCTGACTGACATTTTTTTGTCAGTTTTCACACAGGAAGTGTGGCACAAAATGGTGAGCCACGAGCCATCTCTGCTCGCATCTTCTATACCCAGGGTTGAGATGGTTTGGACATGTGCAGAGGAGAGATGGGGAATATTTTGAACAAAGGATGTTGAGTATGGAGCTGCCAGGCAGGGGGAAAAGAGGAAGACCTCAGAGGAGGTTGATGGATGTACTAAAGGAGGACATGCAGACGGTGTGAAAGAGGAGGATGCTAGGGGCAGGTGAAAGGAGAGGAAGATGATATTGTCACCTGTTAGTAATTAACCTGCTAAATTCTTCTAGAACAGTTTTAGTTGAATAATTTATAAACTTTTTTTAAACATCTTTTTCCTCTGCACCACTTGTAGTGTTCTGAGGCATCTTTTTTTTTTATTTACAAAACAAATAAATTCATAAATATTTTTAGTTTTTATTGCATTGTAGAAAAAAATCCCAAATCAAAATATTTTATTATTTTGTTATTTGCATATTTTATTATTATTATTATTATTATTATTATTATTATTATTATTATTATTCCAATAAAAATGTAAACGGTAACATAATTTACAAACATCAGACTGTTCCTTTTTTGTGTAATATGTCAATCAACGCAAAATCATCATCTGTTCTCATAACCTGTTGTTTTGTAATTAATCATTCTGAGAAAGATACTGTACTTGTATGTGAGTTATCACTCAAACATAATGCCATGGCTTCTTTTCCCTGTGTAGCTCAGAGGATGCATAGCCGACACTAACCATAAATTTAGAATCATACATTTTAGACCTGCGTGTCATGGTAGGCCTTAGTTCACACGCTTACACTGTTAGTGTATTTAAAAAGACATGACGTATGATATCATTTCTTTCTTCTGTGTGGACTGAGGTCTTTTAATTGTGATAAATTTAAAGTTGACGTTAAATTTCTTTAAGCTGCTTCAGAATGTGATTCAGCAGATTAAATAAACCATCTTGACAATTTGTCGTCATTATCTACACTTTATTATGCACCTGCGAATGTGTCAAATTAACTGTGAAGATGAATTGCATAGTTGGGACTTTTTTTGTAACCTTGCATAAATCACCTTCATTCATTGTGTGAATGAAGGTGATTTATTTATAGCGTTTACACATACAGAACGTGTACGGAACGTGTCTTTGCCTTTATTGAACTTTCATAATCAGAGAGCTTCTTTCTTTTAATGCAATCTGTCAGCAGTACTACAGATCACTGCGTAAAGATAAATGTAAAGCTGAAAAGTTCAAGGTTGTTTGACTAATCATCATCTCAGTACCAACTCACATTCCACATAGTTCAATGTTCAATCTGCAGCATTCACAGAGTTACTGGTAAACCATTTATATGTGCATAGAAATCTTCTATGCGTAGGAACAGACCTGCAGAAGTGGTGTTGATAAAATAGGATTTATCTGCAGTTTTTCAATTAGCATAATACACGGTGGGGACCTGCTTCATTTTGAAGATTTAGAGAAGAGTGTAGAAAAAGTAAAGAGGAACTGACAACAGCATCTTACCATGCCCTGAAAAGATAAAAAAAAAAATCCTTTGTGGAAGCTGCAGTAAATCAATGATAGCGGCACTTGATGGGTTGTAACTATGACATGTATGTAAATTGTAAAACAGGACAGGGTCATATGCAAATCAGTTAGTCAGTACCAGTTAGGCAATAAAAGGATTGAATTTTATATTAGAGTAAGAAAAAGATGAACTTAATGGTATTAAATTTGTGTGTATTTACATCTTTCTACACATTACTTATGTTTAGTGTTACGTGTATATTGGTTATCATCATGGCAGCTTTTCGTTTGTATGAGTGAATGAGTCAATTCATTCTTTGTCCTTCATTCTGCCGAGTAAGATGTAAAAAAGTGGAATTTGCACCCAAATCTGCCGGGTTGGCACCAGAACTAATTAAATTAAATACAGTTAATTAAAAAACACATTTTTACACTTACCATCATTCTGTCTTGCCAATGCAGTCTTTAGTGCCACAGACCCATTTTGCCCCTCATAAAAATAATTACAGTAAGTTCCACACAGCGAAATAAGAAGATTTAAAATGTGAGGAAACAAGAGCAGTAGTATCAGATTGGTGCTTCATATTGGCACATACTTCACTGTGGTGTATTTCCCAACAGAATGATGTATAAAAGTTCTTTCTTTCAAAACATTTTTTAATCATTGCTGCAAAAAATAAAAGTTTTCTAAACGCTGTGGTTACAGTTAAGTCCAGTCTACAGTTTGGACTGACCTGATTAAGGTTCATAGTTTTGGGTAAATACTTGGTTGCAGTTGAAGAAAGATCATGGTCATTACAAATATATAGATGCCTTTATGAAATATCGTGTAGATGTTTTCAGAATGAGCGGTGCTGTTGAAGAAGAAAGAAATTAGCATCTTGAGTATGTCCCATTATCACAGAACCATCAGTGGTTCATAGATGTCAAAATGTAGCCAGAATATGTTGTCACTATATGTATCTCGTGGACGAGGAAGTAATGTTACACTGAGTAAAACCTGAATGCAAACTTGCGGTCTGTCATTTAAAGGCTTTTCTGACACATGCCCCTTACTTATGGTGCTATTATACTGCCCCAGAATATTTATAAAACTATTGTTGACATCCAGATTAAACTAACACAAAATCATCTTGTTATTGAAAGCAGAGAAACAAAATGACAATAAAATTAACTCCATCAAATCAAATTAATCAAATGCTGCTAAAGGGCTTCTATGCAGTACTGAAGTAAGAGTGTCAATACTTTTTTTAATGAGACATTTCTGTTTAATAAATCATTGGGCATTGCATATACACTGATCATAAAAATCTAGCTTTTTTTGTCATATTCAAATTGAATTAGCAAAAAGTAAAGGAGTACCCAAGTATTTGCATGAAATCGTAGCTTTCTAGTCATAATGTGTACATATAAGTGAAAATCAGCCAGGAAATAATACATAGGAATGTTCCTGGAATGACAGCTTTGACATATAGCAAACTCATTCCATCCCATATCTGATGGAAAAAAAACGCATAGTATCTCTGTGTGATCCTATAATACACAAATAAAATTATCTTCTTATCAAATGCATTTTCTATTCACAGAGAATGTTTTGAAACGTGCAGGAGATACTGCGAGTTTCCAACTCAAGCAAAAGTGCATTATTTCACCTTTTCATCATTTAAACAGTAGTGTAGCGTGGTGTGTGTATATATAGAAATGAGTCACAGCTAATATAATTACTGGAGTCAGTGTAAATTCATTTACATTTTTTTTTTGTCTACAGATAGTGTATTTGATGCCTGATCTTTGCCAATGTCCTGTAATGACTAAGGATTTACAGCACAAATGTTCACTGGCAAATTTGTGTTATATTAATAAACACTTGTTTATGTCCTAGATTTAACATAATAGTACATGAGTCTTGGGTTTTTGTCTGTTTTTTAGGTGATTTTATGTACAAAGAATTTACAGAATGAGAGTATGTATATAGTAAAACAATACTGACACACATAGAGAGCTTTAACAATAAGAATGAAAAGGATACGTGTAAAGTAGATCAGCTCTATGTTTACCATGTGTGAGAGCCTTTCTCAGAATCACTCTGGGATAAAACTTCTCTGCTTGACATTTTTGATTTTTGTCTTGTGGTTCCAGAGCCCAGCCACAGGGGGTTCACAAGACAGTGTACTCCTAGTGCCGGTCCCAAGGCCAGAACAATGGGGAGGGTTGGATCAGAAAGGGCATCCGGCGTAAAGTATTTGCCAAATCAAATATGCGGATAAAAGAGCGTGAGTTCCATAACGGATCAGTAGAGGTCCAGGTTAACAACAACCACCTCCGGTGCTGTTGGCCAAACAGGGTGCCGGTGGAAACTGTGCTACTGTTGGCTGAAGACAAAGGAAGAGGAGTGGAGGAAGGCGTATTAGGAAGCAGTAAGAGAGAAGGAAAGGCAGGAGTGGGGAGGTGAGAGTAGGGACTATGGCTGGTAAAGACCAGACAGGAGGAAAAGAGCTCAGAGGAGGTTTGTGGATGTACTGAAGGAGGGCATGCAGACGGTTGGTGTGACAGCAGGATGCTAGGTATAGGGTGAGATGGAGGCAGAGCAAAACACTCCTAAGAGTGGCATACTATAGTACAGTACCTTATCCTGCAAAACACTGCTGTTCCTTTCCAAGATATTTCAAAAAAGGCAAAATCCCTACAGAGTTTCTCAAAAGACAATTGAAAGAAGTAAGTTGTCTGAACATGCAGACAATTTAAAGCACAACGTCAGCAGCATTCATCCCAACCAATTTCTTTCTTTCCATTATTTAAATGACCTTCCCCGTTTCCCCGCTGCATGATGGTGAAGAATTCATGAGTCAAAAAACTGAGTGACACAAAGAGGAGGCTGTATATTCCCATATTTTAGATTCCTGTAAATTATAACAGATGGATGTTATCCCAGATAGTGTTATATTCAGACAACCATAGCTATTCAGCACTTAAAATACTGGAACCAATGGCAATGACATGCCCCAGTTAAATGTTGAGCTCTATCTTCATATTCATCGAAACATTAGCTGGTGTCTAGAAACTAGGTTTCCAGACAAATGACATTATGTGCATGCATACTAATGTTGTATTATTTTCTGAAGAAACAGCACATACAGTCCCATTTTCTTTTCCACTTGATAGACCTCCTTCTATTTAGACCTTATCTTGTATATGTCTCACATAGTCGTCTTTCTGTTTAAACAACATGCAAATGAGGAGAAGTTTGAAGAGACTACTCTTGGTGATAAGTTTCACTTTAGCATCAACATTTTTCCTTCCAGGTTAGACTGTTCCCTCTGTGGTTGGAAGCCAGTTAAATAAGGAAATGTTTTCAACAATCCCTCCGACCTAAACAACAATAGGTCATTTTCATACCCTCGGATACTGTGTGTACCAGGGCAGACATACTGTACATCAGTTGTCATACTAATATTAATACAGCTATAGAGGTGGAAGACATGACTGCCCTTAGTTGCTATGAAAGCAATAAGAAGTATACAGTTAAGACTGTGGATAATTACTTTTGAGGCAGAAAACCACCTTGGACCAGCTTTAGGAAACTGAAAAAAGCACCAAATTAAAGTTGGAGGACCTCGGTAGTTATGGCTGTGGTAAGCAACATGGGTAATTGGTGTGATAACATGGATAACATGGATTGTAGATAATGGAAACCACACTGACAACTAGGAGTACTGTCTGTGAATGGTAGTCATTCATCAGTGTCATAGTTATACTCTGTTTCAAGTCATGTTTGATTAAAAAAACAGTGAAATAATATATTGATCACCTATTTTTGAAGTATTCTGTAGACAATTTCTCATGAAGTTCCAAGAGACCAAAACATTATGAATTAATAAATACATCCTAAGTGAGACTGTGTGGAGTTTTCCTCCAATGCACCTGTCGCATATTCCAGCACAGAGATTTTGTGCTCTGCAGAAATGAAAGGGCTTGTCGCTGAGAGCCACAGAACAGCCTGGATTTGTTAAATATTAGGTCAACCTTACGCAAAAGTATCCTTATTTTTTTATCATTCATTGCAAAATGGGAGGACTTCTATTTCTCATTTAACAAAATGGGACATATTTCAAGTCCTGTAGTGCTTTATGATGGTAAAATGCTAAATACAGTGTCTGCAACCTCTGTTTCTCTGTGGTTTTGCTTTTGTTAATCCCAGAATAAGATCTCTGCTATGAGGTCATGTGTCATCAGATTCATCATTTGACAGTTGTTGTTTTTTTCATCCAAGGACACTTCGCAGGGGAATGACTGTGCCACAGACAGCTTTATGTTCTCCATGTCACCCCACACTTTGTTCTCACTATTCATCTTTTTTCTGTATTTTTCACTCCAGTGTTCTGTTTGGATTTTTATGTTTAATGTCCAAAGCTTATCAGTCACAACTGTTCTCGCTGCTTCACAGTTTGTCATTAGAAGACATTTTTAAATTTGCCTGATGAATGCATGAATACACTTAATGTGACCGTATTTATACACAAATCCTCTTTCAGCACTGTAGAATTTCAGTGTTAATTTTTTTTTTCTGGTTGTCGTTTATATCTTATGCAACCAAACCTGAAGTTATTTGGTTGAGATTTAATATAATGAGATTATGTATGGACAGAACTACCTTCCCCTTTAGGAATGTTTATGTAACAGAAAGTCAAATCACAAGTGAAGAGTTACTGTTGTCACAGCAACAGTAACTCTTCAACTCTTCACAAGTGGGCTATTGATGCAAAATTTCCACCAGATGTTACCTTCAAGCCAAATATTGAATTCATACAAAAAAATCAGAACATTTAAGTATACAAGTTGAGTTATAATAAATAAAGTGAA
>JAUYWH010000002.1:18602635-18629468 GCA_034779795.1 Ctenopoma multispine
CATCAATAACCCACTTAGAAATCCCCTTACTGATAAAAATGCTGATGTGTCAAATACTTATTTCCCCCGCTGTATGTATCAGTTCAAAGTGGATGGAAAGGTCTACAGACTTTCAGTCTTATCTCTTGACATTGTTGCATGTATGTATGTATGTTTATGTGGCGTCTGGCATCTTCAAGATACTGACATATTTCCTTTGAAATTATTGGGTTATTTAGAGTGTTTGCTGAGACACTGATGCAGTGTTTTACTTTGTGTGAAGGGGAGTGAGTTGTACCATTATGACCAACATTCATTATCAACAATAGCCTTACATAGTTTGTGTATAGCTGTCAAATTATTAATAATGTTGAAATATATTAAGGTATTTCCCAAAAAAAACCAGCTTTGTGCTATGTGCTAATGATAACACAGGAGGAAATGAATTGTAGAAGTTTCCTGGGCAAAAACCACTCTGACCTAGAAAGATATGCAGACACCAGGTAGTTTAGTCTGAAAGGGAAAGAGAAATCAATGTATTTTTCTATTTGTGTTTTTAAAATGCATTTTTCTGCCTTTTCAGATAACTTTCAGCTAAATGTAACATGTTCGCACCTCCTGAAAGTATTTAAAATGTAAAAGAAGATTAAACTAAAGCAGGCAAAGCAAAAATGTAAACTGCTTCACTGAATTTTACTAAAAATATAGAATATAGAAAGTAATCATTTTTGTTAATAAGTATAGTAAACAGTGCTGTGGATTGTGAACTAGATGTCTGGAGTTTGCCATAGGTGCACGACGGGCCAACGTGAGAGCCTCACAACACTTACACTAACCGATGGTACGATGGTACCGACGAACCGATATTTTCACTTTCAGATTGTTATTTATTGCTTTTTTCTCCATCATGTAAATTTTCCTTTTGTTCTTTTCTGCAGGTTTGTGACGTGTCTTCTTTAAGCAAAAACAACCTACTTTGATTATTGTGTTCCACTGTCACCATGTAAAGTCAGATGGAAAAGAAGGTGTCAAACATTACAATACAACAACACACAGAGAAAAGAAGAGAGGGTGGTGGGAGGGATAGTGGTAGAAGTGTATAAAAAAGGCACATCAGATTTTGCACATCAAAGATTTGTCTTGAATATTAGGTATACAGTGCTTGGCGTGTGTGTTGACAGGGTGTTATTGAAATAGCTGTGACTTATCTTTCCAAATCCTGCAACTGTTACACACGTAACTGTTGCCACTGTGTAATATTTTCGTCTTTGTACTGTACCGATTTATCACTATTTATTGCATACACGGCCCATTTGCAGCCTACACTGCTGATGCTCATGATCAGATTTTTCTTGCACAAACTGCACAACTATTAAAAATCTGGTGCTGCATAAAAATACAATAGTTAATGCTCATTACAAAAATGCAGCATGGTTTCTAATTATCTCCACAGAATCAGTACTTCAGTACTGGTTAAATAGTATAGTTGTGGAAAAGATTGTTCTCCTATTGTTTATGAATAGAGAAGTGGTGCCTGGGATTTACGCAATTTGGAGAACAAGCATGAGCAGAATTTCTACCGGACTGTGAGAGAAGTTAGGATGTACCTTCTCAAACTGTTCGAATGCAGTTTCCAGAAAAAGTGGTTAAGTAAATTAGAAGGATACAGTTTAATAATATGCACACTAATGTTTCCATTCTTCAGTTTATATGAGTTAACCAAAGGATGCTTCAAGTTTCCTGCCAGGAATCATTTCCACACATGCTCACGCAGAGCTTGAAGAGATTAATAGACAGAATGAGAATCTGCAGCTTTTTCAATATTCAGAGAACATATCCCAGAACCCCTTCCCGTTTACTCATTACCGTGCATCGTCATACATACAACTGACAGATATATGCCTGAAAGTACCTTCAGCATCTGTTTTTGTTTCGTTTCGTTTTTGAGTGACCTTCTTCTCCAGTGTTCGCATCTGTGTTGGGGGTCACACACATACATGGGTGATGTCGGTCTTGCTAGTGTCATTATTGATCCATGCAAGAACATCCAATAAACATGAGTGAGCAAAAGCATCCAATCAACATGAGTGTGACCAAACCGCAGCAGGTCTTGATCAATACTCATCATGGTTTTTTCAGCAGGTTATTACTGATCAGGTTATTAGATGTGACATGCAGCTGGAGCCCTTTCCAAGCTCATTTAATCAAAGGAATGATTTTTTTTCCCCAGATTGAACTCGGAATTTTCTATTGTTGTTTTATTTTACAATGTAAATCCATCAGGCCACCCAAAAAAAAGGTTCTGTGCATGTTGTAATGCTTTATAGTTTTTTTTTTATGTTTTTTATACTGGAATAAAAAAAGAAAACTGCAAAAATAGGTGCAGTTCTTTTTGTTTGTATTCATTAGTCAACTTATTCTAGCCAGAACAAAGCACTGTTGTCAGTGTTTTGCTTTGATCAATTCAGATGATTGGTCAAATTTGTAAAAAAAAAGTTGCAGGGATTTGACAAAGCTGCAAGAATTGGGCAGAATTAGGACTGGTTAAAATTGTGTTAATTGCATAATTCTGGACAGATTAAATGCATGATGTTGATTTAAAATGCGCCTGCTGCTATGAGGGAATCCCTTTGAGACAACGAAGGCTAACGAAACCAGCTGTGACTTCATGTGTTAATATATTTATCTCCAAATGAAGTTAAATAAATCTCAGTCTGTCCAGGGGGTATTTCTCCTCTCAGCCAGTGACAGCTTGGATTGGATTCAGCCTCCCCTTTCTTTTGTAGAACTTTCTGTAAATCACTATTCTTTGCTTTTGTATGGCAACATTATTCAGAGAATGACATAACATTTTAGCAAAAAAATGTGGTTTGGTGTAGAAGCTTTTTCTTTGTATCAGTGTCTGTGTTCTTAGATGAACATGTGTGCAGAGAAATGATCTGCAGCTTTATAATGATGCCTTTTAGTGTTATCTAGTGTTTCTGCTGTATAACAGTGTTGTGCACTAGATGTTCAAGTTGAATATTGTCAAATATAGAAACTCTGAATTTTAGTTATGTTTCTGTATTTCAAGGATTTCCATAAGTGGAATATTTTATTCAGCAGCAAAGCATGAGACCTAAAAATTATATTTCCAACTATTTCTTTTAACATAAATTTACATCAGAAACAAATGTCATTTTTAAAATGTGCTGCCGATTCACCAAAACAAAGACAAAGAACATAAGCAAACACTGAACATACAGGATTATGTGTGAAAAAACACATATTATATTGTTTGCAACAAATTGCAAACTAAGAATGAAAAAGCAGGAGTTAAGTCATAAACTGATTAACTCAGAAACTTAGTTGAGCAGAGGTAATGTTCATGATGGCAATTAAAAATGTGACAAGAAAATGTTAAAACTACTCCAAGATCTGCATGTCACATTATGACAGCCTCCTCCACACAGCTGCTCTTCCTCCACACTTACAAACTACCTTTTTAAAAATTCACTCTGCTTGAGTTTAATCTTTATACTGTATGTCTTTAAATTATTGATTTAGTTTTTTTTTCACATTCATGGTTTTTCAGATAGCAGTAATGTAAAATGTATAATTTATTGGCAGTACTGACAGCGACTGACAACTTGATCCCATCAGGCTGCTGGGGTGTGCTTCCCTTTTCCAATCAGAAATGTAATTTTAGGTCTGACAAGCACCTCTTTCTCCTGCGGTTTATAAATGCAACAAAACAATCTCAGTTACTTAATTCACAGCAACTTCAGCTTCAGTTTGTCAAGTGTCTTCTTAGCACAAAAGCTACAATATCTAATTGTAGTTCTGCAAGTCAAACATAACTGTGCTCTCTAATAACTATATTTTATATATATTATTCTTTATAACATTAACAGCTTTAAAAGTAGGAAAGTTGAGCTGTAGAGAACTCTGATCTCAACATATGTGAAGATGTGTCTGACTGTTTTCAGTATAGTTTTATTAAATGTATATCAAATGAATAACTCTAAGAGGTTTTATTTTTACAGTCAAACTATATACAATCAAGTTAGGAAACTTTTCTAACCTTACACTGTATTTCTATCCCTCTGTTGTCCCATCACTGTTCTGTCAAAGGTCAGAGTGGTTATGGAGTAGACCCCAGCTGTAAGTGGAAAAGAAGCAGGGTACCCTCTGCAGTTCTGCAAGTAGTAGGTGTTGTATTTCTGTAATTTATTTTACTTAAAGCAGATTTCTGCCACCTGCAGAGAATAAAGGTGTGAATATCACAGCCTCTGTTAAATGCACGTAGGAACACATCTTTCATGTATTATAAGGCCTTGGGTATACATTTTAGCAACTAAGCAGTCTTGGATGTACATTCTGTACATATCTCACCCTTTGCACTGCCAGATAATTTCCCCTTATTTAATCTAGAGAAAACTAAAACGAGCTAAAATGAGAGATCTAACACGCACCAACCAAAAACAAGTGCAGAAAATTTTGCATGCAAAGGCAACAAAGCCTAAAAATAAGTATGCACTCCCCTTTTCCAAGAACAGAGAAAAGATTTGAAAATGTGTTTGAGGACGCCTTGAGTGGTGTAATTCATGTAATTCATTGACTGCCAAAGCATATGCTCCAGTAGCTTGCCAAGCACCCGCAGGCCTTGTTTATATCTAATCATCAGCAGTGTGAGGCTCGTCAGACTCTAAACTGCTAGACACAAACATATTGTGCTTTAAAAGCTAAGTGTTTTAGTTTTCTCAACAAAGTCAAACAAGAAATGTTACCTTACAGTTCAGATAAAAGAGTCCACTAGAGTAAAATAAATGACTTTCATGCAGAACTGAGTTTGAGTTGATGACAGTGCTTTGCCCATACAGGAAATAATTTAAAGATTTAAAAAGCGTTCTGATGGTTAAGACATGAACAACTTCACATCCAGTGAACCTGTGAATTGCATCAATTTCAGTCACAGAGGGAAAGAAAAGATTTGAATATGCTTTCAGGTATTTTCCACATAGCCTACTGTGGGAGGCATTAGATTATTTCTAATTAGGCATTAGATCTATTTCTAATTTCTAAAGTTCCAGATATAGTCGGTGGGAGAGAGTGAGGGAATATTTTCAAGACATCCAGGTATGTTTCACTCAGCATCTGGCAAGACGCACAATATCAATATTAATTTGTTTTATCATGGCAGTGGGGATCATTATCAAGGCATAGGAGGACAGAGGTTCAATCAGGGGAGCATTTACCACACACGACAGATTACACTGACAGTCACTACCAAACCACAATGAAAAATGAAATGTAAAATGAAAAAAGGCTGTTGGATAAATTCAATGCTTATTTAAAGCAGAGTAGGATGAAGGTTTAGCTTTGACAAAGCAAAGAGAATTTCAATTGTAAAGGCTGGGCTTTCAAGAAAAAGGTTTTGTAAAGAGGAGGAGACTGTTTTAGCAGTTTTAGAGAACCCAGTTAAAAGTCGAGGTAGGTGGTATAACGTGGGGCTTGGTGATTAAAGGCAGGTCCAGGGCCTGAAACAGCAGCCAGTGGATGGTATTACGAGTCTATGTTGGGCCGGAGGTAGTGGTACAAGAAGGAGGCGGTTTTGCAGACAGGACACTGTAGGGCAGGTGAACCTGATGGGTTTTGCTGGAGGAGAGGCAGGAGGAGGCTGCTGGATGTGAAAGGGCAGTCTCTGAGGCACAACGAGTTCAGTGGATGAGTGAAGAAACTGAGCTGGAGGGAAGCAGGTACAGTTATTAACATGTTAGGTCAGGTGAAAGTATGATATAGAGGTGGAGAATGATGTCCCCTCTCATGGGGACTAGCAGCCTGATACCAGGATACCCTCTGCCTGGCTGAATATTTAAAACATCATTTTAGCACTGAGCTGACATAGGAATGCTCATCCAAAAAATATTTTGGCACATTAAATTATATACTGATCGTTTGCAAACAGCAACTACAGTGAGAAAATAACTTTTATTATGTTTCTTAGCATGATTCTTTTAAACTGGATGCTGTTGATGACTAAACTAACTCTCGTGTTTGCTCTTTAAAACAGAAATAAACTTTAAAAATGCTTTGAATAAGCTATAAACACGACATAGACATTTTAGAAGCATATGTATGAAAGCTGCCTCATTAGATCCGTTATATTTACCACGCTATTTCTGTCTGCTGTTTGGTGCTGAGAAGAGACACCTGCTTCAGCTGAAAATGAGACTAAACCAAATCGTAAAGCCGTGGCACACAAAACCAAAACAATGAACTAATATTCCTTGAAATGCTCTGCGGAGCTGAGTGGAACTGTGGAATCAGTGCTGGTTCTTGTATGACCCTGCTTCCATGTTACAATTACATGATCAATTGTTAAAAGTCAAATACTGAGTGATGCAGCTTTAACAATTCAGGTGTTTTCATATTTTTTTTTTACTTGGTGTCATCATTGATTTTACTTTAATACAACTTTGATGAAAGTTTGGAAGCAAGAATACCACACAGGCAAACAAACTGAGCAGAGATATTGTGTGAGGCAGTAAAGAGAAGATGAGCCAGCGCCAGAAATCAGATTTCAAGCATGGATCCCCCCGCCTGAGAGCTGCTTTTGAAGCAAACATCACAACTTAAAAACTGTTTTACAGTAACTGAGGATAAACCCAAACTGACAACCCGCTGTGGACTTGTGTTGATCTCTGCAGCTGATAACTTTGAAGATTTAAAATGTGTCGCAGCGCTCTCGAAACGTGGAAGCTGTTCAGGGAAATGAGGAGTCCTCTGACCCCATCAAAGGCTCACATGGAGAGACAGGTTCATTTCCGTTACAGCCTGAATCTTTCTCTTCTTCAGAGCCCCAAATTGCTCCCCCCTCCCCCCTTTTCTCTGTGCCTTGCTCCCACCCCCTCTCTGCGCGCTGCACCTGTGCCGTTGCTGCTGCTTGTGCGTCAAATGATGGCAACCGGTTCTTTAGTCCGCGCTCTCTGTGGAACTCGCTGCAGACCGAGTCGACCTTGCGAAGCTACAAGTTATCCTCCCGGAGCCGCTCGACCCGCGTGTTTTCTCCACTGCTCCACGTGTTTAACACACGACAGTAAGACTCAAACAAAGTTTGGGTGATTTTTGTTTTACGCGCAGGTTGGAAATTTGGACAAGCTGCTGATACTATCGCTGTTTCCCCTGAACCACCAACCACAACTTGAAGCGCTGCCATGCAAGTTTACGTGGCTGTGATCTTCGCTTATGGGGTGTCAGGTAAGTTCAGAAACTCGATGTATGATTTTGAGATCGCGCATTTCTCTCATCAATCAGATACAGGCTACACGGAATCCATTCATCGAAGAACAGCACCTCTGAAATGTGCAAAGCACGAAGGTAATTTGGAGATTAAGAGACATTTAAGGTCGTTTGTGCAGAAGGTGTGTCATAACAGGAAGAGATCTCTGTGATATTGACTGTAGATTCATTGTATTGTATTGATGATCATTAATGATGATACGCATCCTGCAACACCCGGTGTGTAGTAATTGACTGAATCGTTAAATCACCTGGAGAAAGAAGAGACTGCAGTCAATGCCGGGCTTCCTAGCAGATCCTCGATTGAAGACTCCAACTATGAAAATCTCAGGCAAACACAAAAAGTCGTGTTTGTTTCATATCGTCACGTATGAACACGGGGCTTAAGGTCTTTCTGCGTGACGCTGCTCAGTAGCTCCGGGCTGGAGATCAGCAGATTTCAGCAGCGGATTTCTTCCCTCAGTGCTTCCTAAAAAAAAAAAAAGATTCAACACTGCTGCATTCATCACGACTGTAACAGTGAGCAGGATGTGGGAGCTGTCGTCATTAACTCTCATGCAGTGTGGTCTGAGTCATGTGTATGTAAAAAAATAAAAATAAAAAAAAATAATAAAAAAGCCACATTTATTGATTTATAATGAGAAATGCATAGTTTCCAGCAGAAGCAGAAACTACCAAGAAGCATTGACTGAATAATGGCTATAGACCTGTTTTGTTTAGTGAATAGCTTTGATTGAATTTTCCAAAGTTTTGACTGACTTCTCAAGTTGACATATGCGCAGGCATCTGCTTATGCACTGCTGGTGAATCAGCATAACTGATACTTTGCTTGCATTCTAGCTGGATCTGAACAGAGAAAAGAAATATACATGTGCTGCCTTCTGAGGAATCTCTTGCGGGAGGAAACAACCCGTAAATACTGTATATTTTATGTTGTCACGGTGTAACAGATGATAGGCTCCTCTTTAGAAGCTCACAGAAAAATCCCCCAGAGATCTATTGGACTCACGACTCACAGTCGGTCTGCCACTGAGCACTGCTGAGGCATTGCTGGGTGTCTGTGGCAAAACCCTGCCTGTGTTTCTTTGCAATTTGCCTGGCACTACTAGCTCTAGTCTCCCCTTATCAGCTTCTGTTTGGCTGACTAAGCATATTGAATCAGTGGTGGAGGCAGTCAGTGAGAGAGGCCTATCAAAGTGGCTGTCCTAGTGAATCATTGTTTCCAACAATTGCGAGTGCTGTCCCACTGTATTTTTCTTTTGTATCTCTTAGTGAATGCAAAGCAAGCTTTTATCAGGCATCTCATATTCCAACAAAAAACAGGGAACTAGTGGCATTCAAAGTGTAGAATATTTATGGCTGATCTTAAGTGTGATGAGGTCCAGGGATATTTTCTCATGGGGATAATAAAACGTATCAGACTAGTTTGTTTTGTTTGTCTTTTTATCATGAAGGACTTTGAATTCTGAATACAAATGATGACTGGTGACGTTGCGTCACACGGCCACGTAACGTTACTGCTACACGCCGTTACATGCCTGGTGGCAGTTAGCTGGCCATCAGCTGTGGTTTTTGCGGTGTTAACTTCAACTTCAAAGCTGCAATATGATAACTTTTTTTCAAGTGTGTGAGTAGAAATATGCTCCAAAACATATCCTAACATGAAGAAGGTCGGTCGACAACTCAGGTCAGACACGCAGGACAACCTGGCAACGGTTCAGAGAAGTTTGCTTCTTAAAGTTTCTCAGCGAGGCTGACGTTAACCAAGCCAAAGATTTCAATGATTTATCCTTCTTTGTTGTAAGTTTTTGGAGCTTTTTTTATTTATTGTAATTTGAAAATGATTCATACTTGAAGGGTTGTGCAGAGCGTGGTGGTTTAATGCAAACTATTTGATCAATATGTCTTTTTTTTTTCTGCATTATTTAATAAAGACCCTACAGTTAGGCTCCAGAAACATGGAGCCAGTGCCCAAACAGTGCCCAGCAGCTAAATGTCAGCTTGGTGTCAGGACCATTAAACAAAGCAAATGTACTCTTTCACATGCTTTGTTGGAAATATACTAAAAATAACACATTTTCTTTTACAAGGAGACAGAACGTTTCTTAGTCTTTACCTTGTTGCCATTACAATAACATGATGATACACAGTGTGATGTCATTTTTATCAAGTGATCTTTACTGCACATTTAATGCATCTTTAATTTGTGATATTTGTTTTTTCTATACACGGTAAAGCAGGAAATTACATTACATCCTAATACAGTAAAAACATAAGAGTCTTATAGCATTATGGCCTCTTCAGTTCGCCTTAAAACAGACAATGCACAGCTGTCAGACCACTTTCCCTTTGAAAAGGTCACATTTATAAAAAGGTTATATATACTATAGACTTTGATCAACAACCAAGTCAGTGATTCGTACACCTGCAGTCTTAACTAGAGTAAAAGAAAAATTGTTGGCCTGAGTTTCATTATAGCTTTTAGGTTCAGATTTCTATCATAGTTGTTGTTGTTATTGATCTTATTCATAAAAATGTGTTTGTGGCTTTGTATAATCGCAAAACTATCATCTGCAGTTCTGGAGATCCATAGAAGTTATTTTTACATGATAATGTACTGTAGCGGCAGACTTTAAGCTTCCCACGCATCTGCTGCTCAAAGAAATTTATATTTACCAGGAATTTACAAGGTTATGGTGATATACTTGGCATTTGTCTTAGAAAACAGATGCCTTAAAACATCCTGCCATCTGGCTTAGTGGTGGAATTGGCACAGTATTATTTTAGGTCCTGGCAGTGTTTGTGTTAATATGACACCCATTTAAAGCAACGCAAAACCAATAATGGATGTTCTCCTGTGCTTTAGTTAAACACCATCCTTTGGAATATTGCACTGCACGACTGACCAAATCCTCAGGCTTTATGGCAGTATAACAAGGATCTCTCAGAATAGACTTGGATATTTAACAGGTAAAGATAATTTTTTTAGAGGTGCTTTGTGATTTACTGCTAATTTTCTACATGTCAAACAGTTTGGGGAAAACATACAATTTAACTGGTTTCTAAAAATGTCTTTCTTAAAAATACTTTATTGATTTGTTTTTTTTATTTATAGTTTAGTTGAGTTTTGTATCTCACATCTGCTGCTTGCACTTTATTGCAGACTTTCAGGTTAATTTGAAATAATGCCCACAGATTCAGAAAAGTATTCAGACTGTTTTCTTTTATGCACACAATCTACACACAATAACCCATCATGACAAAGTGAAAGTATATTTTTTGCTAATTTTTTTGCTAATTAGTTTAAAATCAGAAACTGAAATCTCTCATTTATAAAAGTATTCAGATCATTTGTGATGTCGGTCCAATATGTGGTCAGGTGCCTTTTGTTTGCTTTAGTTCTGCTTGAGATGTGTCCAGAACAAATTGAACTGATTGGACATAGTTTAGAAAGGCACAGACTTATGTATATAACTTCCCTCAGTTTAATTAATTTGCACCTTTGAAAGAATCCTGCTCTCTTTGTCAGCGTGGATTGTTGTCTGTACATTGGACATAAATTGTATATGTTTTCCTAATTTAACTTAGATTTACAATGCAGTAAAATGTTCAAGAAATGAGGGGGTACTTTCTGTCATGATTGTAAATAATGCTCCTCATATTTTGTGCTTGATGCGAAGTTGAGGCTCAGTAGAAGGTGATTTTCATTACTGTCTCCTGGGACATGGGTCAAAATTACCTGATGTGCTTACACCATGCTGTTCACCATATGGTTTCATCAACTATAATTACTGTGGGCTCACATGTCATGTGGCTGCATTTTATTATGGATTGTTTTGGCTGCTGGATGTTTATCTTTGTCTCAGTGATGGATTTCTATTTATATCACTGTTTCTGTGGAGGAAATGGTCCATCTTTGTTGATCCTGAGACAATGTGTAAATAGCCCAGTGTTTTGACAGCAGAAACAATTTGTAAAACATTTTATTGTTTAGGGTTTATTGTTCAACTCCTAGGCAATTATTTGAGTTTGGTCAGGGGGCTCTGTTTTGTGTTATTTCCTGTCGTCTGTCCCCATGAACAGTAAGTTATTTTCCCGTGTCTGATGTTTCTGCAGTAAACATGATGTTAAAACTGAAGTATGAAGAAATATGCCAGGTACATTTGATAGAAGCAGTAATTTGGTTGCCTGAAAATCTATGATTTTATTGGACTGAATCTTTCCGCATGCCACCAAAAGGAAGAGATGAAAACCATTCCAAAATGATTGTTAGATTTGCCGCTTTTTGGGCTTTGCAGCTTCAGTTCAGCGAATACCAGTCCAACTTCTTGTTTTGTTTACCAAGTAGCAGCCTTTAAAAAATTCAGAAAGTAAAAAAATTATCCTAATTGTAAAATAAAAAAATCTGTGTATTTTCCAGTCAGAATAATTGTATTCTGCTTATTTAGCAGAATGCAGAGAGACAATATAATTAAACCTTTAAGTATATGAACAGAACCATACTGATTGTTCCTGTGATGATGTTATGAACATTAAATCATGTTCCTCTCCCTGTGTTCACTGTGATATAGTTTTGCACAATCGTGGTGTACGTTCAGTGTCCTTTTTGATATACTGTACATTCTGAAAGGGTGAATCTGCACTGTCAAATGCATCTAAAAGCTCCTTAAAGTATTTCACAACGACGCAGAATGAATTACAAAACTGAGGTTGATGAGACGAGGCATTACAGACAGTAAAGGACAAACTGAGAATAACTTGAAGGTGTCATTGGAACAGTGGTTCTCAGCTGTACAGTCTGTACAAAATGGATATGAGCTTCAAACATGTCTAGTTTAATAAGAGAATAAAGGAAAAAGAACGAATGGCTTTGTTTTAAAATGAAGTCAATTTCCAGAGCCACAGTTTTATTTTGAAATACTGTTAAATAGAGTGACTTTATCATATTTAATGTAATTTGCGTTTTACTGTGATACAATAAAAAATTTACCAAAGCAAAATACAACCAAACACCACTCAGAAAGGCACCTGAGCACCAGATTCAAACTTCTACCTGGACAACTGTGATACATATCCATTCCCTATCGCCCTGTCGCATCAGTGAAGTTTTAATTAGACACTGAATGCAAAACAACTGATGAATGTTAATAAATGAGTAGCGAGTAATTAGCTGAACTACTAAAGATAAGAAATAACTGATTAATCTACCCTATCATGGATGAATGGGAAGAGATTGCAGATAGATACACAAGGAAACACTGGTTAATTTGTAATTATTTTGCATAATTGTCAAACTAAAATGATTCAGATCATTAAACTAATTTTAATATTACACAAAGACAACCCAAGTGAAAACAAAGTGCTGTTTTCAAATGATGATTTCATTTATTAAGTGAAAAAAGCTGTCCAAACCTGGCCCTATGTGGAAAAACTGCCCTCTAAACCTTTTGCCATCCTTAGCAGCAACAACTGCTATCAAGTGTTTTCAATAACAGGCAATGAGTCTGTCACATTGCTGTTGATTAATTTTGAGGATGAAAAACAAAGTAGTTGACATGTATCAGTCCAGTGAACCACGTGTCATCCACAAAGTGGAGAAAACTTGGAACTTGGCTGGCATAATTACCCCAAGAGCACAACAACGACTCATCCAGAAAGTCATAAAAGAAGACCTCCCTTGCCTCAATTAAGGTCACTGTTCATGCTTCAACATGATTTAACCAAAAAAAACACAAAGGCTCATCTCACATTTGCCAGTAAACATCTTGATTTCTCCCCAAGACTTTTGGGCAAATATTTTGTGTCCTGTTGCATCTGTTGTAAAACTAACACCGCATTTCATAAAAAGAACGTCGTACCAACAGTGAAGCGTGGTGGTGGTAGTGTGATGGTCTGGGGCTTCAGGACCTGAACAACTTGCTAAAATTGATGGAACCATGATTCTCAAGCTCAAGTGTACATAGGATATACAGCAGCACTATGATCTAAAACACCAGCAAGTGCACGTCTGAATAGTTTTGGTCTTGGAGTGGCCTAGTCAGAGGCTGGACTTAAATCTGATTGAGATGGTGTGGTATGACCTTAAAAAGGCTGTTCATGCTGAAAAACCCTCAAAGTGTGGCTGAATTCTACAGAAACAATTCTGCAGAGAGTGAATGAAATGAACAAGATTCCTATACAGTAATGTAAAAAAACTCATTGCCACTTATCGAAAACACTTGATTGCAGTACCATCAAAGGTGGCACAGTTATTAGGTTTAGCAAGTACTTTTTCACATAGGGTCAGGCAGGATTGGACAGCTTTTCTCCCTTAATAAATGAAATTACCATTTGAAAACAGCATTTTGTATTTACGGGGTAATCTTTGTATAATATTAGAATTTGATCCCTATGGTATCAGTGAACACAAAGAACTAACAGAGCCCACTGACACGGATTTGAGAAAATGCATACAAAAGCTTCCTAGATGAGATTCATACATGCACCATGTTTACTATAATCTTTGACAGGGACTCTTTGTATGTCTCTGACAAAGATGAGTAGCTGTTATTCTACATGCCTCATAATATTCTTGTTTTTTTTTCTTTGTTTATAGCACTCAATATCACAGAGGAGAAAGGAGCATGTCCACTTGGATATTTCCCCTGTGGCAACCTGACCATGTGCCTCCCTCAGCTTCTACACTGCAATGGCATTGATGACTGTGGAAATCAAGCAGATGAGGAGAACTGTGGTGAGTCATTGTACCTACTTGAACAAATGGTAATATAACCATTGTCCTGCATAATCTGTCCCTTACATTTGCATGCACCAACTCTGTGGGGCACTTATATAATACTTAACATGCACAGTGAATATCAAAAGTCATTTTTTGCACTGCCCATTCGAGGCGGTTCACGGCTACACCACCTTGATGATCTGTATATTAAATATTTGCATTGTTGATCCATCTTTAAGACGCCTCGATAGGTAGAAAGGTACCGTGGTCTGTGCAGAAGACCAGAGCTGATGTTGGGTGTTCGAGGGATAGGGTGTCAAATTTAAATTGTGAGACCAGCTGCTGGGGTTGGTCATCCTGGAAGGAAAAACAGCATTTACAACATAATTCAAACATGAGTACAGTTGTCATTCATCGTGTTCAGTACATTGAGGTTTACAGTTACATTCAGCTTTGTTTGAACATGTTTAAGTGATCAGACATAGCTACACTGTAGAATTGAGGAGTCTCACATCGGACTTATGGATTAATCAAAATCGTTTCGCAATTGTGGTTTGAAACATTGTGAGTCTGTCTCTCAGAGCAAAAGCATGACTGCCCTCTTTGTGCGGCAGTCTTTCTTACCAGTTAAGTGAAAGCGTCCTCCCCAATCAGCAGTGCCCTAGCCAACTGCATAAATTCTCACCATTAAAAAGAAACAGGAGAACACTGTGGAGTGGGGTAATTAGCCAACTTAATACCAAAGAAAAGAAAAATTAGTCTGTTTAAATTACTTGATGTTAAAAAAGAAACATCTCACATTATAATGCAATGCAATATTGGCAGCACAGAACGTAGAAGAATGAAGCAGAGTAATCGTCTACTGGATAGAAAGACACACTGCATCTGCTAGGCTGCAAGGTTGCACAGGAGTCTCACAATAAACATTATGCTACTAGTACAGGGGTGCCAGTACCTGGGTAAAATAAACAGTGGGATCCTTTTTCTAAGTGAGTGTTAATAGGCAATAGAGTTTTAAAGAAGGGGCCACATTCTCACCAATACAGTGGGGCTTCTGTATAAAAAGATTATAATTAATCCACATTTTTGAGAAAGTAAATATGCAATAATTGTACTATAACTTGATTTTCATCTTTGGCTATGGTCTCTAATAACTAGTTCTAATGCTAGTTATTAGAAAATCTGCTGCTTGGTGGTTGCGGTGGTACTGTGCAGGGCTGACAAACCTCAGACCTGAGTTTGAGACCAAAGTCTTGCATGAGGTTGAGTTTAGGCAAGAATATTTGGATCAATTTGAATGCAGACGTTGTTTGTGTGAAGCCCACAGTCTTTCCAGACCTTAACTCAGTGCTGTGAGTGGCTGAACCATGAAACACTTGACTAGAGTAATAAGATAATGTACATGTGTGTCAATCTCCATTGTTTTCAAAGTGTTCAGACCTTGGTCAGTGAGCAAGAGCAGTGTACCTTTTTACACACAAGAAAAATAATATATTGTATTTGCTGTCACACATACAGTTGATAGAATAAGTGAATGACTCAGTGGGTTATTGTGCAAACGATATCATTGTTATTATTAAACAATATAAAAGGCAGTCTGACTTTGCCCCAGATGGTAAAAATATGTGATGTGGTAATATGAGAACAGCACAGTAACACTACATTTGTATGCTTTTAATGTTGAAGCATCCTACACTCTGCTGACGTTCTGCAGCTCCACTCTGTGAAAACAAGCTTATGCATGACTGATTTCCTGCATTTATCTTGAGGAGACAATCATCAATCATGACTCCTGTGATAAAACAGGTGCAGCTCTTAAAAATAGCTATTGAATAATAATAAATGACATTTATGTATGCCACCTGCCTTCCTCGATTTAGTCACCTGCAGGAAGAGTTATGATACAGTGTCAGTTTTGTGTCCAGTAAGTGGTGATGCTGGTTTGAAGCTAGAGCTGTTTCACTGTCTTTCATATTAACAGAAAATATTGCATTTTCTTGTCTCTGGCCATATTTAGCAGTACACCTTCATACAGCCCAGCTTTCTGCCATCAGCAGCAGCCTCTGCCTCTTTTGTTGCATTTCCTTTAAGGCAGTCTCTGATTCATTCGTCATATAAATCCACTTTGAGTCTTTTGACTTCTTTGTGGAGTAATTTATAACATCCACTGTGAGTTCCCAGTTTATGCATCACACCTACACAATTGTCTTGGTGTGCCTTTGATTTGTCTTATACTCCTCCTTCTATGTTATACTAAGCTGTAGTACACCCATGCAGAGTGGGGGGAAAAAAACACTTAATGTAGTTCTTTGATCATCCATTGAGATAACTACATCCTGTGGCATGAATCATAAGTCATGTAACCCTCTGCAAATCCTCACTGCCAGGTGAAAAGAACTGACCAGTGGCAGAATTGCACCGAATGGAATCAGTTCTCCAAAAATGGGGGAATAAAGAATGAATCAGTGGGTGGTGAAAGAAAACTGGGGTGCAGCAGCTGGTTGTGATAAAACCGAGCGCTCCGGGTATGACGAACACTAAACGCCCTAACTAAAACATGGAGGCAGTATACGTATAAGTGATCTCTGAGCTTGTGCTGCAACATTTTCAGTACCCATCCACACACCTGAATTTACCTCAGCATTGTTGATATTTTTATCTTAAAAAAATATATATTATTAATCGCTATTATCTGGATTGGGTCAGTCAGAGTCATGAACCAACATATAATTATCACTATTTCTGTAGTTCACCTCAACTGAACACAGTGTTTGTTACGGCCAAGCCATGACTAAAACAACCGTTGTCTGGCGAAATGAAAATTTATATTAAACACCAAAAGTAGACAAGCTATGACCTCTCTGACTTTCAATATGGCTCCATGGGGCTCTTGCACGCTGTGCCAGACTGGGCCCTATGAGTCAAGGCCTAGCAACCAGTTACTTGCCAGCAAACCTCCCCTCTTAGGTCTGACTATAAGAAGGAGTACCTGGGTTCTTTGAATTGTTCTGTGTATGCTCCCTCCCACGGGACCACACTGCCTTGGGGAACCCTTACAGGGGCTTTTGCTCATGGCAACACAGCTCCCATGATCACTGGAACACTCAAAATGCTCCACCACATTAAGGTGGCAAGGGACCCTTTAAAGTTACATTTTCATCAAACATTTTAGTCTGACTAGTGAAAGGAGGTTCAGCAGCAATATCCATGAAATGCATAAAGTATCCCAACATACAGTACATACAGTATAATCCTTAAATATTGGTAAATCTCTTCTGGTAATTCCTTTTTGGGTTGAGAACGTGGCTTTATCTTTGTTGTTGCATGCTCACAGCAGGACCATAACTGAATTCTTGGTTATTATTTACCTTGGCTGCAGTTTTAAATTTCCATCTTACAAATGGTAAAGTTAAAATGACATGATTTTTGTGTCTGAGGACAGGGATTTGATGAAATAAGAGATCGACACAGTTAAATTCAGTGAGAAAGTAACGTTTTCTTCATTTCCAAAGAAGCTTTTCCGCAGATAACTCCAGACCTTCTGAATCTTATTCTTGTGAGAAAGAAGGCATTGCTCACCTTTGACTGTCACAGATAAAATCTTCTGGAGGCAGTTTCCTTTTTTAGCATCTATGAGCAAGACAGCAAAAGTCTGTGGATAAGAATTAAGGTTAAAATGCATCAATCTTTGTAAGGGAGGTGGTGCAAGATATGAAATTCTTAAAGCTCCAGAATTGAATCAGACATAACATAAGCACCATGTTTCAGGAAGAAAAACTCAAACCGCTTCATTTTGTTGCTTAAAAAATATGAATTGTAATAATTTCTTAATTCCATAATTTTGGAAGTGCCTCAGTCATTCAAGCAGTGCACCTTTCTCATTCTCACTGCAAATAAACTCCTTCTGAAAATAGCAGCCTGCCCTCAGTGTGGTGAGATACACAAAACACTCGACTCTCTGATCAGCTGCATGCAGAGTTTTGACACGCAAGAATCATCTGTGAGATACTCTAAAGCAGATGGATACCTGCTTCAGTGCTTGCTGTTTGAATTTAAACTCTACATAGCAAAGTTAGATAACAACTGATTTGTTGGCTTCCAGAAATCTGCAGGTCGTACAAAGCCGTACAGGTACAACAGCACACATATGTCATCCAATTCTCTTGTCTTTCTCTGTCTTTCTCCTTCATAACATCCAGCCTCGCATCTTCTCAGTCACAGACGTGTTCATTCCAGTGGATGTTTTCACACTGAGGTTATAGTTGAAAAAACACCACCAAAAACTCATCAGTAGTAACAAATACATAATTTAATTAGAATAAAAATAAAAAATGTAAATAGTTGGACAAAAATCTTTTTTGTTTATTTTTTATGAATAATAGTAAACAACCTAAAAGCTGATTACTTAATAAGTTGATAACTGTCTGTTTACTTTAGTGTATCCGGTTCACCGGTTACTGTACTCACCAATACCTTTTGGCCTTTTTTTTTCGTTTATATTAGCTGATTTGCAATCGCTATACTTTTGTAGGGTTTTTATCCAGTGATTTCCAGTAAAGATTTTAAAAGCCAACTCGTTTCTTCAGCCACCAGCAGTTTAATTGGTGTGTGTTTACCCTGCATGTACAAACAAAGTGAGAGCACAAGATACAGGTTCAAATACTACGAATACAGCAATCACTATTTTAAATTGTTTCTACCCTTTGGAAAAACCTAGTAAAATGTTCACATAGAGTAAAAAATTTGTTGTGTGCTGATATTACTTAATATTGTAAGACATATTTTGACACCACATACTGACTTAATCATCGCCCATTTGTATGTCATTGTTCTTACCACTGATATTTTATTATAATTGATATTTATGTCTCTCAGAAGTAGTTGGTCAAGTGCCAACAATTTTACCTAATCAGTATACCCTATTTTGTCCAGTACATCGCTGTGGGATGTCTAAACTTAAAACACCATAGGTGGTCTCTTAATTTAATATTATGCATCCATTAGCATTGTCAATTATGCTGACAAGTTGTGAAAGAACTAATGTTACGGTATACTACTTGCAGATTTAATTTTCTGTACTCTAGGTTTTTACACTGTTCAGTTTCTAAGAGGACTCTGAGAAATCTCTAAAAGTCACAGAACATTAATCCAGCAGGAGGCTCTGAGTAATGTGAGTGCATCGGCACCAGTTTTTTGTGTTCTGTGTGTGCATGCATGCGTATGTAGCTGGATGATCATGTCCTTTTTGTGATTAGCTGTGAAGAATATAAACGAGGATAAACATAGTTTCACAATGTGTTATGTGAGCTTCCCAGTAACCAAAATCCATTTTTTCAGAGCAACCTGCAGCAAATAAAGAATTTGTTGTGCCAACATGGTATCTGCTCCAGGATTTAAGGGTCTGATCTCCACCTCTTATCTGTAGTAAAAACACTGTAATTATTGAGCCTTTTCGCTGACCTAAGAATAAATATAGGTAATAAATAAATAGGTCATTTTAATCCATGAAAAGGCTAAATTGAAGCAAATCAGGTTACAGGTCAACATATGCTAAATGAAAATGTGTATCCGCAGATTAACTTTTCAAACTTGTCAGTTCATTTGAACTTTTCTTTATTATTTAGAGTTTGATGTTTGTAACAAACTCAAAAAGTTTGAACAGATTGCAAAAAGTTGCACCTTTCTTTATGATTACAAAAGGCAGCAGGTTAATGAACAGGTAAGGGTTTCATGATTGGGTATAAAGGTTCAGCCTAAGCAAGCAACAGGGTGCCTGAGTGGTACCACTGGCGTGTATTACCTATTTTACACCATGGTGTTTAAAATCACATTTTCCCAAATACATTACCGTACAAGTCGCAGTTGGAACATTATGATTGCTTAGAGCATCTTGAAACTCTCAAGGTTAAATGACTCAGCCTGTCACTCAATCAGTCGAAATGATGAACAGTGTGCTTAAAATCTGGTTAAATGCACTAGCTTGTGTACATAACGTTTAAGGGCCAGAGGTTGCATAGGGTTCCCAAAGTACATTTCACCAGGAAACATGTAATCATTAGCTTAAAAGCCTGCACAGCCTCTCCACCATGTGTGGACCTTTAATGTCTGGTTATTTTTCCTTCCTATCCTAGTACCTTCTACAGCCTGACAATGTGTGTGCAGAGTGACAGTCCATTGTTGTCACTCTGCAAACTGTCAGCACAGCTTTCTACAGCACTGACAGAAAGCATGTCTGTGCTGAACAGCTCCAGATTGTCTTGCACACATGGTAGGAGTTTGCATCTTCTGTGTTTTTTTTTTTTTACCCCTGTACCACACAGTGTTAATCTCAGAGGTGCAGAGAGTAAAAGAAATTTAGCTTTTTCCCGTCCAAGACTTCATCGCACATAGCAACGCTCTCTAGTGTGCTGTTCACAATAAATTGGTGTCATTTTTTTTTACATCATTGACCCTGCATGATCTCTTGTTCAGCAAAAACCATCAAATCATTAGGTTTAGCTGGCATATTGGGTGAAAGATATCATCATTTAAAAGGATAGCAGCTGTTTTGTCGCTGCAATGTTGACATCAGGTTACTTAAATAGTAGTAAATAGTTTCCAACAATTTTTTATTCCATACTATAAACAGCAGTGCAAAGATTGCTTTGGCTGATGTCTAAGATAGAGCTTCTATTATTTATGTACAGAGAGAATTAATCATCTGCGTGAACCTTTTTCATTCCAGCATCTTGCTGAGAAAACAATTTCCCATTCCTCATCTCGAAAACTTTACAAATCAGTGAATATTTTGGATTTGTTCCTTCTCTAAAAAAGACTTCTAGTCCAGCTGTTGCCTTCAGTTTTTGTTGCCAGGTTTCAGCAACTGTGCCGATTTTACTTTGACTTTTGGATTTAAATTTTACCTTTGTTGTCTTCGTCAATGTCCCCTTGACTGGTTAGTTTTTGAGGCATCCTCTTCCCCACTGCATTGGCACAGTTGGTTCCAAAAGATGGAAATCTATCATGGGTGTCCCTTTAGGGTGACAGCAGTAGGACAAAAAGGATGATGTGTCATGGACAACTGTAGCGGGCCATGATATAGACTTTTTCAGATATTTATAGAGTTGCACATTTTCATTGTTTCTCTGTAAGCACAATGTTAAGGTGAGTCTGCAGAACAACCCTGATCCTTAAGATGCCCAAGCTGCATTGAAATTGGAACCTTGGAATTTCGTTTGCATGTATGTAATTATCGGATCAGTGTGGATCATCTCAACCTTTGGGCCTCTGTTTCTTCAACAATATCAAGATAAAAAAGCTGAAAATAAATTTTATATTTCAGCAAAATGCTATATAGAAACCATTCTTGAAAATGTGTTGGCAGTGACCTCATTCATAAACAATATTTCTTGGAATATAGCATAATGAAAATGGGAAATTAGTTCAGCGCAGCTCCTTTCCAATTCTACATTTTTTATGCTTCCTCCATGTGCTCTACACAAGGTCTAACATAATTGCTACGCTCCCATGATGCTTAGTGGGTTAATTCTTCCTTCAGCAGAGCATATGTATATCACAATGGTATGAGCTGGTTTGTGTAAAAACATTCCCCAAATGGCATACATCAAGTCAATGAAATGAAAAATGCTAAGCTTCTAAGATCATAAGCTTATTCTGACCCTGACTGTAGTGTTTTAATTGGAACACGTCCTACACAAGAGGCTCTAAAAGATTTTTGTCTAACGACATGAGTAGAAGTGTCACGTTTTTAATGAAGACAGAATTTTTCAGCAACCTGATTTTATCAAGCAGCACAGAGTTGAAAATCATTTTCTTTCTTAATTTGTTCATTTTTCTGTTTTCTCCAAAATGTAGGTATGTCACAGTTGTCATGATGTAGGTAAGTTTCTTACAAAGGGACTTAAGTGACTTTTCAGTATTTAATTTCATTCTAACGATTTTATACAACTTCCTTAAAACTGCAAACTCTGAGCAACACACGACATTTCAGACAATGTCTGCAGAGATCTGCAAGTTGCTATAAATATATATGATTATAATTTTGATTAATGGGTTTTATATTCATATAGTTTTGTTTACTTTTTCTGTGGTGCCTTTTCTGAAGTAATCTGCGTTTGATTAATGTTAGCTGTGAGTTTGTGTGTTTTATAATAAGATTTCTGGTTCTGAACTAAAGGATCGAAAACATAATAACCCTAAATAATCATGTTGGGCCCCAAAGAAATTGATTTAGAAAAATGTATTAAGGTTTTAGGAATCATGAATAAGCTATAAAAGCACAGACTAAAACTGAATGACAGCAACATCTATGCAGCGGACGTGTCCAGCCCTGTGGGTCTAGATGACATTTAGGTGTAATGTGCTCTGAATTTTTACCGTATGATCTCATGACTGTACAAATACTGTAGCTTTGTTCATGTTACCACTTATATCACTGACATTTTTCTCAGATTTCCACTAAAATGCTGTGAGCACCTTCTTTTACATGGATCTGAACGTTTTCTCAACACTGTGTCAACATCAGTGCCATCAGTTCTGGACATCAACCTGAAAAAACTCAGAAATTTGAAAGTGTGTTGTTTCTAGTCTGGGAACTTCTAAACAAAAGATAGGCTGTTGTTGTTTTGATATACTTTGACACAGAGAGGGGTTCATGTTTAATCAGAGAACATCTTATCTCAAAAGGCTTCAGGTATACAGTATCTACATACAAACAATGTGTCCCACTGTGGGAGCATTCTGTGAAATGTGATCACTCCATCACTGATGAAAATCAACTGAGAATATCAACAGGAACATTTACATGTGATTAGTGGAGCCTCTATTTTTTTTTAAAACAAGTTAAATTCTACTTGACGGTTGCATGATAAAACATAACATATTCCTGATGACGTTTAACAGCACAGAGGCCAAACTAATACAGTATTCCAGTTGAAGTAATTTCTTGTAATATGGCAGAACAACAAAAAGAGAAAAATGCAAACAGAAACTGCCTCTGAATTTGATCATTGATTTTTGTAAAACTCTTATTACTTTGTGTTAATAAGATCGTGCAGGCTATAATTGCACTTGATGGAACATTCATACAGTCCTTTTCTAAATGACTGTGTCTCAGGATGATCTAATGTTCCTATGTCATTACTGACTGAAAATGGTTCCAGTTTATTTTCTAAATGAAACTTCCTGAAGTAAATACATCCATCCATAAAACGCAAGTCACATCAGCCATGAAACACAGTGAAACAATAGTTTCACATCACTGTTGTGAGCCGTGTAAAGGTCTTTGTTTAACACACATTCACTGTTAGAAAAAAAAAATCAAGTAGTGCAGCAAATAATTCAAATGCATTTCTTTCATCATAAACACATTTGCAAAGCCATTAAAAACCCTGAATGTGTGTTTGCTAGCTTCTCTATCTTTGGAGGTGCACTGCAGCTTTTCCCAAAATAAATGAGGGACATATTCATGGAAAAACAGCATTGTGCCACTACTACGGCAAAACTCCAGAGAATCTGTCTGATTCACAGTGGTCTATAGTGTTTAGCCAATTTAAAATATTTTAAATGTCATTCTTAAACGTGGTCATTCTTTTAAGAAATTTTTTTTCTTTAGACTTTAATTACAATGTTTTTTTCCAGAGCACAAATGCTGGAGCTGGTCATCTGGTCTAAACCCTTAAGTCACCCCCACAGCAGATATGTCCTTCCAGTCTCTTTTACTTATATATCCCAAAATGATGATTGTCTCTTTAAAATCTTTAGAAAATACAACAGCTTCTATAGTTATTCGTCAGTTTAAGATAAGCAGAAGAATCTTAGACATGCAGGTGAGGTTGTCTGGAAGTTGAGTCATTGCAACAAATAACAATCTTGTTAGGTTGAAATGTTTCACTACTTATCCACACCTTCACACCTGCCCTGAATAGGCTTGTTAGGTGGACAATGGAGCAGGAGGGTGTGTGTAGATGTAATAGTCACACCTCTTCCTACACCCCATTACAATGTGGCCTTCCTGGTGAATGTGGGAAGTGGTCTTGTTTTTTCCAGGGATGGAAAATACATGATGATTTGTCAGTAGACCCCTGACTCAGTTAAAGACTCAGTAAACCAATATGCATTTACATGTACATTCATAACTTGCACACAAAAATATAATAAATACATACATACAATCGTAACATTCAAAAAATGGTTTAATCGAAAGCCAGGCTTGCGTTTGGATACATTTATACTTGAAGCAGATAGATACTCATGTAGTGACTCACTATGCTGAACAGCCAGTCAGAGTGGTCTTTCTCAGTGTCGGGTCCAACACTGATTCAACATGCTGAATTGGCTGAAAAGCCACTGATGGGGGGGGGGGGGGGGCCCGCCCCCCCCCCCCCCCCCCCCCCCCCCCCCCCCCCCCCCGACTAGTGCCAACGGTGCCGGACACACCACAGAAACTAAGCAGACAGATGCATACTGACAGTCTAACAATGGCCAACAGCCAAATGTCACCTAGGTGTGCTGTGGCCCTCAAGGTTGTCTGTGGAAGTGTGCTCTTTTACAGGACCGACCGATTGGAAAATGACGAGCTGAACACACATTTTGAGCTTAAAGTTATTTTATCTTTTCTCCTAATAATCTCAATCTTTTATTTGTGTTGCTTCAAACAAGTGCTACGCAGAAAGCAATTTTCAAATCCACATTAGTGTGCTCGTGTCAACAGTTGCAGAACTTTTTCTTACAAATGCATCATATGCAAAAGTCCGGGGAGGGAGTCTTTTATGGTGCATCAGCTTCAGGGTAATCATTCTAACGTGGATAATTTGAGAAACATTAAGTGCAAAACCTGAACTGAAGTCAATCTTTGCTGACACGAGCTGTTTAATTATGCTTGCCCAAAATACATTTTATTGTTCTTGGTTCTAAACCTTAATGCCCATGGCTCAGCTTGCTGGTGTGACACTGGTCTTAGCAGGTTAATCCTCCTAGACATGATCAGGTTCTGTGAAGGCTGAGAAAAGCCGTATGGAGTTGGCTGCGCATTGTGTACCACTCAAGTGTCTACGGCTGAGCACTGTTGTCAGTTAAACTCTCCTGTGCGGTGGTGATTATTTTTAAATGAACATCAAAGAACTAAGAGGATGGTATATTTTTGAGAATTGATTCACTCAGCTGTTTCAGGTCACTTTGTTCCAGTGTGACGTTTGCATATGCTTTCCTTCTTTCTTCTTCACTATCACAGATTTGAATGTAATAGAACAGAGCATGAATAAGACAAGGCAGAGGTTATAAGTGTCTTGGGTTATCGAGGATGTAAGTGCTCCCACTCAACCCTGGCAGATGAGAGTTATTCAAATCCCCTGCACAATGATTCTCTGTTGCTTATATCTGCTGTTATCTGCCCGTGACACAATTAAACCTCACATATTTAAACTCTTTAAAGCAGAGTCTATCATCTGTTTGTGCTCTGGGAATGTCCCTGGAAACGACCACAGCTGTTTTACGGATAGAGAAACTTTTAACTTTGATAAGACACACTTACTGTCCTCCCAGGTGCTGCTGGGAGCAATGTAGGAAAGACCTACTGTTTGAGATCACAGTTCTGTGTTAGTTTGAGAGAACTGGAGTTCGTTTATTCTAACATTCACAAAAAAAAAAGTTCCAGTCCACAGAGATGTGTGTATCCTAATTCTGACACTGGCAGATGGTTGAAGGGCTTGGGAGATTATCAGAAAAAAATTAAATTAATTCTTTCTTCAAGTCCTGTCTGTGTATACCCAGATGTGCCCTGTGTGTCTCTTTTGAATTTGCTTACAGATAGTGTGGAGGGCACACCCACAGATTGTCTCTTCTCTCTCCTTCTCCTTTTGTGTTACTGTAGCTGTTGGTATCTGAACTGCAATGTCGCCATTAATTTTTCAATTATTGCTTTGCTTTAGCATCAGTGTGTTTGTGCTTTCTAACTTATGCATCTCATATCGTAATATGCTTAGTCACAAATTATTCTGCCATTGAAGTCAAAGTTCAAAGTGATTCAGTAAATTTATGAAATTTCCATTTCCATGGTTTGTCAGACTGTGGAATTACATCTATAGTTTAATTTCCCTCTAATTAAACTGTTGACTGAAAATAATACCCACTCAGTGACCACTTTATTAGGCACACATGTACAGTATAATGCAGTCCAATACAGCAGCTCTGGTATAAATTCTACTTTTACAGTGTTATAATTTCTCAGTTTTTAATGTTTTTAATATAAAATCTCCTTTGTTTTCTCTAATGCACTTGACCTTTAACTAATTGCTTCTCCTGAAGAAAAGTATGATGGCAAAGCAACCATAATTAGGCACAAACTTGCTTTGATGCTGAAAGCGGGTGTAAATTACAGCCTTTCCAAAAAACAAAAAGATAAGCTCATTGGTGTAACTTATGTTGACTATAATGGCTGACACACATAATCTATTAACTACTGTAGTTAGTTTTGTTTGTGTGGCTATGTTAAAAAAGTAGTTTCCACATAAAATATTAGGCCTGCTTCTGTTTAAAATCAGTTGTTTCACTCTTGTGTGAGAAAAATCTGCAACGTTTATCATTAACAAGAGTCTAATTTAAGCGTTTCTACAAGGTTAGACTCAGGTGTGTGATTTCTGACCTGCTACAAGCTTTTAGACCTTTATTTCGAAGTTGCCCTCTGTGTTTTTCCTCAGTGCTTTTCACCCTGATAATGAATAGTTCCACTAACACCAGTAGGTGGTAAGAGTCAAAAAAGGAAATACTGATTGCTGTGAGTTACAGTGCCTTGCGAAAGTATTCGGCCCCCTTGAACTTTTCCACATTTTGTCACATTACAGCCACAAACATGAATCA
>JAUYWH010000002.1:18630344-18646530 GCA_034779795.1 Ctenopoma multispine
CGTTCCACTTCTCACGTGTACACCACTTTGTATTTGTCTTTCACGTGGAATTCCAATAGAATTGATTCATGTTTGTGTTATGTTTGTAAACTTTGACATTAGGGTTTCCATTAGCTTTAGTGCGAAATTTAAAAAAACGTTTTTATGGAGATTTTACCCCTCTTATATAAGTTTTTTTTAAAGCATCCATGTTATTTAGCTTTTCATTTCTGTGAACAATAAAGTCATAATATTTTCTGTACTGTTCTACTAGGCATAAACACAAAGTCCAACCAAAGAAACTGCCCTTAAATGTCAGTAATGTCAGTCACTTTAGCTGCTCTTTCTCTGATGTTATTAAATTCAAATGCCTTTTTCTCCATAACAGTATTTTATTTTTATTTTTTTACATTTGATACTGATCTCTCAATACAATGTATACGTACTCTTAACAATGCATCACAATGACATCTAATGGGAGCTTTAGCAGCTGCTAGGTCTGTTCAGTGACAAGGTGTAAACAACACAGTGAAGATTAAATAAGTCTCTTCTCCACAGATTTACTATGTCTAAACACAATGATTGAAAATCCCAATGGACTCAGAAGTCTATAATGTTATAGGCACTTTTAAGTTTTGACAGAACCAGGATAGGGTGTACCCTGCCTCTCTCCCAATGCCCATAACAGGAAAAGCAGTTAGACTTATACTCATTGGCTTTTTTGTTCTGTTTTCGGTTTAAGCCAACTCCTGAGAGAAATATCGGACTCTGTAGCTTCTAAATGACCCACTATGCTCACCACTATATCTGTCTGCTGTGCTGATCTGTCTGAGAGTGTTGAGAGTTGTGTGCCGGACAGCTTTACATTGAGCTGAAACTCCCTATGGTTTAAAAAACCTGGTTGCAGATATGGATCATGATTCTCTGTAGGCTCATCCCTAAAAACAACTATTTGAATCATTCGTTTGAAACATTTGTGTTGTAAAATTATTACTTATACTGTCGTACAGCAGTTACTGAACCTTGTGCATGTGCTGCATTGGATTACGTCATATAGACAGATGTTGTATGCTTTGTTTTTTCTCTTGCTGCTTCGGTCAGAAAGAGACTAGCAGAACGCACAAAAAAAAGCCCTCCTGCCTTCCCCATAGGCATAAAGAAACCATAGCAGTTTACATAAACGTTTTCATCAATGCAACTCAACAACCAAGACAAAGAGATGGAGCTGATGACGACAACAACAATCAATATGAAAATCACTGAGATCCAGGGAGCCTTTGTATCATGATCAAACAAGAACTGACCTTTATGGGAACAGGTGCTTCAAAAACATCAATCATCTGGAATAGATTAGTCCAATTATCCATAGTGACTCTATAAAACCCTACATGATCAAAAGCCCATCGGGTGACCAAAAAGCAATGCAAGAGCAACATGACTTCACCAATCAATACCATACCCACTTCCGAATCCCAGGCTGATTCTCATTTATTGGCTTCATACAAGATGCTTCCACTTTTAAAGGAAGAACAATCTGCAATCGTAACAAATACTGAACACATTGTGAATGTGCTTAGCTTACAATTATTGGAATCTGCCTTTAGTCTTTCTAATTAGTATGTTTCAGCTACCAGACTGATGGAGCATCAATTTTCTGCAGCAGCTTTATAATGTTGAGTGCCAAGCTGTCTACTGAACTCAAATCTACTCTCAAATCCGATATTTATAGCCACAGGGTCACAGTGCTAGTTGAGGGCTAATTTAACAGGCAAAGCACATGTTTAAATAGAGTTAGAAATGTATTAATTCATTAGGAAATGTTTAATCTTTTAAAAGGAATAATTTACACTGTTGGAATTATAATTTATTATCTTTCTTCTTAAGAGTTGGATGAGAAGGTCACTGTCATGTTTTGCAATAAATATGAAAGTACTCCAAAAAGATAAGAACTGATTGTGTAGTGTCTCACGGGCCCCACAAAATGTTGCTCACATTTCCAAGAGCTTAATTAGAATAGATTAGATAAGATTAGATAACACTTTATTGATCCTCCTAGGGGAAATTAGTATTTCATAGCAGCAGAGTAAAATTATATCAAAAGGTAAAAACAGAATATATTTAGAACAAAGTAAATTCTTTTAGCGGCTCCCTGTTCAGAGTCGCCACAGCAGATCACATCGTGTGTTGATTTGGCAAGCATTTTATGCCAGATACCCTCCCTGACACAACCTTCCCCACCAGGCTTCAAACCGGCACTAGGGACGGACCGGGCGTGATAATTGCTAACATCTCTGACCACTGGGCCACTGCCCCAGGTAAAATATATCTAGAATAAAGTACAAAAATACAGAATAGACCAAGAGCATAGTAGTAATAATGATATACAATTAGAGAGGTGAGATACAGTAGATAACATAGTCTGAGTTCACGAGAGGCAACAGTAGCACCAAATTGACAGATGCCTTTAAGCTGAGTCCAGGCGGATCATACTGCAGTTATCCAGGTCACTTGAGTTTGCCAGGAGCAGTGGAGACCAAAGTCCAGCGGCAGCAGGGCCTCGTTTGTCTGTTGGTTCTTGCCAGCTGAAAACCATCCAGTGAATCAGGACTGAGTTGGTTCAGCCACATTTCGGGTCATGACAACTGACAACATATGACAGCTTCAAAATGTCTTAGTTTGTACAACTAACAACAATGTTAAAAAGTCGGTAGAGAGATAATAGAAGCGAGAGGAGAGGGGTGCTGCAGTTCACAGACTACTGGAGTGACAATATAAAATTATATTCTGCAATAAACAATTTGTATATCCGATCCTGTACTTCATGGGAAACGTCCGAGTGATAGAGAGATGAAAAATAGATGAGTGTATGCGAAAACTGTAACTACAGCAGAAGGTCACACGTTTGATCCTGAATCACCCAGCGTGTGATCACAAACACCCTGTTCTGTCAAACTGAATCTTCAGAGTAGGCTGGATTTTTACACTAGGAGGTCGATGTTACAGTAGAGTGCACATGTTCAGTCAAAAGTTTCATAATGAACATTTCTGCCTACGCAACTTTCTTCACACAGCTAACGCTGATTTCTGAGTGTAAACGGCTACATAGGCTTTTTTGTTATGGCACTTAGAAATAATCACATTGGAGAAATAGAAAAATGTATTCCACTATTTTCCCTCTTGGAGCATGCACTTGGATATCTCCCTTTTTAGAACATCCAAATTTTAATAGGCACTTTTGAAATTAGCATTAGCTTATTTCTGGCTTCACTTATGCTGGGTTCATCACTTTATATTCATGTTGACATGAGAATCTATTGGCACATATAGATAAACGGGTTAAAAACATGTGTGCAAACCACCATTAATTTGCCTAATTTTGATTCTGTTTACTTAATGTGATGCAGACAGCATAGAGGGATGTCTTAAGTAGCTGCCACAGACTAGTCATCTGATTTCACATGGTAAACAAAACGCTGTCTTAGCATAGCAATAGAAAATAAAGCTGCATTCATTACAACCAAATCACTATAACTGAATTTCCAACCATCACATAACAGGTTTAGCTGTGAAGACAGTGATCTTCCTAATAGTAATAGGGAGTGACAACAGAGAAAATCAATAGAAAAGACCAGAGTGCAGCCCCAGCATGGCAAGAGAGGTCTACTTACATTCATTTGGAAGATCATTAAGTATATAGGCTAAGCTAAATAAGAGAAACACCTCACAGTAGCACAGACTGCAGTCTATAAAATGATGCATCTGTTGCATCGGTTACTGTCACATTCATGAAGATTAATTTATTACAGGACTATTATATTAGACTGCATTAGATTTATCTCAGTTTAACTAATAACTGTGTAGATGATCAGTGTCTGTAAAGGGCATGACAGAGTAAGCTGACGTGAAGAAACCTAAAGGCAACGTAAACTAACTGTTTCGTCGCCTCTCGTTGCCTAAGTCTGCGTCAAGAAGTGGAACTTGGAAACAACTCTTCGTACCAGCAGGTGGCAGTAGTCTATCCGTCATCATTTCAACGTTCAATTCAAAGTTGGTTGTAATCGAGAATATACCTGATAAGAAGTTTGTAAGTGGCATTAGAATCCGTTCGCATGCACTGATTTGCTAAGATGACAATTCTTAGCAAATCTTTCACCAACAAGTCCACTGCTGATTCAAGATGCTAAATTGGCTGAAAAGCCGTTGCTGTGGGTCTGACCAGTGCGAGTGCCAGACAGCCAGCCAGACAGATGGTCACCAACACTCAGACGGCCAACCATTGACATTGCCATTGAATCTTCTTTCTCCGTGCGTTTTAACTACAAAGTGTTCTTGGTATCTCACACTTTGCTCAGCGTTTGTGTGTCCGAAATGCACATTCATGCGAAGCTTATCAAATAGTGCGAACAACACAGTCTTTTGTTCATTGCTGCTTTTAGCACAGCCGGTGTGGTCACAGCAGCTGCACTTAGTAGGATTTTAATTTCACACCCAAACTCTTGTGAATGTGTTTTCATCAAACTAAAACAGCACTAGACCTGTAGGGCCAACAAACACCCTAAATGTGTTTTGTACCCAATTAGACAATTGAGAAAACTATTTTTGTATTTAGTGATCTTCTTGTTGTCCTCTGTAATTAGCTAATTGCTACTTCCATTAGTGGTTACCACCATCTTTGCTTTCAGCTTGTGATGTATGTATGCATCCTTGCACATGTTTGTAGAACATGATGCAAATACTATGGGGACTCACACGTCCAAAAAGATCTCTTAACACGCAATTCAGCTCACCTGTGGCCATATTAACATGGGGCTAGTAAATCCTGCGTCCTACTATGATTTGTGTTAATTGCAAAAGTGATTTGTGTTGTTGACCCTGTACAAATTTGCATTTGGAAAAATGACAAATACAAATAAGGCTTTTGATAAATTAGTTGTAGAGTGAATCTGCACCTTACAAATTTTGTGTCCTTTCTTGGGTATTGTTATTTGGCTGAAGTGCAAATGATTAAAAGCTTCCATAGCATGTTGGGTGTAATTTTAAGAGGTTGCTCAAGCTACTCCAGCATGGAGACCCATTTGGAGAAGGACCAAGTTCCAATTAGGGCATCAATAAATAAATTTACACAAACAGGCTTTGTTTTATTTTCTCAGGGGGTGAATTCTAAAATCCTCTGACCTTCCAAGGTAATGCAGATTTGGCCCTGAATAGAGCCACACAACATCATTACTGTAAATACAGAGCTGAACACACTGACTGGATGACAAATTGTGTTTCAAGAAACAACGTAATGCAGATGCATTTTTTAAAAAGACATTGCTGTAGTCACTGTTAAGAGGGTGAAAACTTTTTTTTCACATTTGTTGCAGAGATACAGAAATATAACAACATAACTGGATTGGGCTAGGCAGCAGAACAATCACAAACCCACATAGCAGAAATTACTTCACATTTATGGGATGAATAACAGTAGCAGTGCCATTATTATGTACCCTCATTTTCAAATAATTGTGTCTGTATTATAATCTATAAGGACTTCAGGCTCAAGTCCAGTTGCCAGTACAGAACCTTTTCAGGTAACCGTGACCTGATGAATGAAAATTCCCATATATACAGAATCCAAGATTCAATTCAAGATTCAATTCAAGGGTAAAGAAACTTTCGTAATCCGAGAGGGAAATTATTTTGACATGTTACAGCAGAAAGAAAGAAAGAAAGACACCATCCGAAATACTAAATACTCAACTACAGAACAAAAATAGGTAATAACAATAATAAAAATAAATCAAAACTAGGTAATTTCTGGTCATAATTAGTCGTGTGTAGTGGGGTTATTGAATTATAAATATTATATAAAAATGATTATGACAGTAGTCCTCCCCTTAACCTAAATGAGAGGATTTGTACAGTTTGATGGCCACAGGTAGATATTATCTCCTGTGACTCTCGGTGGAGCACTTGACGTTGATCAGTCCCTGGCTGAACATGCTCCTCTGTCCAGCCAGGACACTGATTTAGAGGAGTTTGGTCATCCTCCTCCTCACAGCTACAACATGTAGAGGGTCCAGCTCCACACCAAGAACAGAGCCAGTCTGTTAGTGTCTGACACCTTCAGGCTGCTGCCCCAGCAAACCACAGCAAAGAAAATGACACTGAACACCACAGACTAATAAAACATCCGCAGCATAGTGCTGCAGACATTAAAGAACCTGAGCCTCAGAAGAAAATACAGTCGACTCTGGACCTTTTTGTACAGATTTTGTGTGTTGACCCGTCAAATTTATTGTCTAAGTACACTCCTAAGTAATTATACTCAGACACAACGTCTACCTCCTCCCCCCCGTATAGAGAGAGGAGTGACAGGACCCCCAGATTTCCTGAAGTCTACCACCAGTTCCTTTGCTTTGCTGATGTTAAGCTGGAGATGGTTGAGCTCACACCAGTCCACAGAGCTGTCCATAACACCCTGCTACTCTGTGATGTCTCCACCCTGAGCACATCCTACAACTGCAGAGTCACCCCCACTCCAAGTTGGGGCTGGTAGACAAACTGGAGGGTATCAAGTGAAGGTCTGACCAGAGGTTGCAGGGAAAAGTCTTCATGATGTAGTATTAATAAATATGAAACTAAAGCAGCTCACAGTGATCTATAAACCAATGGAGCTTTGCTAAAGCACTTAGTAGGTTTTTCCTCTCACATATAACACAAGAGTCTACTTAGTGGTTTGATCTTTTCATTAGCATATTCTACTGGCGTGAGAATTCCTCATCTTAAATACTCTGAGCAGGAGCGTGGTTCTCCTCTTACTTGTCCTGACCTCTGGGGTGATTTGAATCAGTTTTACCACCCCAGTCTAAGTTTTTAAGTCAACATTATTGCGTTCTGGTGTTTTGCAACCTCTTCTCTTTGCTGTCCGTTTGTTCTACTGTAAAAACTGTATGTAGTGTTTATGTCACTACCTGAGTCACTCTGCACTCTCATAAAATATTCAGTTAGGTGGTGCACCACAAACACCTCAGCTCATTTATCTTAGGTGGGTACTGACAGTAGAGTTACTTAGAGGAGCAGTCTAGCCGAGGCGGCACTATTATTAGCCACTGACAAAGCTCAGTGGCACTAAAATCTCCATTCAGGCAGTCTAGTGATGAGCTGTTTTATTTACAAGGACATACGCACACGCTGCTCTGTTGAAAATAACTGATTTAGATCATAGATTTGAGTGATACCAACCTGTCAACCAAACTCAGTCAGCAACATTTCAATAAGTTCGTCCTACTGTATCACAGCAGGCCTAAACTTGAGTAATAAACAGAACAAACAGAATCTTGTTCCTGTTCTACACAAACAACAGTGCAAAATGTAAAAATGTGAAATTGTATATGAAAAAGTACACAGTGTATATAGCACATATGTAATTCTTTGCCCTTATCTGTTTGTGTGCAGTTGTGCGTGGAGTTTGACTGAATATCTATAAGTAGTTCTTCCAGTGCAGTTTTTTATGTATATTTTACAGGAAGTCTGGTCGCTGTCTGTCCTAGTGCATTTCTTTTAGAATTCAGGTCACTTTGCTCCATTTTGAAGCTCTGACATTAACGTGGCAGCACTTTACATTGCTTAACCTGTCAACAACATTAACATTTATTTATTTGTGACAGTTGACCTGGCACTTGCTCCCAGGAGGATATGACAGCAAATGATGAGCTGGTGTTTCCAGAGTCACAGCAGATTACGTAGCCCTTGACAAGCATTTAACTTACATGTCAGACGATAAAACAGCAGCAGTGGTAATGAGAGTACACACATTTTGCTGTGATGGGACCTGTTCATGGTTAAAATGAAAGGGTGAGCAAGTGAATGAAGATGACTGGACGTGGGACCCACCCAGAAACCTCCTCTCCTGTATGTCACTTTCTTACATTTCTAATTTTTTACTTTTTAAATAGACATTAAAATACACATTTTTAATAGTTTAATAGGTGATTCTTACCAACGTCGTCTACACATGCTAGTCCTATGTGCTAGGCCAGTCCCTGAACTGCACACTGCCAACCCTGTTGTCTGACAGAAGGGTACATTTGATCGATTTTATATTATACCTAATAAAAGATGCTTGGTTTTGAAGGACAAATGAGTTATTGTACTTTTCTTTGTACTTTCTTCCAGGAGATAATAATGGATGGCCCCATCTTTTTGACAAGTATTTTGGAATGCCGAGCTATATTACTGGGACCAAGTCCAATATATGCTGTAAGTACTGTTATTTGTTTATGCACATTTAAAGATATTGTTGGGTCATTTAAAGAAATTGTATTTGTTGAACTTGATAAATGTCGTTTTTTTTTTTTTCACAATTTGTCACAACAGCACAACATGCGTATACAGTTGATCTTGATCCAAGTAAATACAAAGTTTTTATACAATGATTAATCATCATTTAAATACAGCATTTTGTATTTACTTGGGTTATCTTTGCGTAATATTAAAATGTAGTATTATAGTATTATGCTCAAATACCTGCAACATACCCTCTGGTGACATTTTGTCAAATGGAAACCACTGCCGCTGCACATCCTTGGCATACCCTGGAATTCAGAGGATTTGGTAGATGAATATATTGCAGGATCATCTGCGAGACATTTCCACGTCATTCTCAAATGATGTTTGTTTAATCAGGCATGTCCCTCTGCTTCCCTTCCCTTCTAATGACCTACTATGTCTGAGCACAGGTTTAGGACTGTGAGCACTGTCAACCTAAGGATTTTGAACACCCTCACACAAAGCCAGCTCTTAGCTCCAGAATAGAAGAGTGTCATTTGCTTCCAGAAGAGCTATACATAAAGGAGATCTCAGCCTCGTGACTCTCAGTGCTTTTAAATCAAAGATGTCATTTTTTACTTTCTTCTATTCACTGAAAATGACAGAAGAGGTGTTTGGGTTAGTCTGAATCCGCAGTCACCCCCTCCCACAGATGAAGATAATGTGGGTGAATATGAATGTTATTCAGTCTGAAAGTACCAGTCTGCAATTAGTTATGACACAGGTGTTGGTGGGGGGGGGGGGATAACACTAGCATAGTACTTCTGTCCTCCCTCCTCATCTGAATGTGAAAGTGCTCTGTGAAGTGGCTAATTAAACCCGCTTAGAATTACCTGCTTGAAAAACTTCTTGATTTCTTGCATTGTTATTAAAATAAATTCTTGTTTTTGTTTGAAAAAAAATTTAAAATAAAGCAGTGAACAAAATACCGGGTGGCATATTTCTCAGTCTCAATTAATTTAATGGGGAAGGGGGAGGTTGTTTTTTTTTTAGAGCCATAGATTTGTATCAGCACCAGACAGAAAAAAGAGCCATATTAAAAGTAGAATAAACTATTGTACACAGAGATCATGTAAAAGTACAATTCTTAACATACATTACAGTGGGCTTACAAGGGGGGGTGCCACTGTGGTAATAGAGTCTGTTCTGCTTCCACCTCCAGCTCAGATCAGTCTCCAGGTATGTTTTAAAGTTGTCTCCCAGTCACTTAGTCAGGCAAGCCACGTTGTGTCACTTTGTGAGAGGAGCTTTCCTGTTAAGAGCAAAGCTCTGATGGTCACAGGGGCTCGCAGAACCCCCCACAGCAATTTTCACGGAAGTGCGTCTGAATAATGTTTTTTCTGAATTTTCTTTCTTTCTTTAAACTGGAAATGCCAAAATGCCAAAGTGGAACTCCAATTGTAGTTCTCAGCAGACACCTGCACTCTCTTACATCTCAATCTTATGTTCTTTTCATATGAGTCTAAAATATAATAGTTTTTTTTAAGGTCTAAAAGCCTCAAAGAACTATTTAAATACCAACTGTTCTTTAGCATTCAGTTTTGTTTAGTTCATGGGCTGGCAGGTCTCCACAGGTATTTGTATACTGTTTAAGTCTAATGTCTCTTCCGTTCTGTGAGATTTGATTTGGCAGCAAGTCTCATTCAGGGCAGTAAATTATCCTGCCTTTTTTTTACTCTGTTGTTGCTTATACAAAATTTCCCTGTGATAACCTGAAAACTTGTCTCAGTCCATCACCTAATTGAAATAGACGTTGTGTATTCACCACTTACATCAAAGTTATGAAAAAATATTGACAACCCCTTTATCATAGTCACTCAAAGCGTCTTTATTACAAAACTACTCAATGTGAGAATCAGAGCATCCGTCTCCTCTGTTTATCAGCCTCTATCAAGCCGTAGAGTCCTTCCACCTGTCACACACGTGCTTCAGAGACGTGTGTTCGTGGCAGTTCACAGCTTTTCAAACACATATTGCTCTTTCCTAGTTGCTTGAACTGCTTATCCCACTTTTTTGTTATTTCGTGCCCTGGACTAACAACACAATGGTAGTACAGCGTGTAAAAGCCAAAAATGATCCTCAACATAATAACTATAAAAGCTAAACATTTCCTTCAGGCAATGTTACACATTACTGTGATTTGCACAAAGATGAATTTGCCACATTTCAAATGACTTCCAACTGACATCTGCAACATTATTTAGTCGCAAGAACATCCACTTCTTTATCTTTATTTTCAGGAGCGCTCATATTATTGTCTGTTGAAGCTTTTGTGTCATTGTGTATTATAGTAAAACTGCCAGAGCTAGAGATTCATTTCTTCTGGGGTTTCCAATAAAATCGAAGTAATGTCGACTAAATGGGATATTTTATTTTCACACGCTAACTTGATTTACTATAGCAAAGCAGCGCTCACATCAGCAGACACAGAGCACATGTAGACATAGGGATGTATTTGAATTCTTGCTGACCTCTAAACCACACAGTAAATGGCATTTTCTGTCAGGTAAAATGATCCTTACGTTTATAATTGTAGGTGCCATGTTGGGAAGATACTGAGGTACAGTTGGGGAATTGGGTCGAAGGAGCAACGTCAACAAACGTGTCATCCATTTCATATAGAGTGAAATATAAAACAAATAAACAGGATTAGTAGTGAGTTGTTGAAATGAAATGTGTCTAATAAAATTGTCTGACTTCATCCTATTGTACTGGCTCGCTGTGAGCATTTAATGAATAATCAGATATGTATTTTATTGCTGGCCTCAGTCATTAGTAAACTAAAAGTATTCAGTTCATTGAGATGCGAGTTAAATATGACTTGTCTCAAATGTGTAATTATCTTTAAATGAAAATGTGTTTGCCTCACAATGCTTTGCCCTTCGTGAACTTCTCTTTGTGACTAACTCTAATGTCTCCTCAAATGTAATTTGTTTTCACTGGAGCCAGGAGGCCTGGTTAAACAATCTTTTCATTGCATGTTGCATATCCAAACTGGGATTTAATTAAAGATAATCAAAGGTGGATTAACCTTATTCACTAAACAGTCCCAAGAGATCGAGGTTCTTTATTTACTATTCCCAACTTGTGTTTATCCTCCAAGTTACTCTTAATAAATAAGTATTTCTTTTTTTTCTTCACTGCATTGATCTCTGGGATTACATTCATGTCATGACACCAGTTTATTGACTTAATGTCTGATGACGGATCCATTTCTACAGTGCTTGGTGTTGTTCCTGAGCTCTGCCAGTGCCGAGACCTGGAGTTGGACTGTGACGGTGCACAGCTTCAAGATATCCCAAAGGTGGCGATGAATGTCACCATGATGTGAGTAGAAAATAACCCTCTTATTTTTCGAAATGCTTCATGCTCAAACAATCCCCAGGAAGCCTCCGTCCCTGACTGTGACTGTCACAGCATGTGAAAGGCGTAGCAGGTGTCCGCCCCTCTGTTAAGTGACTTATTCAACCCTTTCACATTCAGTTGATGAGTAGTGTATGTCCTTGAAAGTCTTGTAAAGGCCAGCGGCGCACACTTGCTTTGTTATACAGTACCTCTGGAGTCTATTGTCAGAATTCTTTGTAGAAATTAAATTGCTGTCTTCACATGTAGAGGATAAGGACTTATAACTTGTTGTTTCGAAGTTTGTTTGTGCTTGATGAAAGTACGTTACCCCTCTTTTCCCTTGCCAGGCAAAGAAACCTGCCCTCTTAGTCAACATGCAGTTCTTTTCATTCTCATTTTAACCACAGTAGTTATTGTTTTATGTGGTGCTGTAACTGCTTTGCACAGAAATTGTGGTGGTACTGTAAAATAGACGCATAACTTAAAATAACTTATTCCCCAATAAAGGATTTACTTTAGAGCAGACTTTAGAGAGAGTGAAGTGTTGTGCATAGCTAAAGTGAAATTAATGAGTTGGTTTACTGTATAATATGAATAAGAAAATGAAAACACAAATAAAACAACAATAAACATTTAGTAGGTGTTTAGTTATGACAGTGCGTTCCCAGACAGCTATTCATCCGCTCCACAATGCACTGTCTTGTTTACACACAACAATATTGGCCTGCAGGCCCAGTTTGCTATCAGAGGACTTCATTTTTCAGTTCTATGCAAATGCGTCAGCATTCATTTAAATCCAAAGACTCCCCAAAACTGTCCCCATTGTTTTCCTGCATTTACTACACAGCCGTTAGCTAAATTGGAGCTTATCTACATGACCTTTTGGTTAAATTGTGCCTGCATTCTGTGGTGTAATGAACTCAGCTGGTGGGAAATGTCTTCATTATAATATCTGCATCAGACTAAAAATGAGACATATGTCTGCGACTCATATTTCAAAAGTGAGGGTGATATGAAATTAAAGCAAATTTTGCCTACAGTCCATTATCACAAATCACAAGGGGCCTTTCATTCTCTGTAGACGTACAATGGATGCTGTTTATGCATTTGTGCAATATAATACATGTTTGGTTTCTAAGGCATCGCATGTACTGTATGGCTGATGTACATCAGGTCCCAGGACTTCATTTCAACTCTGGGGACAGAGAGCTCTGCTTTTGAGTGAACAGTATTTGAAGGAATATGTGATTTAAGAAGATCAGACAGGTTTAAATTAACATGCCCATTAGGGTTATGTATATGTCACTAAAAGCACCTTCAATTATAATTGTTGAAAAATTGGTCATAATGAGGCCAATTTTCTGCATTTAGTTGCAGTAATATAGTCTTGATTATGAAAAAGCATGAATTAGGGTCTCTGCATTTGCCATAGACAGAGAAGACTTGGTGTTTTTTGTGCCACTCGAATGAGAGGGCAAGATTCTTGGCTGTTGGCAGCCAAAAAATGTTTTCCCTGAATTTCAGAGCTGGAAATTCGATGACATCCAGCTTTTCACAGCAGACAAGCAGGCTTCTAACTTCATAATTTGAGAAGGGTCATCTGTATTCACAGACACATAGCAGTGGAAATTAATTTGACGGCTGTGTATTATTTGGCCAAGAGATGAAATATAAAAGAAGAAAAGCAGAGCGCTAATAGACACCAAATAAATTTTCCAGTTGGCCTAGGAGTATACTAAGGACTATAGTGTCGAAGGCTGAAGAAGCACAGTGTGGAATATGATGGAGGATGGTGGAAACCCTAAGCAGAAGAGTCTTTACCACTTTATAAGTGCTTTCAGTGACGTGACAGGTCCTGAAAGCAGATTACAGTTAGATATGTGAGCTGAAAGCAGCACAACTCCCTCTTTGTACATTGTAGTAAGTTTGGAGAGATTAATCATGACTGGTTTGAGATGTGGCTTCTTACAGCTGCATTTTTCTAATAGAAAAGTCAGAAATGCTGTAGCTTTAAGTAAGCCGGTGCACAACTGAGATATGATTAGGTTTTGTTCGTACTTTTTACTTTAATTAGTAGAAGGTTAAGGAAGCATGCAATAGGTTTAGAAGCCAATATCTACCTCAACTGCGATTCATAAGATCTCCGACGTATAACTATAAAAACATTTAGGATAAAAAAAATTCAGTTTCATGAGGTTTAGTGTGTTATTGTTGAAATCGGCCACATTAATGGGTGAGACTCATCTGTTAGTCAGTCAACAAGCGCATTACACAGACTGTAGTACTAAGGAACGGCGAGCCCAAAGAGACTATGTCCAGAGTTAGAAAATATTAGTCCCACAACTGACCACTTTCCAGAGTTTGACATGACAGTGTGTGAGTAAATGAGCTTTTAATCATCCTTTAATCCGTTAAAAGCCTTTGAATCAACTGGTTAATTCTGAGACTCTCCAAGATGATAAAACAGAATTAAAAAGCCCAGTAGGCTACAGTTTGCAATGTTTAGAGATTAATATCCTGTTAATTGACTCAGTGAAATAGTGATGGTATTTGTTAGTAATTTTGTTTTTAATTTCTTTAGTGTGTCTTTATTAAATGTGAGAATTTATTAAAAGTTGTGAAATACTATAGTCTTATGCTCTACAATGTTAATATATTTTCACAAGTGGAAAGACATAGATTGTTGACATGTTTTATTATTATTTATATGCAGAGTTTAAAATTAAGAAGCAGTACTGCTAACTGGTGTCTTTATATTTAAAGCTTAATAAGGTCATTTTAAAGTTAATTTATTTAATTAAATGATCCTTAGGGGTTAATTTATAATTTATATATAGTATCTTATAGTTTATAATTTAAAGCCACATGTTGAAACTCTTACCTTAATAATAAGCGAGGAAGTAATCAGCTGTTCAGAGGTTTTACTACTGAATCTTGATGAGCATTGCTCATGGTACAAACCTTGTTTTATATTCTGATTTTGAGCCTTTTCTTATCCCCTAGGTCTCTTCAAAGGAACCAGCTTCAGAAACTGAGGGCAAACACATTCTTTACGTACCAGAGCCTACAAAAACTGTGAGTTTCCCACAAAGTTTGTATTGCATATTATTTAATATAATATCGTTTGCTCATTGTTCTTTTTTTATTGATCTGTCCTTTATTCAGTCTACTAGGCATAATTTATATTATTAGTCTTAGCACGTGTGAGGGTCTGCACTGTTCATTCAGTAAAGCGTAATGATACCAGTGAGCTGACATAATGACCAGACTTTGAGTGACTAATAAAACATACAAGTTTCACAGCAACAAAGCTGATATGCGAAATACTACGGGGAATGCTGACTGAAATTATTCCTCTGTTGTGCGAATGAACACATTCATCCCTGACTTATGCTGTTTATCAACCTCACACAGTGCCGCTGACTGTGGCGGCAGGAGAATAGTCTGATCCTCAGCCAGGAACCCTTTGGCTGCTTTCTACTGTCAGCCTTCAGTCACTGCTCGGAAGGTTTGACTGGACTGACAATTTCTGAGATATGCATGAACAAGCATCCAGATAACCCGCCATGTCTATAAAATAAACAAAGAGATAAAACACAGCTGACAGTGGAGGTTTGTTGTGCTCACAATATGTCATATCAAAGACGAGTCGTGTGTTAAACAGTCCATGACTGTTTGATATGAAACTCTAATTTCACTCAGCTGGGCTAATATTGTTATTTATTTAAATGTATTGTATAATTTTAAAGAACATTATGTTGCACACTGAGCCAAATGTTGCATTGAAAGTTGCTTTTATTGTTCCTTTGTTTTTTCCCCAATAGATATCTCCAGCACAACAGAATTCAAGATGTGAGTCCCGGCGCATTCCGAGGGCTGTATAACCTAACAAGACTGTAAGTTTGTTCATTTTTGTAGCACATGCCATTCAGTAATTAAGCAAATGGACATCATTTGTGCTTGCATTGAAGCTACAATATGCAGATTCTGTGACTCAGGCTGAGGGTCCTGCCTTACCCTGCTCCACCACCATCCATTTATTGGTCAAAAAGTAAGCGCAGTACAAAACTCTGATTTGTCAGAAGAACGGGCCTCGCTCAGAACTCTGTATACTTCTATATTAAGATAAGCTTTGAAACATGTTTCTCCTAAAATAACATGTATGTATGTCATTATTAAGGAACTTAGCTCTCTTAGTAGAATCCTCATTTTCCTGTGTAACCATTTGACCTAAATGCAGAGTACTGAAGCTAAAAGTCAATACCAGAGGGGTGTTCCATGGTTTAAGATTGCCAGTTAAACTAGTGCTATTTCTGCAGATTTTTTAAATGTGTTACCATGGGAACTTGTCCTTACACACTTGGTCAGCTCTATCAAGAAATCTCAATCAATCAATCATTTTTATTTCAAACAAACAAGCATATTTTTAACTTTCATCGTCATTCATACATTCAAAGTCAATTTCATTTGTTCGAAAAGGAGTAGGCCGAAGTTTTAACTTATGTAGCCCTACCCCTTTCATACATTGTATCACTTACTTATTTTATAT
>JAUYWH010000002.1:18647092-18778870 GCA_034779795.1 Ctenopoma multispine
TATATTATACTTACATACTGTATACAATGTAAAAATCTATGCTCATAATTACACTTATAAGTGAGTCAACAACTCGGCACCAGCCAAAACCGCTTGAGCACAACAGCTTCTCCAGACATCCGTCCACACTACAACATAATCATCTGTTTCATTAGCCAAGTATACAAACATGCAATGAATGATGCTTTGAATAAAACAGAACAAATGGTAAACATGCGCACACAAAAGCAGCAGGGCATTATGATCCAAACTAAAGCAGCTCTGTATAAGTCATATCAGTAATATTACTAAGGTCAGCTCCTGACCTTAGTAATATTACTGATTGCAAGCAATTCATTGTAGTCAGGTTGAAGCATTTTGCTGAAAGCTTTCCCAGAAGAGTCAGGGTTGTTATAGCTTCATATTAATGTCCATAGTTTTTGACTGACATGTCAGGCAATCATATACACATATAATATTTAACATGCAGAGTTTTGACTTTGGATTGTGACTTTTTCTTGACTTTTTGCAGAGAATACTTTTTTTTCTTCTTAAACAGAGCAAACATGAACCCTCTTAATGAAATTATATTTTACATACTTTTGTTAAACCTTGTTTTTACTGACATTGCTGTTGAATAGTAACCAGTCAGAAACTGCTATTAAGTTTATTGAACACATTCATGTTCTTCAGTTAACCTTTCAAACTTCTCTGTCCTCTCTTAGATATTTGAGCTACAACAAGATATCTGTCCTTATGCCGGGGGTGTTCCAGGACCTGCACAAGCTAGAGTGGTTGTATGTTTCTTTTTTGCTTTTTAATTTTCTTTTTTCTTGCATACAGGTAATATATCACAGACATGCATGTTGATGTTTTTTTTTCTTCTGAATCAAACAGTACTGCATCCTCCTGAATCAATACTGCAAGTGAGACTAAAATGATATTCTGTTGTTGTTACAGGATCCTTGAAAATAACAATATTCATCAGATAACCTCCATGACGTTTTCAGGACTGAACTCCCTTGTTTTACTGTGAGTTTATTTCTTGTACTCTACAGTACTGCAGGTTTTTTTTTTTACTTTCCTGTGATGTGACCAAATGTCCTGTTATTTATAAAAGCCATTATTGATTTATTTGATGAAAGAATGACAGTAACGTCTTGCACCTTGCTACCACGTCTTTCACTGATCGACAGGGTTTTGTTGAACAACTCTTTGACAAAGCTTGATGACATCTGTCGAGAAATGCCAAGATTGAACTGGCTGTAAGTAGGATGTCAAGAAATCAAAAGATGTCTCATCTTAGAAGTGACACATCGTTTGATGAATTTATTCTGTCTGTGTGTGTCTGTACATTTCATAACATGTTTTTGCAGGGATTTGGAAGGAAATCTTATAGAAACTATTGAAAATGTCTCCTTCTGCTCATGCAGTATGTTGACAGTTCTGTAAGTATACATTTCCATAATGTAATTGATAGTTTCTGCTTTTTTAGTTTTAACTTTCACCTGAATATTTGTGAGAGGCTTGAAAATTAGTCTTAGTTTCTTGGAATTTGCTGTTAGTAGCTTGTGCGTAAAATCAAATGCTGGCAGTTCGTTAAGTGAGATTAAGAAGATCAAAAAGTAGTAATATGGGCCTTTTTGTGTTTATGCCTTTCTCTAGGGTTTTACAGCGAAACAGGATCAGCTATATACATGCACAGGCTTTCTCAGTCCTCCAGAAACTTGGAGAACTGTAAGTACATTTTGTTTGAACAACAAATTATATGGAGTAAACATCTCAACTTCCTGTATTGTGCAAAAAAAAAGGCTTAGGTGATATATTTACGATGTCGATCCTTTTGAAGATATTCTCTGTGTGATGACTTTAGAAAAGCCAGCAGAACAAAAACCAGACGGAACGTTAAATGCACTTAAGTGACAAATGCATTCTTATTGACCCATAACCCGAGTTCTGTTTTTACTATTTTTAACTGTTCTCATAGGAATTAAAACCTTAATGTCTGTCAGTCTTGAGTAAGATCGTTGCCCACAAACAAAAGTCAAATTCTTGCAACATACAAAGCTTCTTGTGATGCTGTTAAGTGTCGCACATAGAAACCTTGAATTCTCATAAAAATACACTCAGCTGTACACTTTGGAGGCTGTAGGAAATGATGGTCATTCACACTGTTTTGTCACCCAGTGCCCCAGTTTGTCCATGACAGAGTTGAATTCATTAAATTTGTTGCCCGGCTGGATGGATGGATGAATTTCACAAGTCTTTTGCAGTACCATCATTGCAGGACTAAACTCTATAAATAAAAAATGGAAAAGCCAGATTGCATTTAAATTTACTGAGTTCAGTTATAATCCTCAGAAATTAGATTTAGAGACTTGACTTTATTAATCCCACTTCAGGGTAAATTCACCTATTACAGCAGCACAAAGGACGGAAAAGAAACATAAAGTGACCAGTCATCTGAGATAAAATGAAAAAAAAAAGAAGGTGCAATTAAAAAGAAACGGCTATCATTTCAAAAAGTGCATTAATCAATTGGATACAATACAGTGGAGATGAATGTACACTTATCAGCAATACATATGTATTTAAACAATTTGTATTTGAATTTGAATATTTGAACTGATTTGGATGCTTGTAAACTTTTCTCTGGTGTCACTGTTACACCAAACTGATTTTGTAGACGACCACGTCTAAAAAAATTAACAGACAGATCCAAAATGTTTTTAGTGTGCACAGAATTGTATTCTAACACAATGAATTTATAAGCTTTTTATTGCAATAATTATTCACTTATTAGATCATTCTTTGAACTGTAATAAATGTTCCTTTTAGTAGTTTTCGGCAGGCTTTAACTTTATGTCATGTTGTTATAGCAGCAGTGTCAGTTTATCAGTTTGGGATACAGTACATCCGTGCGTTATTAGAGAGCAATGCAATGTACCTCAAAGGACACTGCTCCTTTTCTCTACTTTTTGTTTTACCAACTCATAAGGACAAAGGATATGCCTGCAGATCTTTACTTTTGACCTTTGATGTTGTTGTTGTCACACTCTTGAGGGTTGCACAGTGTGCTCTTGCTGTGATCATTTCAGATCAGAGTACACAGTCTGTGTTTCTTTCATTTTCATGTCCTGTACTTGGCTGAGAGAATGTTTGTAGCTGTTAAAAGCCTCGCGAGTCTTGAGAACTCTTCTTCTAAAGTTTTTTTTCTTTATTGATTTAACCTTTTTTTTGCCTCAGTGGATATTTGAAAGACAGGATGAAAATAAGTAAAATATAAACACTACTGTTTTTTTTAGCATCAGCTAGTATGCCACTTTATCTATACTGTGAACTGTGAAAACATTATTTAAAAGTGCAGTTTGTCTGTCATTTGGAATGGGAGAGAGATTTGTGGATATGTCATGTAGTTTAATTAACAAATGCTTTTGTTACTCTGCCTCAGAGCTCCAGTATTGTCCAAAACAAACTGACCAATGAGCTCCAGTGTTGCACTGGTTGATATGTTCCTTCATTACCATGAGCACAGTGTCCCAACACGTGTGCTGTTTGCATCTGTTAATATCACATCAGCCAAGAACTACAATGTTTAAACAAATGCGAGTACGGTATGTTTGTACTTCCTACCTAACTGGATTCACTCATTGCATTGGACTGGTCATGTGATGTTCATACACAGGCTTTTAGGAATAATGAGAATTCTGGGTTTGGCTTTAAGAAATTATGTTATGAAATAAACTTAATTTTTTTCTCTGTGTGATTAACGTTATGCAATCTGCCCCCTTTATGTTGCAAGGCTTAGAGAGTGAGGATGTTTCAACTCTCTGAAGATCTGTATGCATCTGTCAGAACATCAATAATTGTTTGTTGTTTTGTGTTTTTGTGAAACTGATGTGGATTTGTCTCGGCACAGGGATCTGTCCAACAACAGACTGATGGCGATCCCTCCCAATCTTTTTGTCTTACTGGGAGATTTGCTCCAACTGTGAGTTCCGTTTTACACAAATACACAAGGACATAAAGTACTGTGCTCAACCGCACTTATTCTATATTTATGTTAGAGGGTTTATCTTTTGATGCTTTCACATAATTGCAACTGAGTGATCGGAGCTGATCATTTTGCAAGAATCTAAGTATTTCGGATTATTGCAGTGATATTCCAGGAAATTAGTAAACAGAGACCCGCTTACCCGCATTGGGTGAACCTAAATTAGATTCATACATTAAGCTGTGATGCTGGATGTTCTGTGAGTAATCTGTAATAAATATTGATTCACTGCCAAAATAAGTCACCCTGTGTTTCCCCAGCTGGATGCATAAAGTGAACTTTACAGCAAAGCTAAATATAGTGTAAAACAAGCAACAAGCCAGTAATCGGTTGCATGAGTTGTATTGGATTACATTTTCTTTTTTTTTCTTTGGAATCAATACAAGAAAGGTGGAGACCTGTACTACTAATAAGAGACACTATAGAGAGAGAAAATTACTTATTGTAAATGTATGGTGAAAGTAAATATTGCCAAAAAATGCCCAATACAAAAAGTAGAGAAAATTCTAATACATTTCTTTTCATTTTTAGGAATATATCATACAATCCCATTGTGGAGCTCCAAGTCGACCACTTTGACAAGTTATATAAGCTGAAGTCACTGTAAGTATACTTTGCTGTACATTGAATGACTCCAGCGACTAAGTGCCACCTCTCTGGTGCACATATAACCGTCCAAACATGGTATGATGCTGGATTTGAATAATGAAAAAAGACCATAACAATCTAGAAGAAGGTTGTTATTCTGTCAACATCGTCCTGTTTTGCAAAGGGACTGGAGAGATGGGTTGTTGTTTTTTTTTTGTTATTTGGATTTAATGTGGATAATGCACTTTCTATTGAAATGCGTACAAGTTCACGCAGAGTTCAAAACTGCATGGAAAAAAGTGACCAAAAATGTATTTGAGCTTTTAGAAATGTTTGTCATTTGGTCCTTGAATGGCTATTTGATGAGGAAAGTCTTTGGTGAACAGAGTGTGTGTATGTGTGTGTTTTTAAACACATGTAATAGATGTAATATGTAATAGAGTAGAAATATATATCAATGTACTTTAATGTGTTTCTGTGTATGCAGCATTTGGCAAATGCAAAACCAGTATCTCTTTATATTCCTTAGGAGCATAGAGGGAATAGAAATTGGAAACATACAACGGCGGATGTTTGAACCACTCAAATACTTGACTCATATGTAAGTACTCCATTGTCACGCTTTTTGTTCATGCAGTTTATCTGCATTATTTCATGCGGACTGTCTTGTAGACAGTAGACGTGTCACACATTTTTGTGATTGTGAGTTGCAAGCTAACATCGAATCTGTATGGCTTCTCTTCCAACTGGATGACGATAAAGTCAGGCTTAGTGTAATCCATTTACTCTTTGGGTAAACCAGCTTGAAACCCATGCAGCTCCTGGACAGCATTCAACAGAGAGAAAATAAATTATTTTTCAGCCTTGAATTAAATCGCAAAAGCTCTTCAGGGATTTCTATTCAAGTTCCAGTAAGATGCAGCTAAACTGACACAACAAAAAGTCATCTCTCTTCTTCAACTTCTCTTTCCACAAACATCTTAGTGTGTCTGCTACCTTGGATAATACACAGAAAAACTGTTTCTTTGGTAGAAAGAAAACTCTTTACTTTGAGATATATGGATTAACCAGAGAAACCTGAACAGTATTTCTGGAAATACTTTACTTTGGCCCTGACTGAAATATCTCCTCAGCTTGTTGATAAATTATCATCATGTTTTGTACAGTGATTCATGTTCCCAAGAGGATACATAGTACCTAGTGCCTTTGGTGATCTTCTGACTTTGTAGGAGGAACATGCACATGGTCCTCAGGATAAGTTTGAATAACTTGAATATAACTTTCCATATAGTGCCATTATGAGGTCAACATTTCAATTTGGTTTAAAATAAATACTAGAAATGTGACCATGCTGACCCACTATATTAACCTGCTAAACATCATGATAACATAAATAAATATATATATAAATAAATAAAATCTGGTTGTTTTTGCAGTTTGGATGAACTGATTGACTGTAAAAACTGTTCCCCTTTCTTCTGTTTTTTTGTGTTCCCCCTTTTTACTAGCCAGGGCTGTAACAGTGGCTTTCCTTCATACTTAATCTGTTATCACAGCTACTTCAAGAAGTTCCAGTACTGTGGCTACGCTCCTCATGTGCGCAGCTGCAAGCCAAACACTGATGGCATCTCATCCTTCGAGGACCTGCTGGCCAACATCGTACTGCGGGTCTTTGTATGGGTGGTGTCCGCCACCACCTGCTTCGGCAACATCTTCGTCATCTGCATGCGCTCATATATTCGTTCAGAGAACAAGCTCCACGCCATGTGCATCATTTCGCTCTGTTGTAAGTGGCACTGCGTTTAAAGATGAAGTGTGGAAGAGAAACACACTCATCACTTTAATTAGTTTTTTAATTTTAGAAAATGTACTTTACCGCGGTGGCACAGTTATCGTAATGCGTTTCTGTGGGTCATATGGTATATTGAGTGTGATATTCACCTCTCAATACATATTTTTATAAATATAAATAACTGGTGGCACTTTGCTTAATCAACACTAGTTCAGAGTTCACCCACATTCATATTCAACACTTCAACCTAAAGTCTATTTGTGCCACATCCAACTACAGAAAGCATTTATTAACATAGAGGGTATTTTAAGTACTTTAACGATTTGTCACACTGTACAGTGAAAAACTCAAAAACCTACAGTACTTATTTTTGCCTGCCTTATAATAAACCAACCCAATACGCAGTGAATGTGTGGATAAAATCAAACACCACAAAAAGAAATAACATGCGAAAAATGACCAGAAAATACATAGATAACAGTAGAAAGAAAGTAAAACTGCAGTAGAGAAACCCACTAATCAAAGACACGGGGAAGCACCACAGAGTAGAAATGACTAATTGTGAAAAACACAAAGGTGCAGGTTCCTTGCTTCCGAAATAAACAGGCAGCAGGAAATTTGAAACTACTTTGCAGTTTCATCAGCGTTGCCTTCATATTACACACACTGTTAGACACTGTCATTGATATTACTAAATGTAAAAATAATAAAATCTCATTCCAAAATGTGATGTCTGCCAAAGGAATTAAAATATTCACATAGTCAGCTAACTACTCAAGGATCACAGTTCAGTCAAGTCTGTGGTGGATTCAGTAATTGCTTTTTCAGTTACTGATATGCCAAGATAACAGAGAAGATATCAGCAGTGCAGTATTTTTTATGTCCGTTTATCTTAAATGCAGTACTGTATATGACCCAAGACTTTATGTAGTTCTGGAATATAGCTCACTCCTACTAAACCACTATTAGCTTAGAGCATAGTGTGTGAAGAGCTGTCATTAAGATATGAACTGTTTGCTGTTTGTCTTTAGGAAGTAAAGTAGAATTAAAGAGGTTCTGAAGTTTGCTGGGTTGTAAAGGACAGTTTCACAGTAACTGTAGCAGGTATCTGCTCTCTTTGCTGCCACATTCACAGTGCCATGCAGCGGATGGCACTTGTTGTTCATTATCTCGCTTTAGCGCTCACTTAATACATCGACCTTTAAAGGTTTATCACTAGAATGTCAGTGGGGACCGTTTTCTGTAGTAATACTAACTTCTGGGGCCTGAGACCAAACAAAAACAGAGCTTAAGGTAATTAACACACGAGAAATAGTTTAGATATTTTTCATTCTTTACCTCATGTGAACAACAAAGGATTATGTCTCTTCATGCGAGTAGGATGTGTCTGGATATTGTTTTTAATCCTGTTATTAAAGCAGTGGAACAGAGTTGAGTCTGGAGATAGGAGGAGGAGCTTTCCTAACACATTTACTTTCTGAGTATCCACACAACTGGGCCCAAGGTTCCCTGTATATTCTCTGTCCTGTCTTCAGAGTTGTTTTTAGACATAGTCAACATAGCCAGTGGCCTAGGATGCCACATGCCTGAGGGGCAGAAAAGGAGGAGGAAGAAATGTTTAGAAATGATTTTCATGCTTTTAATATTATATCGTCTGCCACCCAATGCAGTCATTACATTATTAATCCAAATAAAATGCAAAAACTACACCTAAATGTGTAGTTAATTTGCTCATTTTGGCCATTTAAGAGTAAGATATGTGCAACGTTTGATTCATTCACACCAGGATAATTCATACAATGCACTGTATATATACTTATATTTACAAATATACATGTATGTGTACAATGTGTCTCCAACTCAAATTATGTGAAGATTATTACACATCACTGTTCTCCATGGCAGTGTGTGAAGGCACAGCGTTCTGAGTGAATGACCTGCAGTCATGAAATATTTCTTTAAAAACAGCTCAGCTACAGTTAATTATGACAGCATAGCTGTGAATGATGCCAGTAAATTGCCTTTTTTTTTTTTCGTTTCTATTTGCAGGGAAACACAGTGAAGCATTTAACCAAAGTTAATGCTGAGACCAGCATTCACTTTCAGTTCTGCCCATTTTGGACTCAGACCAGTGGAGTCAGCAGGGACCAGCTTTAATCTTAACTTTTTAATCTACTTGTGAGCGGACTTTACAGAAAAGTAAACATATTTAGAATAATTCTGCGTTTATCTAATCTAAAGATTAAATAACAGATACAAAAGCTGCTAAAAAATGCTAAAATACTATGTTGTATAGCATTTAGAGTTACAGTATTGATCCAGGTTATCCCATATTGCAGGTGCAGATGGGCTGATGGGAATCTACCTCTTCATGATTGGTGCGTATGACCTGAAGTTTCGAGGCGAGTACAACCGGCACGCTCAGGCCTGGATGGACAGCAGTCAGTGTCAGGTCATCGGCTCTTTGGCCATGCTGTCCACTGAAGTATCGGTCCTGCTCCTCACTTATCTGACTCTGGAGAAATACATCTGCATCGTCTACCCATTTAAATACTTAACACCTGGCTGGCGACGAACTGTCACCATCCTTCTTGGTATTTGGGTGTTTGGTTTTATTATTGCCTTCCTGCCACTGGCCTGTAAGGGGCTATTTCGCAACTTCTATGGGACCAATGGTGTTTGCTTCCCACTGCATTCAGAGCAGCCTGAGACGTTATGGGCCCATGTTTACTCCATCGTCATTTTCCTGGGTGGGGATTTGAACTCTCATGTCCTTGTTTTTTTTTTTTGTTTATTCATTTGCTCTCCAACACTGTCTTTGTATTTATGTACATGTGGATGCAAAACATGGTTATAAATGACTATGTACTATTACAGTTGTAAGACAAATCCAGAAACTAACCAAATATCTCTCTTTAGGTTTGAACCTGGTGGCATTTCTCATCATTGTTCTATCCTATGCAAGCATGTTCTATAACATCCAGAGAACAGGCACTCAGACCACAAAATACAGCAACCACATCAAGAAAGAGGTGACCATCGCCAAAAGGTTCTTCTCTATCGTCATTACTGACTCCCTTTGCTGGATCCCCATTTTCATCCTCAAGATCCTGTCACTGCTGCAGGTGGAGATTCCCGGTATAGTAGAAGTGCTAAAACCATTTAAAGGAATATTCCATATAAAAGTCTGCATTTTAGGTATCGGATACAGTGGTAGCACTTTCCAGTGTGTTCTTTCACATCAGCAGTCAGTTTGGATTCACAGCAGTTGATTGAAAGTTGCATTAGTTCTGACACATTATAGTTCTGATGCATGACCAGAGTATAATGGTCCTTCACCACATTTGATGCAGAAAACAATGAAAAGGCTCAGCTAGTACAGAATGTGGCTCTTAGACTTCAGATCGCATTACTTTGCTTTGCCACACTGGCTACATCTTTGTTAACATGAATGGTTTGAAGATTGTATTGAGTTTACTTTTAAATCTCTTCATGGTCAGGCTTCACATTTCCCTCTCCAGAAGCTGCTGATTGTTCCTGTATCTTGATATTAAACTAGAGGGGATCATGCCGCTGGTATCAGAACGCCTAAGTTCTTCATTGACCTGTCTGATGAGCTTTAGTTCTCTTTCTTTAAATTACTTTTAAAAAAACAACTTCTGTAATTTAATGCTTTATAATATGTTTGTAACTTATCCAGAAATGCATATATATCATTACTATTCCAGTGACTACCAAGACCCAGGGAAGAAAAGGACTTTATACATTTCTGAACACTTCACAACTTTTTCAGTTATTCTTTATTCCTAATATGCTAAAAAAAAATATCATTGCTTTGCCGGCAATTAGCAATTAACCCCTTGCCAGATGTCCAGGTTTTTAAGTTCTGAGGACACTATATATTTTCAGAGATACTGTACATGTAATATGCATTTCATTTGCATTTTATAGGCAGAGATGTGGATTACAGTTCGTTTTTGAGGATGTTTAATAAGCTAATGACTTTAGGCTGCTATTCGAATCTTTTACAGTAACAATATCATACTCTATGGGATATTCCTTGACATATTTAATTTACTGTGTTTTATCTTTTATAATTTATCTTACAGATTACTAAAAGCCTTCTTCAAGGGCTTTTTCAGGGGTCCTAAATGACCTGTTGCTGTATAAAGAGTATTTAACACCTTACTGAACTGGCACTGTTGACTTTTATTGTTGTGCAGAACCCATCGCATATATAGTCCACTGAGCTGTGGCTTCTTAATTAGCTCCCTTGTCAAGATACAAGAGATTTTCATTGATAAAAGGCTCCCAACACAAACCTCTGTTACTTTATTTCTTTCTCTATCTGTCTTCTTTCGCTTCATTGGCAGGCACCATCAGCTCCTGGGTGGTCATATTTATACTCCCCATCAACAGCGCTCTGAACCCCATCCTTTACACGTTGACCACGCGGCCTTTCAAAGAGACCATTCTGCAGGTTTGGGCTAACTACCGGCAGAAGAGGCCCCTGCTTAGTGGTCAGCAAGCTCATCCGCCGTCGCTCACCTGGCAAGAAATGTGGCCCTTACAAGAGAACAGCCATGGCCTCGCCCCGGGGCACCCTCTGGAAACAACAGGCACGCTGGCTAAGCTCACCCCTGTGGAAAATACCAACGATGGATACAATGACATTACTGCGTGCACTCAGCAACAGAAGCAACATACAGTGCTGTCAGTGCGCTCACAGAAACAAACGGTGTCTGACACGCTCACACATAACCACATATACACAGAAACAAATGAAGAAACAAACAAATAAACATGAATCTGTTCATAATGTCACCACAGTGTCACCTCCACCAGTTAAATGTGATTCTGGTTCATTTATCTCAGCAAAATAAATATGTGTAAAACCCACTTTTCAAAAGGACAGTCCATCATTTGTACCCAGATTTCTTTTTGTGGTTGAAAGTCATTAGTATTAGTTGGTGTTTTGTTTTTTTTTAATCCCACAGTGTGCATGCTTTGCCCAAGCAGCAGCCTTCACGGCAGAAGGGTGAAGTCAGTGCAGAAACCCCTTATATGGCAGTAGAGTCTCTCTAATGAAGGCTACATGCTGGGTCCAAACAAATCTCTTATCAATACAGAACAGAAGGCCTGCTCCACTTATGGTGTAGCTTTTGTTCTGCTGGCTTTCATTGCTCAGTTTAATTTCTCACTGAAGGATTCTTTCATCATTTCTTCTAAAAGCTGAAACATGATACAGGAGAAATCTGTTCTGAGTATTATTGAATATTAATTTACTACAATACTGGCAAGTGAAATTTGAAAAAGTTTTTGAACAATAATGAGAGGCAAAATACTGTGTTTTGCTCAAACTGGAGCTTCCTTTGAAGCATTTTGCACTACTGTGGCTAAGACCGTTCTGAATACACTTCATTTATTTATTTTATTGTAGAATAAATTTGGATAAAATCTATCTGTGTCTAACTTTTTAGAAGCACGAGTGAAGGAAATCTGCTATGCTACAGTTGAGATTAATGTAGAAAATGCTAGGTTAAGTAGTCAGATATTCTGAATATACATTATACCATTATCTCATTAAGGTTTATGTGACATTTTGTTAAAGTACTGATGCACATTGTCAATAATATTTTTTTCATAACATATTAAAGGATGTTTCTCCATTGATATTTTATCCAATTAAACAAATTCATTTTCCTGCACAAATTACACTTCAATATGTAAGAAATACTATAAATTGTTGACGTGGAGATTCACGTCCAGACTTCTCTACAGCCTTTGTTACTGTTCGCTCTCTACACTGACAACAGCTTAGAGTGATATTACATCATTCACAGGTAACTCGGTGTTACATCAGCTGTGGGTGGCTCATTTGAATTGACTCCCAAATACTGCTGAGTGAGGCTCATAGATTTGTATTTTGTCCTTAATAAGCAGACGATGTGCATTTTTATTAAACATGTATGTTGTGTTAACAGTGAGCATTTTCTTCATAGCCAAAACCTGCAACTTTCATTATATAAGAAGAAATTAGATTAAAAAGAGCATTATATGTCTCTTTGTCCTAAAAGACAAGTATAATTCAGTCCCTCCTTTTGTGGCAGCTTTCATTGATTGCTACGGCAGCACCCAGCAAAGACAGTCTGAGTAGACATGGCAAGTCTCCTGTGTAGCACCATAATTACCCTCTTCTTCTGATGCTAGAGTAGTGGTAACATGACTTAAATTCCATAATGGTACAAGTGCTTTTCTTTTGACTGAATATGAGTTTTGGTTCTGATCAAAATGGCTAAATACTATCTTTTAATTATTTTGTACTTGTCCTCAAATGCTGGCTGAGCCAAACTACTGTGGGTACCAAAAATGAAAGTTGTCTCAGGTAAATGAAATAAAACTTACTCACTGCTACTAGCACATGACAAATTCCAACTGGATATAATAAGGTTTCAGTAGGCTGCATGCACCAGGATCCAGTATTCTACTGCATAGTTAGCAAGTGTGAGATGTGACTGCATGGCACTCATACAAAAAATAAATACATTTCTGACATATGATGTAAACTATTTGGAATTATAAACTGCAACATTGCATTTATTTATTGTTGATTATATGGGAATATTTGCTTTACCGTGTCATTTTTGCATTATTGTTGTGACTGCACAACTTCCTGCCGAAATAACATTCACCTGTTAACGCTATTATTTTATTGGCCAGACATTTGATGAGGGAAATAATAACAAATATTACAAAGTATTGGTAATTCGTTCAGGTTGTGAATCAAAGACCTCTGTGGATGTTCTGTTTGTTTACTGTTTCTAAAATAACTTTATGTTTGAATTAGTGATAACCCTGATACTAATATGATTAAAGAATTTCTAGAAAAAAAAAGAAAATCTGTTGCTAATTCTTCTGGTTGCCATGATGAGGATTTATTGGACTACAGAGAGTTTACAGAGAGTGTATGATGCATACGAGCACATTTCAGTTTTGCTTGGAGGCAACAAAAATCATTATTAGTGTTTACATTATGCTACATTATTTGTTTTCATTTATGCAGCAATGAAATTGAGTTTGATCAAGGGCCACAAGTGGGTCTGTGGTTCACTGTGGATTTTAAGTGACAGTCACATTTCATACATACATTTTACTGTCTTCATGTTACAGTAGTGATTCAGAATAGACTACATTTCTCAAACATTTGACATTTGTGGTTGCAATTATAATAATAATAATTATTATATTTTATTGATCCCCTTGGGGAAATTCCTTGTGGACAGGCCGCCCCCTTAGGTGTCAAGGCTTAAGGGTTCAGTGTCTTACGGGTACATGTGGCCTGGAATCAGGCAGGGATCGGGAAGTGAACCACCAACCCTGGGGCTCACAGGAAATTGGTAATTGCTGACTGCCCTACCTACTGCGTCACTGTCGCCACAGGCTAACGAAGAGTTGCCTCATCTGTGTGAAAGTAACATTTTGGAACAGTGTATTTTCAAGCCTCCAACAGCAGGAAATCCTACTTGTTGGAACAAACAGAGTAAATAGTATGAGCAGAGACAGCCACCACTGCTTAACAATAGCGACAGAAAAGAGCAGAGGTTCAAATCACATCAGCAGAATTCTGCGCCACCTGTAGGCAAATACTATGACAGCTATATTTCTTGTTGAATTTTGATTCTAGGTACCCGATTCGCATCATCAGCCATCGCTGCAGTTTGTGTTCAATGCCATGTAACACACACTGAACTATAATGATGGTCATGGGAAACATTACAGGAAAGCATTGGCATATAAGCATAATGTTAGTATTTTTGCTGTGTGAAGCAAATACTCACATTGTTTCTAGCATAAATATAGACATTCTTACATCTTATATCAACAAAATATATATGTGCATTAGGATAAATAGAGGCTGATCGTCAGCACACTTATATATACATATGAGATGTATATCACATACAAAACATAGTAGTTAATAAAAGTATGTAACACTATTTACCTGCAGTTGGAGCAAGTTATAAAAAGCAGCTACTTTCTTTGCTGTTGTGGCGAATTTCAAGCCTGCTAAATGTGGTTGTAAATAAGACTACAAGCTATTTTCTTTTAGTACTGCACAGAAATATGATCATAGAGTATAAATAATTATTTTGCTCATAGAACAGTGTGCATTTATGTAGCATAATCTTTTTAAACTGGTTGTGCAAAAAGATTTTATACATCCACTGGGTAACTCTAAGAACATGAAAAAGTGAACCTCAATAGTTTAACCTCATATTGTTAACAATACCGTGCATTCTAATTACTTGTATAGACCTTTTCCTCATCAGCGTCTAATCTTTAGGATTAATTTAGTCTGCTAACAAAAGGTGACTGTTTAATAATCTACATTTTGTCCATTAAAACTATGTTTTGTACTGATTTTGCTATTTGTATCATAATGTTGAATGTAATGCTTGAGGATGTAGTTACTTTTAGTTTAAATTAGTATAATGTATAGCTTGAGTTGTAGCTACACAGGCAGCACTTTCAAATTAATATGTTTTTTTTCTTTTAATAATTCCTGTCTAGAAATTCCCCAGCTGGTCTGGTGGCTTAAACTTGGACTCAACTTCACCTTATCAACCACTACAGCACACTACACATTTTTTACCTGTACCAATAAAGATGTTTGTAAAGTAATTATAACTCTTCTGTGCATATTTTGTTCAACTAAGTATAAAATTCTGTGGAAGACGACTTGTAAATACTTGAATTTATAGTAAAAGTGCTGTAACAATGATCTGTGAATTCATTGTTTACAGAATGTGTGTATGTTCCCATTCACACACATAAAGAAAAATACAGAAAAGCCAGCAGTTCATATTGATTTATTGTATTGATTTGTTGTATTAACCTGTGCTGTACAATAAAATTACTTTTAAAGGTTGATTTTGTATTTTTTTTCTTTATTAAGTACAATCTGCACAGGTAGTACATATACAGGCAGCTTTAGAAAACCTCATGTAGCTGAATTCTAATTAGAAAAATTAATTTTTTTAGTGGGACCAACTGAGATGAAAATATAAGAAACTTGATTTCACCATATTGGTGAAAGGTAAACATGAATATTTATTTTTTGTAGTATTTTTACTTGAGTATTTCCTTTTTCTGCCAATTCATTTTTCAACTTCATACAACTTCACTACATTTCACAAGTAAATATTGTACTTTACTTAGAATCATATCAATCATCATTTGTCTACCTCCTACCTTTATATGGACTGTGGAGAGTGTAACAATACATTAAATATAATAAGCATTTAAATAACTATTTAAATAGCTATTTAAATGTGTCATTAAATAAATAAATACTGAAATTACTTCACACATCATTTATTAAATATATCATTTATTAAATAAATACATAACCAAATAGGTTAATTTAAAGAAAGTATATATTTTTATTTCATTACTCATTTATTTAATTCATGGTCTGTGTTGTGTTGCTGCACATAATGAATTAATTTTATCTGTCACTTTTACCCATCAAACTCAGTGGGCGGGTTTAACACTGTTTCTAGTCAGACGATTGGCTTTTTCTAAACGTGGTGTTTTTTCCCTATAGATGATCTGAATGAGTTGCTAACAGGTTGGTGAGAGACTTTCTAAACTTGATATTAAATCTGGATTAGCTGATACAGAATATGTGAACAGTAAAACATAGGAATTTATTGAAGTTTTTGAAGTTTTCAGCCTATTACGTCCTGTATGAATTACTTTTAGGCAGTTAAAAATATATTTAACTGAACAGGATACCTGTCCCCGTGTTGCCAGATAAGACAGTGAGCTGTGCCTTGGTAGCCTATATATCTGTGTTGATTCAAAACTTAAAAACTAAAACAAAATAGTCAAAACAATCAGTTAAAACAAAGTTTGCACTGTCTCTTTAACCGTGCGCAGGTACCACGAACCAGAGCGCAGCAGTGGCGCAGTTTTTCACGCTCTCTGATGTCACTGTTATGAGACGTATTTTGTAAGGCGTGTTGAGTCAACATTTGCTTGCAGGGTGTGTGGTTTACACGTTTTCCTCCACTGACGGCGACGTGACGGCATCACAACTCCAAGTCGCCTGATTTAAAAAAAAAATTAATAACAAACGCTGTCTGCTAGTGAGCTTTACGCTAGCTGACACAAAATGTTTCCAGCTAGCAGATATTCATGCCAAGGTATGTCAGCTAATACCTAGTTAGCTAACATATAGTGGGTTTGTTGTGCTTGATATGGACATAGGTTAACTGCAAACTTTGTCTTTAACAGCAGTGTTGCTGTTTTTCTTTTTCCAGCAGGGTAAACTAGTGAATATTTTATGCTCATTTCTACAATTGATTGTCGGCTTTCTACACATGCTAACGTTAGCACTAGCCGAAATATCCCAGTATGCTCACTGACTTTAGCATCAAGCTAAAATGTAGGTTAAAGTTCAGCCACAATATAGGTCATTTAAACAGTGTCTTGTGCGATGTTTTTATGCCCATTGTGGCGCTTTTGAGAAATGAACTCATGTTGTTAGTATCTTGACGTCGTATTAAATGTTATTTAAGTATTTGTGACTTAAGAAGCATGTTTATTCGCAGCATTGGACCTTGAATTTAGCTTAACAGTAGCCACATATGTCATGCTGCTAACAAGCTAGCAGGATGTTGCTGCTGCAAAGTAGCTACGTGCAGATTGGCAGGTTCAATACATTATCTTCCAGAAGAGCTTTCTGTTTGTCCCTGCCACGAGTTTGTCATCAGGTGCAGCTAAACCACTGTCTAGATGGACACACACTGTCTAGATGTTATACAGCTACATGCACACCAATTCTGGACTTAACTAGGGCTGTTTTCTCCTTTGCAGCCCACAGATGTATCAGGGCTTTGAAAACAGTACAGACAGAGCATACTACCCCTCAGCTGTACACAGCACTACACAGAAGGACATGTTCGTCAGTGTCAGCACCTCGCATCACAACACACTATACCGTCCACCCCCGGGACAAAGATCCCAGATGGGAAGGTAAGACACTGCATTATCTACAGTCACTTAAAAAGTCATGTTATGTTCCACACTTAAGACTGCAAAACATTGCAAACTGAATCTGCCTCTTTTTTCATAGGTCATGTTGTTCATATTGAACATTTCTTTCTTATTTCGTCTCTTACACAGGAATCGAAATGGAGAGGTTTGCCGATGAGGCAGATGTGGTAATAGTAGGTGGAGGGCCTGCTGGTCTATCGGCAGCCATTCGTCTGAAACAGCTAGCCAATGAGCATAACAAGGAGCTGCGTGTGTGCCTTGTGGAGAAGGCCTCTCAGATTGGCGCACACACTCTGTCAGGAGCCTGTCTGGAGCCCAGTGCACTCTTTGAGCTCTTTCCTGATTGGAAGGAACGAGGAGTGAGTGTCTTGTTTTGTCCTTATTTTTCGGGAGTTTGTTGTATGGATTGATGTCTCAATTGATCTTCTTTCTTAGCAGTAGAAATGTTTCAGTTGTTTCACATTGTTTGTATGCTGTAATATATTATGGATGTGTGTATAAAAACAGACACATTTTTCTTAGTATTAAAAATTGAAGATGAAAATATCAATATAAAGAGTTTTGTAATTGTTAATTTATTTAATAATACTTAAATCTTTATGAAGGAAAACTCTCAGTAAAACTTACTGTTCTTACGTCAGGCACCTCTGAACACTCCAGTGACCGAAGATGTGTTCAGCATTTTAACAGAGAAACACAGAATACCTGTCCCCATGTTGCCAGGTAAAAAAAACTCTCATAATCTCTCATAAAAAATGCTATAATACTCTTTCACTTTTAAGCTGTTCCACTGGTCTGACAGGCTTTCACTACAAGGGGGGTGTTTTATTCATAACTCCATGCTTTCATTTACAGATCTGCATTGCATTTGTATTAACTACAATGTGTTATTTACTGTTGGGAGTAAAGAGGTTTCAAACAAGTTAGTGTGTAGGTACCTTAAAGCAGATAGGATGTGTGTGCATTTCAATGTAAGTGAAGTGCTGTAGAGGAGGAGGGGTAGCACTCAATTGGTTATTGTGTTTTTTAATATGCAGACATTCCTGATGTAGCACACGAGGACAGCGTGTGGAAATGTTCACAAAATAATTTACTGTCACACTTTGACCAATCCTGAAACTGTGTCGGGGACAATTAAAAAAGTTAGCGCTGTGATCACCTGCAGAAATGCGCACAGACGTTCTCACCGTGGAGATGTTCTTATGTTCATATCACATCAAACGCACTGGAAATCATTCTACATACAGCTGGAAGGTTCCAGACTGTAGAAAACAGAAGTTTTGATGTAACCTTTTTCTTTTTATCTGTAGGTCTGCCCATGAGGAACCATGGGAACTACATTGTTAGGCTAGGTAACTTTGTGCGCTGGCTGGGGGAGCAGGCCGAGGAGCTCGGAGTAGAGCTGTACCCTGGTTATGCTGCAGCTGAGGTGAGACCTCCATTAAATTTATTTGATGTGCTGAATAACAATTGCCTTGAGTTCAAAATGTTTTCTTCTATTGTACAATACTAAAACTAACACAGTAGTTGATGACTGTGGTTGTGTAGATCATGGACACCACTCATCACACATTTACAAAGCATAGTGAGTTTTTATTATATATTTATATAATTTCTTTAAATTAATATTAAGTCACTATAAATGGCTAATGTTTCAGGTGATAATAAGTTTACCTGCATCAGTTGAAGCCAAAAATAATAGTAATTCACTAATCAGTCATTGTAATTAAATTTTTAATTAACAGTCTCCCAGGAACTGCAAATGTTAAACTTTATGCTTATTACTTTTATCCAGGTTTTGTTTCATGAAGATGGAAGCGTAAAAGGAATTGCCACCAATGATGTAGGCATTGCCAAGGATGGCTCACCGAAGGTAGTGTAGAATAAAAAGTAAATTTGATTACACTGTCACATAGTTAATGCTGTGTGCTTGGATACATAAACAGTAATTCAGTGAAGTATTATCTGTATTATACCAATATCACATGTTGTGATGATTCTCCGTATGTTAAAATTGATAAGATACTATATTTCAGATGGTTTCTGTGTTATATTTAGGTCAGCCTCATTTATAGATGGTATTTATGCATTCTGTTTCTCTGATGGTTTAGGATGTGTTTGAAAGGGGGATGGAGCTTCATGCGAAAGTCACATTATTTGGAGAGGGCTGTCATGGTCACTTGGCCAAGCAGCTTTACAAGCAATTCAGCCTGCGTGAGAACTGTGAACCCCAGACCTATGCCATCGGCCTGAAGGAGGTAAATAACGTGCCGCTTGCATCTTCGTTGGCGACCTACATTTTGTTTCCTCTTAATCTGATTTGACTGATTATTTTTAACGAGCAACGGCAATGCTGAGTACAAAAATAAAAGCAGGTGTTGCTGTAAATTCACAAATTAGCTCCAGTCATTGTATGAAACAAATTCAGAAACCTGCTCTACATACATCGTGTTTATCTTTCAGAAAAACAGGATTTGTGTCTAACAGCCTGAGATATATATACTACAGCGAAGTGTATAGTGTTATATAAATATATATAATATAAAGTGTACAGTGTTACAACGCCAACCCTATAGTACTGTAACTGCTAAGAGTGTTAAGTCTACAACTGTAGTTCTATACACTTTAAACCACATGATTATATCACATTTGAACTAAATATGTGTTTTACTCTCATCCTTGCTGGGAACTCACATTTTTTCCAAGCCGGTGAGTGAATGTGCGTCTAAAAGGGGTATAAACTATGAAGGTAGAAATACTCAGTTTGATGAGACATTTTTTTTTGTCCCTTTCTTTTTTAGCTGTGGACAATTGATGAGAAGAGGTGGAGGCCAGGCAGAGTGGAACATTCTGTGGGTTGGCCCCTAAATAGAAACACATATGGAGGATCCTTTCTGTATCACCTGAATGAAGGGGAGCCACTGGTGGCCTTGGGCTTTGTGGTGAGTGTTTTCTGACAGTGATATAAGAGTTTTGAGAGCTGAATGTCTTACAGGCAACAAAATATTGTAGGATTATTACTGAACATCTGAATAAATGGTCATGATGGTGCAGTTTTATATTACTATATAAACTGATGAGTCAAAACATTACACATGACCACATTCTCATTATCAATATTCTATCAGTCTTTCGTGTCTCACCTTGTGTGTGTAACCCAAAGTCAATCAGGTTTTCACACTTGCCAAAAGTTTTCTTTTTCAGGTTTCTCACCTTATGCTACTCATTTGCTGTGAGAACCAATTATTTCTCAAACCTGGACAGTCGTTATTGCAGAATCAGCGTTATTCATTCATCATAGCATAATGATGTTTTGGCTCAGATGAGTTATTGTTTTTCTAAAGAAGTGTTTAAATCATTTTATCTGTTACAGGTTTGATCTCTACCTGTACTGTTAACTTACAGTACCCCTTAATTTTAAAAGTAAAAGTACTGTAGAAATTCTGTGTTTATAAGAAAAAAGGCAAGGAAAACAATTTTCCTAAATTTAGAAGCATTTTTGCAGAGCCTCTTGAGCTGTTCCAGACTTGATGAGGGAACATTGTTGAACATTTGAGTTCAGGTCAGCAATTTTAGTCATGATGCACAATAACTGATTAGATAACAGCTTGGTCCTGATTGTGTTTTTAAAAAGAATTTAACCCTTCAGCGCATTGTACTGGATTTGAATCAATTTCTTGGCTACAGCATTGCTTCAAATTAAATTTGTTCTACTTGACATTATTTGAATTAAACCAGAAAACTCTCCTCCCCCTCCAGGTAGGTCTTGACTACACCAACCCTTACCTAAGCCCCTTCAGAGAGTTTCAGCGGTGGAAACACCATCCATTTGTATCTCGTACTCTGGAGGGAGGCCACAGGATTGCATATGGTGCCAGAGCCCTGAACGAGGGAGGATTACAGGTACCCATATACTATATATTTTCAGCATTAATAATAATTGTCATAAACCTTAATTGTCGAATTTCTCTATTAACTTGCCGTTTACAAGATAAAACTGTGAGCAGTGGAACAAGCTAAGCGTTTGCTGTCATATAAAATAAATGGCACCAGACTGACCTAATCTACATGTCACAAGATTAAGTGTCAGTGCAGCCATGCCACTGGGGAAATCAGAAAATGTACTTAGTTTGTGTAATACATGGAAGATTGCTGCGTGTGACTCCATTAAACTGCCCAGTTCCCCTAAAGACGTTATTAAAATGTAATACTACTTTGATACTGAAGTAAAGCCATCAGTAGAACTCTAAATTTAGAGTCTAATTTACTCTGCAAACAAATCAATGTTGTTGCAGCGCAATGGCATCGGAAAGTAGCTACTAATTAAATGAGTCAGATACATTACGCTGTGTGTGATTTATTTATTGTTCACATCAAATGAGCTTGTAAGCTTGTAAAAAGGTTAATTGAATTTTTTTTTCTTAGTCAGTCTCATTTTGTATATTCCAATACAAGGATAGATAACATTGTTTGATCTGTCACAAATGAAATGCCACTCATACTGGTAAAGACCCAGAATTTGAATTTGACTACATTACAAGTTTCTAGTCTGAATAAAACATACAGTAGTACACTAATGAATTTAGTAACGGAAATTAAGTGTTTCACTGTGAAAAATAAAATAAAACAATGTGTCTGCAGTAAGAAAGTAAAATAACACCTTAGTTTTTGAGTAGTTTTATATCATGTGTATATATGTATTGATTAACTGTTGTAATTTTACAACTAGGAGTGGGTGATATAGCCTCAAAATTACATCACGATACTTCATGGTAATTTATGAAGCTATATAAAAAAGTGACTGAACAACAGATTATCTGTGATTCCAGCAGCAGTTATTAATGCAAACAAAATAAAAGGCATTTTTCATCCTTCATTTGCTGTGAGAAGGACAGTATATCATCATAATTATGAAGGTAGCACGAGGAGGTGAACATCGTGTATTAAAGCTCTTTAAAGTTAGTGCTACAAAGCTGGGTTGCACCAGGCTAAATGTCAGGTTGCACTATTTGTCGGCTATGAAAAAGGTCAGTCAGTAAACTTTTGAATATGTTTTCCAAGCAACATGAGTAAATTGAAGAAGCTCATCAGGGATGGATAAAGAAACTGCAGGTGCAACCATCAGAAAAAAAACTACAGTGTCAATAAAAATGTCAGATGTGAAAATGATCTTCAGCATACTTTCAAAAAAAAAAGGCAGCAGTCACAGGTTGAACCAAGTCATTAGGGACATAGTGTAGAGCACTGTACACTGTAAATAGTCTGACATGGCAGCAGAATATATCTATCATTGTTGCACTGTTTTATATATGAGTTTACATGCACTTAAGTAATCAGGTTACTCAAAGAGAGCAGACGGGCAGCAGGGTTTGCATGCACACTGCTGACTTGTTTTTCTGTGTTCGTGTAACTGCAGAATGACAGCCCTAAGGGGGGAGAGAGGATTCGAGAGTGGGGAGAGACACAGCTGATACAGAGTGCAAACTGTCTGAATAAAATAAATCAGCAGTAGAAAACAACTTATTCACTTTAGACATTGGGCTTTTAATGTTGTTCTGTGCGCTAGAAAACAAAAAGGCATCATAAGTCATTGTGTTGTTATCTCATTGATATTGCGAAATGACAGTTTCTTTTTTTATCAGGTCAAAATTGAAACAGTTATTATCACGGATGGTGTCGTATCACACTGCTAGCTACAAGTAAGAATAGCCACTGCTCATTTAATTGGAAAGGTCAGTTGAGCTGGTTGTCCTGTGGAAGTTTTCCAGACATTTCCAGCTGGGGCAAGACTCCAGATAAAGAGATTATATCCTATGTGAGCAGGGAATACCTCAGGATTGTCCAGGAGGAGCTGCCCTGGGAAGAAGGACTTCTGTCTTTGGGCCACTGTGAACTTGTACAAGCAACACAAAATTAATGTCTGGATATAAATAAAAGCTCACTTAGTGATATGTATGTATTCACATGTGGTAATTGATTTATAGTTAATAATGTCTGGCAATAGTGGAATTATGGACATGCTGATGGTGTATTTGCTCAAGATGCACAACACTGAACACCTAATTTTTGAAATCCAGTTTGAAGTTTAAGGTCTCTGAAAGTAGAACACAACTAAGTTAAAAATGGGCTTGAGCTCGCTCCTCTTCCTCTCCAGTCTATCCCAAAGCTGACTTTCCCTGGAGGGCTGCTGATTGGCTGCAGCCCTGGTTTCATGAATGTCCCAAAGATCAAAGGGACCCACACAGCTATGAAGAGCGGCATGCTGGCTGCTGAAGCCATCTTCCCCAAAGTCACAGCAGAGAGCGTGGATTCAGAGACGGCAGGTACAGACTTTAAGAAACTGTCAATAATCATGAAGGAGGTGAACGTCCTGAATTAAAGCTCTTTAAAGTTAGTGCTACAAAGCTGGGTTGCACCAGGCTAAATGTCAGGTTGCACTATTTGTCGGCTATGAAAAAGGTCAGTCGGTAAACTTTTGGATATGTTTTCCAAGCAACATGAGTAAATTGAAGAGGCTCATCAGGGATGGATAAACAAACTGCAGGTGCAACCATCAGAAAAAAACTACAGTGTCAATAAAAAATGTCAGATGTGAAAATGATCTTCAGCATACTTTCAGAAAAGAGAGGCAGCAGTCACAGGTTGAACCAAGTCATTAGGGACATAGTGTAGAGCACTGTACACTGTAAATAGTAAAGTTCTCTGTAAAAAGACATTATGCTTGTTCTATTTTGCCTATTATTGGTATATTAACTGTAGTCTAGGAAAGAATGATGTAATGTAACAGCAGTGTCAGAAACAGTGCCCTAATTCATAAGCAAATGCTGCTGAGGTGACTTTAAAATTTGTTTATGGACAGTTTCTTCCTGTGTTAAGTTTCAACCTCAGTATTCTTTTAAAATGTCATTTTCTGTTTTTATTTAGCAACATCAGAATTAATGAGGGCTTAGTGCTACAAATGTAGAGAATAGTAAACATCACATAACAGCACATGAGAAGTTAAATTCCATTTTTTTTGTTGTTGTTGTTTTTCCTCCCAGGACTTCATGTACCTGAGTATGCTGAGGCCTACAAGAATTCATGGGTGTGGAAAGAGCTGTACTCGGTGAGAAACATCAGGCCATCCTTCCACAATTACTTGGGCCTCTATGGTGGCATGGTCTATACTGGTATTTTCTACTGGGTCTTCAGAGGAAAAGAGCCGTGGACACTTAAGCACTGCGGTGAGTATTACAGTGCAGAACATGGTACAGTCAAGCAGTATATATTTTCATTACATAGCTGTGCTCCATCATATATAACAGCATAGTTCCAGTGATTTCTTTTTTCTTTTAAGTGAGATATGAGGTTAATTTATCTCAGCAGAGAAAATCCCCATTTCGTAACAGCTGTGCTCGATCTGTCTCAGGCCTTGATGCCAACCAGCTCAAACCGGCTAAAGATTGTACTCCAATTGAGTATCCCAAGCCTGACGGCAAGATAAGCTTTGACCTGCTCTCCTCTGTGGCCCTGAGCGGCACCAACCATGAGGGGGACCAGCCACCGCATCTGACCCTGAAGGACGACAGCATCCCCGTCAGCAGGAACCTGGCCATATTCGATGGACCGGAGCAACGCTTCTGCCCAGCAGGTAACCACGTAATAGCCACTCCAGAGATTCACCTGTGCAGGTTATCAGGGCGCAGATAACTTATTTTTTTCCCCAGTATTGTGGCACGTAGCTTCTTACCAACATCAAAGTTTGAAGTGAATCAAGGCTTGTACTGTAAGTGGGTCACATGCACTCATAAGTAGTATATTCAGGAGGCAGAGAGTTGATACCCATGAAGCTTCAGCAGGGTGAAATCAAATCTAATTTTATTTGACCTGACAAGTAAGGTAGACAGACTGCCCAGAAAAATTTATCTACAACCATTTTGATACTTACCGAGAATACAGAAAGCGAGACATGAGCATCATGTGAGCACTGCCGTAGCAATATTTCATTAAGTCCACGCCTATTCTCACCTGCGTTCAGCGTGTCAGTTATCAGAACAGTCAGCAGGACAAGCCTCAAATGTCATCAAATCTCCGCTATTTGTAATATGCTTGTTCACATTGTGGTTCTATTCATGCCTGAATAGCAGGGTTGCATCTAACAATGATAATAATGTTAAGTGTTGTCAGTCACATTTTCCTGCAGGGTAAATTCATATTTATTCTCAGTTTACTAGGATCCAGAACAGAGACTCTTACTTTAGAAATATGTGTTGTTTATTCAGAGAACTACATGATTAATCCATTATCAAAACTTTTGGCAAGACATAAATGCACAGTATCAGTGTTCAGAGAAGCTTTTTCAGACATCTCATAAATCAGAAATACAAAATAATGGGATACATCACCTATAGCCTGAAGTGACTGAACTAGAATAGCTGCTAATTTTAGAAGGGTTTCTTTTTTCTTTCGGTTCAGTTCTTAAGTGCAAAAGAAGAAGAAAGTGATGAAATGTTTTAAACTCTGTGTACTAAAGGACTTTATATAAATGGGAGGAAAACTTGGATTAGTGCCACAAACCAGAATTAAGTCCACATCAGTTGAGGTGCATTTTAATCGATACTTCAGACGTATGACAGTGTGTTTATTAAGGCAGGCAGGATTTGCAGTCGTCACAGGTTAGTGGATGTGTTTATCTCGTTTCCAGTGCAGCAGTTGTGAGTAAAAAGCTGACGTCTTTATTCTGTCTCAGACACTGGTGCTCTTTGAATTTTCTGGTAACTGAAACTTGATGGGTGGTCACCAGCTGTGAAGTGAACACGGAGAAGCCAAATGCTGCGGGACAGTTCTGCACATTTGTGGCCCACAGAAGTGAGAGAGATTGTAAAAACTAGGACAGCAATCGCTGTAGAAACTGCAGCTTTGGTTTCGCAAGGTTTATCATTTCTGTAATTAGCTATAGACTTGGCATCGTAATGGAAAAATTCACTAACTTACTCTCTCTTCACTGCACCTTCCAGGTGTGTACGAGTATGTTCCTCTCGAAACGGGAGATGGGATGAGATTGCAGATAAACGCTCAGAACTGTGTCCACTGTAAGACCTGTGATATCAAGGACCCGAGCCAGAACATTAACTGGGTTGTGCCTGAGGGAGGCGGAGGACCAGCCTACAACGGAATGTGAATTAAGTTTTTTGTTGTTGTTTTTCTCCTCAGATTACTGTAATGTACAATGAGACATTCAGGGTTAAAGTACTTACCAGTGATTGGTAAATGTGCTCAAGTATGAGAACTGAAATTATATAATTATATAGCTGCTTATGAATATCCAAAAAGGATAAGAGAAATGGCATTAAATTATACATTAGGTATAATATGTAAGTGTGATGCAGGGATGATGAATACAGGACCAGATAAAATTAAGTTAGAAGTCAAAATTGGTAGTTGTCTGTATTATTGCTGTAATATCCAGAATATGGGCACCTATAACTGTTAAGAAGTAATTCTGACAGCTTTTTAACCACAGTGTTAGATAATATCACAGTAATGAATAAAACACACCTGACTGTTGTCCTTATCGGTTTATTGACCTCTGAAAAATTACAGTAAAAACAAATTATGTACTGTATGTGCAGTATCAAAATGTTACCTATGAAATTAAACAACACAGCGTTTGTTTGCCGAACATCTTCAAACCCCAGAATAAAGACTAGAGTGAGGTTTCTCAGAGCAGTGCAGTCAAACTCGTTTTTAAACTATTCATACAGTTGTCAGAATGAAGATGGGTCAAAACGTACAAGGTATTCAAATCAGTGACAGACTTATCTGCTGGAAAACATGAAAGAGCGTGTCAAACGAAAATGCTGTTCATTCTCACAGTTCAAGACTCATTTTTTTCCATCTTTGCTTCCTCTCCGGGACTGAAATATTGATAATGGTATTAACATTTAATTGCATCATTAGGTAAATTTTTCACACAAACATTTTGGCATAGATTTTCTTCTCTTTCTCCTTTTCCTCCTGGATTTTAAGATGGACTTTCTTCATCTCACTGCTGATAGCTGTTTAAAAAAAAACAGTCAGTGTCATTTAGTTTCAGTGAAAAATAATCTAATAATTTCTAATCTGTACTCAATATTTCACCTTGGACGTTAAGGTTAACACTGTTTTGGGGCACAATTTGTCAATCAGTCATTTTGCACAATGTAATTTTCGCTTTGAAGACCCACTGATACAGGAGGCACAGAGAGAGCATGAAGTGCACTGACAGCTCTTATCTCCTAGCAAGCAGCCAATAAACTGCAGCTTAAATTATTTTTAAAAAGAAAGAGCAGTGCAACACTGACAAAAAGCAGGGAAGAACTCAAGATTAGAGAAAAGCCAAATCCCTCCCAGTGCACTCTTTTCACCCAGCTTTTATGTACTGGATTGATTCATTTGGTCTGTTACTAAGCAGCACTAGACAGTATAGTACAGTATCGTTACATCATTCCAAAACAATTAAATGAGCTCAATATGCAATTGGGAAGAGAAGGAGGATGGGAGGATGACATTTTTAGCATAGTAACAAATTATAAATGGTTCTGGGAAAAGCCTGAATGCTGAAGATGAATTGCCTACCTTTGTCTTCTGGAGCTATTTCCTGAGCTTTCTTCAGATCAGTCTGTCAAGTGAGAAGCACAAAAAAAATAATATGCTGAAGGCAAACCATGTAGGTGAAAAACAGAATTTCCATCTGTCAAATGCCTAAATACAACACCACAAGAGCCCTTTGCTAATACTGAAAGAAACAGGCCCCCTTCCTGATTTTTTCAGTTTTCACACACAAAAGTGTTGTTGCCCTCTCCCTGAAAATGTTCAGATCAAACTAATTTAAATATTACACAAAGATAACCCAGATAAACATAAAATGAAGTTGAGTGATGATTAAGTGAAAAGGGGCCGTGTTGCCATCAACAACTGTAATCAAGTGTTTGCGATAACAGGCAATGAGTCTTTCACATTGCTGCCACATTGGAGGGATTCCGAGGTATGACCTTTTTAAGGTCATAAGTGAAGTGTACTTCAGCTTGAGGTCACAAACTCATGGCCGGACATTCTCCTTCAGGATTTTTTGATGGAGCGCAGAATTTATGGCTCCATCAATCACAGCTAGTTGTTAAGGTCCTGAAGCTGCAAAGCAGCCGCAGACTATCACACTACCACCGCCATGTTTGACTGGTGGTCGTATGTTATTTTTATGAAATGCTGTCGTAGTTTTATGCCAGATGTAACAGGACGCACACCTTTCAAAAATGTTTTTTGTTCTTCTGGGTTCTTTCGTTTCGTTTAAATGGGGGGGCTTTGTCACGTAGGACTAGTGTAGGTTTGAATAGTCTTTTTCCTTAATAAATAAATTCATCACCTAAAAACTTTAAAATACTAAAAACCTTACTTAAGTTATCTTTGTCTAATATTTAAATATGTTTGATGATCTGAACCTTTTCAGGCTGAGGGCAAACACTTTTTCACACCGCTGTTTATTTATATAGTATCACTCTGTTTCATTCAGTATATATACACTGAATGAAACAGAGTGATACTATATAAAGTGATACAAATAAATATTGAATGCCTGATTTTATATATCTATCTATCTATATCTATCTATATCTATCTATATATATCTATATCTATATATCTATATATATATATAGATATATATATATAAAAACAGGCATTCAAGTGACCTGCTATATCTACTAAAATCTCTCAGTCTCTTGATATTTTCATTTCTCAACAATGACGTAGGAGATTTAGTGTGAACTTTACCATGGCTTTGCTGTATTCCTTTAACCCCTGCCAGGCTTGAGCCCTTCGGAAAAGTGCCTTAGTGTTGCCTTCGTCCACCTCGAGAGCCTGTGACATACAAAAGTTTGCAGTTGTGAATTTATTTTTTCTTATGGTCATTTTATATTATATTTTCCCCAAAATGTTAAACTGCTTCTTTAATTTAATATTTACTCTAACAAAAGACCACAAACAGTTTTACAAAAGCACAAATTCTTAACTCTTAGAGCCTGAATGGTACATGAGGTGTAAACCCTGGCAGCAATGACAAAAGGCTAAATGTGTTATCTTCTGGTCTATGTCACCTCATCGCAGCTGTCCAGAGCATCCTGCCACAGCTGCATCTTCAGCTTGCAGGCTGCTGTGTTCAGGAAGCAGCTGAGGGCTACAGGCTCGAGCTTTTTCTGCGCCGCCTCCTCCAGCAGATCTCCACTTTCCTCCAAGTACCTGCATAAGTAAAAGAATTCAACTGGTTATTGGACTGAAATACTAACATGCTGATGCTGAAAGATACTGTAAATCCATCAAACTAGTATTTAAAACAAAGCACCTTCCCACACACAAACACAAAGAAATACATGCACAGTAACATCACCACTCAGCAGCTGGTAAATTCACTGGGGAGAAGCACGGCTCCATAAAGATTTATCACAATGTATTTGACACACACACACAGTTACTCGATTGTCCTGCTGCAGTAGAATCTTACTTCCTTCATGTTTTAGTTTATTGTTTCTATATAACTAGTAAAAAGTGTGACCATATTCAAATGTATCTCTATTCATTGTTTCTGCCAAGTGTTTTTGCCTGAAGACAAGCTTATACACAACAGCTGACACACAACCCGTACAACATTAGCCACACAAAGTTGATTCCAAATACTGGTTGTAATATTTATGAGTAGATTATCTGAGATCATTCATTTTCTTCAGATGAGTTCTGTGAAAGTGTGCCTCCCAAACTGGTGCTTCATAAAAGTGACTGATGACGGAAAAAAAAACCACACACACACACAGTAGTACTGTACCTTACCTGAGGGCTTTGCTATATTTGTTGACAGCAGCTTTCCAGTCTTGATTCTTAAAGAGGGTGTTTCCAATATTCTTCACATTCTCAGCAACAGACAGAACTTTATCAACCTGAAAGAAATAATGAAACTCAAGACTTAGTTTATCTAAAAACTGTTTCTCTCTGCTTCCAGTGTTTGATATCCTGAACACATCTTGAACTTGATATTTAAATTCATATTGATCCTCTCGTCTCTCTGTGGAGAAGATGACAAACAGGCACATTTGCCAGAATGCCAGAGCTGTCCTGTAACTTTGGCCTGAGGAGCAGTCTGATGCTATCTGCCAAAGTTCACTTGTGTGCTTGAAGATCAAAGACTTAACTGATACTTACATCTTTAAAGTCAATGTCAGAGTCCTCAGGGAAGTCTGGGTAGGTGTCCCCTGACCCATCATTTGGTGCAACACCCAAGCTGTCCCCATCCTTATGCTCACCACAGTCTGCTATGACACACAGCTGCAAAGGTAAACATCAACAGAGACAAAAAATATCAGGCATTGCACAGAATATTCTCAGAAGTTGGATGTAGTGATTTTTCCATGAATGTCATGTCGTGTGACACATACTGTGGTAAGCCTTGGTTTATGACTTTAAATGTGCTGCAAATTTCAGCAGGAAACGTACCTTAGCAGGGGTGTCGTCTTTAGTTTCGATGGACTCAAGCACTTTCACAACCCCCATCCCTTTCAACACTTGTCCAAAGACCACGTGCTTTCCATCCAAGTGCGGCGTGGGCACGGTAGTGATGAAAAACTGTGAGCCATTGGTGTTTGGCCCAGCGTTAGCCATGCTCAGCAGACCCACCCTGTCATGCTGCATGGAAAGGAAGTAAATGGTAAAGCTAGAACAGTAAACAGACAACACTACTAGCTCACACGAACAGGAAATGTGATGAGAAGGACATACACAAATAAAAAGACTGACCATTACGATGTCATTCATACACAAGAGGACCGGGCTTCGCTTGCCTTTTTACCCAGTATTTATACTCTTCAACTAAGACATTCTTAAGGACTATACCAGAGGACTGGCTTTTCAGAAGGATAAGAAGAAGAAGACTCTGGCATTAAGTTGTTTTACCTTGTAGTGGAAGTTTTCATCCTCAAACTTCTCCCCATAGATGCTCTCTCCACCAGTCCCGTTATGGTTGGAAAAGTCACCTCCTTGGATCATAAACTTCTTGATAACTGCCAAACAATGTGAAATCAAATTACATTTGATGGTCAACCAGCTTGAATGTCACAAGTGCTTCAGGCTCCATAAACTCAAATGTCAAAGAAGCAAAACCTCAATTAGCATCTTAAAATTCACCTACTTAGCATTCTGTTGTAAAGCTCCAACATATTCAGGAGGTGTCTACCTGTCTGTTTAAATGTCCTTAAAGAACAAGATAAGGGTAGCTTTCACATCTACAGGCTTTTGTCAGTTTGAATCAAATTCAAGCAAGTTTTCCCTCTTGGTGCAGCTCAACCATAACTGGACAAAAAGCTGTGAATCGCAGGATTTATGGGCAGTGGATTACGTGTAGAGTTTAATTCATTTTGTTTGTAAACTCAAAACACACAGAGTTGTAGAACACAACACTTTCTTCTTGTATTTACTTTTGTTGTTCCCGCGACAAATACATCTAACCAATAAGCATGGAGGTTGGATTGGATTTTTCCCTGTGTGATAAATCGCCTAAAATGCCCAAAGTAAACTGAGCTATGTGTGTATATATGTAATTGCCAACTCAAACAAATGGTATTTTTGAAAAAGGCGTTCAGTATCAGGTGTAAGTAAAAACATTTTCTGAATGGCTCGATCCACTGGAAGTCCTTTCAGCTAGTTCTGCACAGGTGAGGTTGTCACGCCAACATGAAGCCTATCACAATCACATAAGGTGTACTGTTTATGTCAGAGCCATTTACTTCTGTGGAATGGGCATCCTTTGAAGTGCAGAGGTTTCCCTGTGGATTTGCCAATGCCCTTCTCTCCAGTGCAGAGCGCCCGGAAGTTTTCTGCAGTCTTGGGGGTGATATCAGCAAACAGTTCGAAAACTATTCGGCCAGCTGTGGACAGAAAACAATGTGGTGTACTTTACTATTTAGTCACTGATTTTGACTAAACCAGCTATTATATAATCTACCAACATGTCATAAACTATAAAAAAGTTAAGCAGAATATTAAATTCAGTTATTCTGGGAGCATTTTATTTAACCTAGCAGGCCTGTATCTAATCTAAGCTGTAAAACAACATGATTTACTATAATGTCTGAGGTTTGGGTTTGTTTATTACAATCACTCCGTTAATTCATTTAATAAAGTATTTTATTAATACATAGGACTCTCAGATGACTTACAATAAAGATAAGGTTAAAAATTACTAAATCTACACGTTTCTGGACTAAACAAGTACACGTGGTTTCATACACTGAAAAGAATCGAGATCTCTAAATAACCATTTATCTAACCTAAATACTGCTCACACTAAACGTTAGTAAGCTAATAAGATACCAATATCTTTATTTCACATACTAGTTTATGTCTAAATTGTAACTTTCCTAAGTGTTGGTGAATTTATCCGTTTGTAGAAGTAACTAGAAAGAGCTAGAACAAAGCTAGCATTTATGAATGGCTGTTAGCTAGCGTTAAAATTTAAAATGTCCTGACCTCTTTCTCCGTCGATATCTACATCGAAGAATACGCAAGGGTTTTCGGAGTTTGAAGGCTTTTCGGATGATGTTGGGTTGGACATTTTAAAAACAAGGCAAAATAACGTTAAGACACTAGTTTCGGTTGACCTAGCTAATCCCGGTCGGTGCACTGGAGCAGATTCAACGAAGAAGTATGGATGAGATACAACTTCCGATTGCAGACTTCAAAATAAAATCCTAATGAGGACAATCCACTACACAGTTTTCAAATTAAAATGTATTTTTAATGTTAACGTATTAAAATAAATACACATTAAATTAAATATTTAAGTTTGAGATTTCAAAATACAGCAGCAAGTTTTAGATTTTACTTGACACATTTTCTCTCACTTATCTAAGCAAAATAGATTTTAAAAATTATATGTATATCTGTTTATGTCTGTGTGCTAGCTACAATAATACATCCCTCTAGTGCACTGGGCCTACAGTACTTCAGAAACTGCCTTTTTCACCAGTTTTAACATACATAACATATGGCTTAATTACATCAAACTCATTTGGGTCATTGCCTACTGGGACACTTGATGTTAGCGACACCTATGTTTGACAAACTGTGGCTTTTTCAAGTCAGCTGTTAAGAAGGCTTGTTTACTTGCAACACTGCTCACAAAACTCAGACGCATCCAAAGATATTAAAAAGTTGGATGTGGTGCTGCCTTCCAATCTGGCTGCATGTAAGACACACTCAGGCTGTCTTCTAAATGCCTACAATGTTCTGTCTCAATAAAATTCAACCACAACATGCCTTAAGGTGTCAGACTGAGGGCAGCCTATTGTAACGGTGTGATGGTATTACAAGCAAATTGCAGCTGACCCCAAGAAACTGATAAATATTTGCTTCAAAATTGGTGGTTCTTCCTGCGGTAAACAATCATTACAGTTATCTGCCCCAGACATAAGTGGGTGTGATTGCTTTAGCCATTGGGAAGGATTACTAGGTGCTTCTCACATAGGAATTGAAAGTCTATATCTGACAATGTGAGACGGAGGAAGGTGGTTATCGCTGTTATTTTTGGGAATAATCTTCAGCTTAAGGAATCAATACAATATGACATGTTAAACCACTTTCAGCAGATTCTCAGAACTTTAAAAAGGAGACTTATTCAGTACTTGTCTGTATTGTCAAAAACGTAGTTCAGAACTGCATTGTAAAGTAAATTATTATAACAGAGAAGGTGGCGCCTGCATAGTTTGAAACTTTCCATGAACTTCCACAGGTGCTGTAAATTGTGATAAACAACAATCTCAGACTATCTGATACCAAACATGTGAAGTGCTCCTTAATCATGCAGGCTGGAGGGTGTGAAAAATGAAACAGTCGAAAAGTCAATATGTTACAGAGATTAAAAGATGTTTAATCAAACTTGGTGCATCTCATTAAGAGTCGGGTCCCCCAGCGGTTGCAGGCGGTAGAATGCCCTCTGCTGTTAGCTCTGACTGTCTCTTTGAAACTTGGTGTTGGCTCGTTGTGAGTCACCTATCATGTTCTTTCTGGGAGTAAACAAATATGAACCCATTAGAGGCCACAAGAGAGGGCGGAAGGTAAATCAAGGTTTCAACTTACATAACTGATCTGCATGCATACTGTACCTACTGGGTGCGTCATTTTTACTACATATTAAATAGTGATTGAGAAAGTCGTTCCATTTCTTATGTCGAGTTTCACTCGTCCCAAAGTTCCCAACAATAAACATACTGTTGTTTTGACCCTTACTGGATGCTAAAAAGTTTGTCCTTTCACAAAAATCTGCATAGTAAACAACCTAAATATTGAATTATCTTATTAAAATCTGTTAATTAATTAAATCTGTTTTAAAAGAAGAAATAAAAAGGAAATCCTTTCTGCAGAACAGTGTTGAATTAATGAATTTGCTGATAAATATGTGTAGAATTCTACTGGATGTCCACTGAAAAGTATTTGTATTAAAGGAAGACATTTTAAAAACAACTCAGTGTGTCAGTGCTATTAAAAATGCATCTGAGTGGAGAACAAATAAAAAGCATCAGGTTAATGTTGAAGGATGAGTTTCAGAGAGACTATGCAGCTGCTCCTTATCGAGTAAGCAAATACATTTTTTATCCTGGAGACGTACTTCCTGTATTTATAGCAACTGGGAGGCTTGAGTGTCCAAGTGAAGTTTATTCACTGTATTTCCTGCATTTTTTGTGACCTGGCGCATGGATCTCCATCAGGACACAAGTGGATCGGTGCTATGTCCCCCAATATCAGCTTGTGAAAAAGAACATATTCAAAGGATTTTTCCAAGGCTGACTGATGTTTGCCCAGGCTGGCTTTCTGTTGGCAACATAACAGCTGTGAACACTCCTGAAGACAGCTGAGCGCTACAGTGACACAGGCTGGGTCCCAAGTGCTGTTGATACATGCTTAAACAAACATCTATGAATCTTTGATGCATGTCTTTTCGCAGAAAGGATGCTACACAGAAGCAGCAGCCTAGGCTGGGTGTGGTAGCCTTGAATCACGATAATGGGTGTGATCTGCACTGTTTCGCAGAGTACACTTCTAGTCATTGTTTGCGATGTTAGCATTTCATGTGGCACAGGGTCAAGTTTACTCAAGAGTGCATTTGTTCCTTGTTGTGACTTTGCATTTTCTCTTGCTTATCTGCTTTTTCTGTAGAATAAGTAAAGTGTCTGTCACTGTAATCATACATGTTTTATTTCATCTTAATTGTTAATGTGTCCGTTGTCACTGCTGACATTAGAGTCTTGTTTGCAATCTTCAAGACTCAAGGTGGTGTGTAACTTACCATGTTCTATACTGCACTGTGTGGCTTTTGATTGTCCCTTTGCTTTTGTTATACAGGCTATTTCAGGAACCACAGACTAAAAGACCATTTGGCAAACACTCAGAGAGTGACACAGACGAATAGACACTGTCTCTACATTAAGAATAAATGTGTACAACCTCACAGTGTAGGTCCCATGAGACTGTAATACTCATTAGACACCAGAAAACAGAATTAGTGAATAGATGAAAAAATGAGTAAACACACTCAGGTGACAGATAAGAAAATAAAAAAGGCAATATCATAGTAAACTATTGGGCTTTAGCGCAGGAAAAAGCCCATACCACTGACGGTCTGAGTTTTTTAAGGTTGTAATGGCATTAAGAGTTTTGTTTTCTGTCTTACTTTCCAGGTTAGTTAAAGTGAGTGAGCTAGTAAGTGTGAAGAGATGAACATGATGTAACAGTTAAATACACTATTCAAAAAAAAAACTTTATTTAGGGTGTTTTGACAATAGTTGTTCAGTTGAACATGAATGATCAATTATTGACTGTTAAATCTCATTAAGGGAATAATGTAATATGTATTGTGATATTTAAGTCCAGAGCATTTTGTTTATTTCAGTATTTGTGTCGACTGTATCACTTTATCCATGTCTGTCTTGCTGGTTACTTATCTGTAGCTTAAGGTGGATGTTGCATTATGAATGTGCAAGCAGATAACCTACAATGCTGTTACTCAACACTGTGCAAACCCGAGATGTTCTTACTTATCCACTAGACACAGCACACACAAGTAATATGATTCTGAGCGATGAAAACAAAAGACATTCAACACTTGCAAAGTGTAGGTTGCAGATGTTGTCTTACTATCAGTTCTGAAGCCTGTTAGTCACTCTGTCCTCCACTGCTGTCCGTACCTCTGTTTTCTATCAGGGGAGAAGGATTGAGTTCATTTTGATTCATCTCTGACGTGCTAAGTTACTTTATAATAACTCTGGTTGTTCTGAAGAGGAAAATAAAAACACACAGTTCTTGTAAATAGTGTATTACATTTTCTAGCCCGCAGCATTAAAAGCAATATCTGTGATGCCATGAATCAACATGTACAACATAACAACAGTGACACCTAATACAAACAACATTACGTTACATTAACCAAAATATATTTGCTGAACAAAAAATATAAGATAAAAAATCTGATACAGACCAGTCTGGTCATTGTTGTTGTACTTATTATTCAAACATAAATTCACTTTCTGCATGTTGGATTCTATTCAAGTATTTCTCAAAAGGACGCTTGGTACAACTTTGTGGCACCTCACCTGAGGGGTGATGAGTCTACATACTCATTTGCATAAGCTGTACACAGTGGGTTTAAGCCGTACCTTAATTTGCATATTGCTGAGCAGTGTCCCACTGTTCAACAGCTGGTTATACTGCTGGCCCCAGCCCACCTCACCCACATAGCTCTGCCTGGGCAGGAGAGGGGGGGCATTTGGTGCAGCTCTGCACAAATAACTGAGGTCACCCGTGGCCTCAGGTGACGAAGCGCCTACACCAATATATTGGGGGAAATAATTTGATCTTGACCTGTAGTCTCCGATTCCATCTGGACCTTGTTTAAAAAAAAGTCAACATTTGAGAAAAGAAGACAAAAATATCAAACAACAGAAGCATCTTTTAGTTACAATTGAAATACAGAAAACATTGTATAGACAGTTTGGTTAGATATAATGAAATTAGGTTTGAAATGACTGTTCAACATTAGAACCACACATTAATAAAAGTAAGATAGATAATTGTTGTCAGGAGATGGTAAAAGCTACTGAGACTAATATAACAGAACTGAGCGAGAATGAGACAAATGGAAAAGTCAAACCAAAAACACGTTTATGCAACGAATTAGTGCATTAAAATTATATATAATATAAGGAAGATAACACTGTGTGTTTCAGAGTATGCATTCTGTCCTTTGTTCCTATGTGTGTGTGTGTATTTAAAGACACAGTAGAAAACACTGTTTCAATTCAGATTCTGACCTTTTCTCAACAAATTTTACCTTCCATAATTGTTGAATCACACAATAGAAGCACGCTGGTCTCATACCTGTAAAAATGATCCTTTGTCCATATTGCGGCCTTCCTGCAGCTTCTCCTCTGTTCTGCATCATTTTGAAGGTTAGAAACACATATCTAATGAGCACCCCTGGGTGATAACACGAGCCCAGCAGTCTGCTCTGTCCATGGGGTCATGGTTGGTTGTCATGCAACCGTTGGTTGTCATGGCGTCAGCGGTTGCAACGTGTCTGCCACTGAAGCATGTCAAGTCAATATCTGACCTGATCTCAATTCATCCCAGTGTTAACTAAAGAAATATGAGAGCATTCGATTATTCTTCAGTTTTTCTTGCATGAAAAAAATCTTTTCATTAACTTTCTAGATTACCTTGAGCACCATCTTTATCAGCATAATATTCATAGTGTTGTATTATATTGTATATTGCAATTATTAAATACATCAGTAAGTATATATCACCACTTTTGCAGAGACATTTACATAATCTATGAGTTTAAGGTATTACATTCTACATTCTTCATGTCACCTCTGACATTTCAGTCTGTGTGCTGCTGTAACCTGTACATTTGTCTCTGGGATAAATAAAATCTTGTATTATCTTACATTTTAACAACCTATTCAGTTACTGGTTCCCCATAGGATCTTGTGGAGTTTACAATTATCATTGCAGCCAAAAGCAAATCCAAAAATGTAGAGTTATTGTTGGGAACCTTTTGTGTAAGTGACATGTAATAATCCATTTACATGAACATCCCTTTTAAATGCCATACTGTTTCCCACAATGTACTAACATTACGTCAGGATATTAAATATTTTACATGCTCACTTCATCCCATGACAACATATAAATCCTCCACATGTGTCGTTTCCTATTGAGTCACTAGGTGACACCAACGCCCCACTTTTCTTCATCACACTAACCTCTCTTCTTTTCTGTTTTTTGTTAAATGGACTCGCCCATGAGTCGCCTCTTGTGGCACAATCTCTGTCAAGTCCAACACAGATAACATCTACACAGGAAATGCAATCATCTTGCCTTCAAAATAAGATAAGACAATTGTTCAGCCAACAAGAAAAGGCAAATTTAAGCAAAATAATATAATTAAAGGACCATGGGAGGAAAGTAAATCCAGTAACAGCAATTACATATGAATAATGATAGTGGAATACACTAAAACCAGATTTAATGTTGTATTTTTTTAATGACGCATGGTGGATTAAACCCATAGCGTGTCAATGTAGTCTCATGTAATTCTCATCCTTTGGGTTCTTCTGAGTTTAATTTCCAAAAGACAGGTAAAATAATCTGGGGCATATTTAACAACAGCCAACGTCTTGTCCAGGCTATACAAAAGACACAACCAGTAACATTTGCATGCACGCCTTTACTTGACTGCGCGACTGTGAATTCACCACACGCTCCACCCTGACACTCTCCGCTCTCCTCGTTGTCTCTTTGTGTTTGCGTTAAACGCGTTGCTCTCGTGTGAGGTTTACTTTGAAAAGACAGGTAAAGGAAGTTCTGCATTAATTCTGCTGATGTTGACAATGGTGTGTCAGTCACCATGGTGGCACACAACAGAGCGCAGCGGCGGCGGACCTATCTTCACTTCTAGACCTAATAAAAATGCCATTATAATGTTTTTTCTCAGTGAGTGTACCCGGGTTTACGTGTTGTAATGGACAACGGGCTGTTGTTCACTGGATAACTGTTGGCCTTTAGCTTACTTTTTTTGTATGGTGGACCATACATGGAATTTCTTTTCGTCGCTAGCAGAATGCTGAAGAGACAAGGAATGGCTTTGATGAATGCTGGCTTGAATAATAGGACATTTTTCTTTTTAGGACAATAGTTATAAGAGACTGTTTCGGCTGCGCTTTCGCTAGAAGTTTCCTCTCGGTGGGGCCGGCGTTGGCAGCCGGTTTCGGTTCGGGCTCAACCCAAAGACGGACACCGCGAGGAGTCGGCTCGGGTGTCTGGCTCCAGTCGTGGCCTGGCTCCGGGCACTCCCAGCTTATCGGCTAACGTCGGAGCACGGGCGACGAGAATAAAACAAGACAGCAAAGAAGGGGGACTTCTGTTGAGTGTATCTGCACACCTGGATATTTCTAAAGATATTTTCTAGGATAAAGAATTCAAAATCCTCCAGGCGGCGTCCTCCAAAACAATGGCGTCTTATGTGGATAACAGCTTTCGGCAGGCTGTGATGATGAATCCGGCTGAAAGGACGCAACAGGTCAGATGAAATGATTTATTGTGTTTAACTTCTAAAGGAAGCTGCATTTAAAAGTGTTTCTTTCTGCCACAAAGTTGCTACATTGCAACATCCTCTAGGTTGTAGAGTCCGAAACTGCAACAGTGTTTCTGAGTGCAACTGTTGCCATTCAGCTTCTTTTTTTTTTTCCCGTGTTACGTACGGCTACATCCCGCTAAGCCCTTTATCAGCAGAGATAATCACGGCCACTTAACATAACAGGAGCTGCAACCACGGTGGGGATCTAACCTACAGCACACCGGCACGTTGTGTCTCTCGGTTCTACATTTGAGAATTGTCCGTTTTGCAAACGGTGTGTTTATGCAGGCGAATTAAAAAATCTCATAAAGGTTGCAAACATAAGCACATGAGAGGCACACACTGTGGCTAATCTGAACCTAGCCAATAGCCCGTGCTAACTTAGCAAAACAAACGTTAACCCCAATCGTTTATGGTAGACCAAGGTACAATTTAAATATTATACACTTCTGACTTAAGCCTACTGCTGATTTAATTGTATTGTTTTTAATTATAACACTTATATGACTTCTACTTATTGTTTCAGAAGCTCAGTGTGGTCACTGTATCATCTGGTAAATACCAATAGTTTCCTTTGGGAAGTTGAGTGCTGGTTGGATAGCTTTTGAACATGCAAATCCTGTGGGTTATGGTTATTACCCCTGAGCCACACACGCACACAGTCGGCTGCATTGCTTCAGATATTAGCATTTGTACCTTACAGATGCACATAATCACCCAGGTTTGGTTCTAAAATGTGCTATTGCACATGGATGCTGCTTTAGAAAAGCGTTTACACACAATGGACAATCAATAGGCCACCACTTAAACCAGGGGGCTGCTGTTAGTGGCACAGCCAAATGCCTGTCTATCTGACATTGAGGAAACAATTATGGTGTCATTGATGGCTTGTTAACTGTACTAGCCCCATGGTATTTACAGTTTCATGCAAGCTATAATTTGTTCGGGTGACAAATGCCATTGTGGTTACAGAAACAAAGACGAGGGTAAGGAATTGCTTGGCATCAGTGGCAGCAGTGTTTATTTAAGACGGGATCAAGAATTTGAATAAAACTAAAGCAAATGATTTGTCATATTTAAATTATTTTGTCAACAAAATGGGGAAAAAACATATGTTTTTGTTTTTAGATTTATTTAGCAAAAAATGATCCAAAGTAATGAATCAAAAAGGCTCAGAAATTGTGGTCTATAACTATTTAAAACTTTCAGCTGTATGTATTATTGGATTGTAAATATTAATGTCAGATTGCTTGCATTGTTAGTAGGTAGGTAGGTAGGTAGGTAGGTAGGTACTTTACTAATCCAAAAGGAAAGTTCCACTGTTGCAGTAGCCATTAAACAGAAAGCACTGAGACATGCGCGACATCTAAACAGAAACATATTGCACTTTCAATTTACACACTGCAGTCGAATCTGCGTGTCTACAAAAAAAACTGACTGTTATGCACGTTTTGTAAATGTATGACTTGCAGATGATTTTGCAATAAGAAATTAATACACTAGAATAAAGTCTGTTCCACTACAGATAGTTAAAGCAGAGCTTTCTACTGTCGTAATGTAGTCGTTGTACAGGGTGATGATATGATCCTTTTAAAAATAACAAGTAATACTAAGAAATATCAAAGTCAGAATCCTGTTTACTGAGGTTTTCACGACTTGCCAAGAATCTGCGAGGGGAAATTAAATCTTTGGAATTTCTGCGATGGAAAATAGGTCAGATTAAAAGATGTTGAGGTTTGCATAAAATGTGTCCTACCGGGAGATTAAGTTTTAAAAAATGACTGGAATGATGGTCATTTAAGACTGGAGCCATGAAACGAACCCATGCTGTGTGCGTATACAAACATTTCATTCAGGAGGTCTTTGAAATAATGAAAAGGTGAACATAGGCTAAAACCAGGACAGTTTATACACAGATTAAGTGTCTGTGAAAATTATTTAGTCAGAGGGGAATGTGATTTGAAGAAAAATGCGTCCATACAGTTAGTCCACACATTTTCCACCCCATAGGAATAAAACCCTCTGCATGGTATTGGATATGATGTGACTGTGTCTTTGTATTTGTCTCGTCGTTTTCAATAGCAGCATGTTTTCCTGGTGTTCCTTTCAGGTGTCTAGCGAGTGAAGTGGCTGACAGAGTTTATTCAAATGGTGTTGGCAGGGCCTCTCTGTCAGGATTAGCTAACGGTTAGAGGGATCGGCCTTTATCGCTCAGGACTGACCACACTGGGATTTGACCCGCTGCCTCACCCTATTGTCACATGACAACTTAAATAACTGACCACTTGACAGCTAGTGTTCACACTGGCCCTGTCAGTTTCCATTGCTTGATCTCAGACTGTAATTGGAAGTACATTGAATTTTTGACAGTGGTCCAAGGAGGCAGTGCGATAAGAGAGCAGAGAAACGAGGACGACAAAGATGAGAACATCTTAGCAGTGCATCATATGGCTATTTGATTTATAATTTCTTCTTCAGAATTTGTTATCCTCCATTTACCTGTTGTTTTTGCAAACTACGAGGCTACACATTTCACCATTTATTACCCAATCCACCGTGACATTTTTCTCTTTTTCTTCATGTAATCTTAAATTGTGTTGGACTAAATCAGACAAGGGTGGGGTTTTATCTCTAAAAAACCTTCTCCAGCACTGTCTCCTTCAGGGATCTGTAAAACCGCCGACAATCGACCATACCAACACAGGCATATTATCAGATTTGCAAATGGCACAGTGACAGTAAACCTGCTCCAGGATATAAATTCTAGTATGAGTCTATATTTTAGGACTAATGCAGCACATTTTAGGAGATTCTTAGTTGAATTATATATTACAGTAATCAGATATATATGGTATTGATATCTCAGGTCATCATAGACTCTATGAAACTCATACACTGTCATAGATTAATCTAGTGGAAATTCCAAATGTTATGCTGATATAATTAATTAAATTACTATAATTGACCTCCTGGTTTCATGGTAAGTACAGTAACTGTTGATTACACAGAATAGGTTGTTTTAACTTGCCTCATAATAAAAGTGGCCCTAATAAAACGTGATGTGTTTTTCTTGTCATTCTTCGACATTTTATATTTGTAAAAAATCCAATTTATGACCAATACCAGTTTACTAATCGACATCCACAGTAAATAGTAGTAGTGTTCCTAAAACGAGCATTTATTATTAAGCAGGAAACTCAGACTTTGCTTGTGAAAGTGGTGTCTATGTCGTGTTTGTTTTTCAGGTCACTAGGTGGGAGTTGAGTTATCTTTAGTTGACTAAAACTATGCACTGAACTCTGACATCTGTCTTTTCTCATGAAGTAATGTGTTGTATCAGTTAGCCAGCCGTTCCATGAGCCATTACCAAGCTCATCTCTCCAGCTTGGAAATAGTTGCTAACTTAAAATACTGATTGCTGAGCATACAGTGTTGTGTTTGTGTTGTGTTTCACTCTTGGCTGCAAATTTAATGTAATTACTTTGGACTATAAATGAATCAAAGTGATTTGAACTGTATATTTTGATAAGGCACCCATCTCTTTGTGTAGTTATTCAAATGTGTGTCAAGAAGTACCAAGGGTATGAAACTCAAGACTGCACTAACGAATCAATACCAAGCAAAATCACTTTTTGTAGTGTTTATAGGAACAAAAACCATGAAGCACCTGGCTACATGGTGCACAGATGCATACTTCTGCTTTCGCTGCTGTTTATTTTCAGCATGTAGCTGCTAAGGACTGACATTTCTCTTCTTGTTTAGCCAGGTGGCGAAGCTAAAGGCCACAAACAACAACCCTCCACTGCCCCTGACCCTTCCATAGCTGGAAGGACAAGATGCCTACTTTACATTGTTTCCACATATACTGAACCTAGACAGGAGATTAGTGCAGGATTAAAGCGACTATATGGAGATAAGGGGGTAAACAAATGCATTTGTGCATTTAGTAGACATTCATTCTTGTTGTTGTAATTACTTTCATGTTAATTTCTTAGCCACTAATCCTTTCGGCCTTCCTTCCTTCGCGCAATGGTCATTATTTAAAGAAAGGAAAGATGTTGCCACTCTAGGAAACATTCAGAGCAACTTGGACATGCCTACTCTTGTATAATCATGGCATCACAGGGACAGACTATGTACAAAAATAAAAGGGTTAACAAAATAGCTGGAATGCCAACACAGCAGGACTGTGCCCGGTTTTAACATGATGCTCTAAACAGGGGAGTATTGCTGCTGGTTTTTTTTAAGCTCACTTACACATAGCAGATGAATTGTAAAATGCATGTTGAATAAATGTGTTTGCTTGGTTCATACAGCCATATGAATGTGATCAAAAATGCAGTTTTATTAGGTTAATATTTGTATATTTATTGAGGTTACCACCAGTCAATCCCATCTAATTGCTAATTCTGCAATACTGGCATATTGATTATCAAATACAGAGGATATTATTATAATTTCTACACATCTGATTATTGTATAAAAATGCGGCAGTTGCTACAGATTGTAAACTGTGTAATGAGCACAAAGTGGCCCCATTTCTTAGCATCCTGTCCAGTACAAACACCAGGAAGAGGAAAGGCGTCAGGATGCTTTTTGAACTTAAGCAGGAAGACTGTCTTGACAACAGAACCCCTTTCCCTCCAAACCTACTTTTTCTGTTGCATGTTGTTACTGCTTTCCTACTTTTGACAGAGCATCAGAATCATATGAACATCTATGTAAAACCAATGTAAGATCTATTTAATCTGTTGTAGAAAGCACTTCTATGGCAGCTTATTTTCAGCAGGAGTAGAAATTTTCATGGTAATTTTCTGGGGCAACACAGGGTTTTCTAATTCTCCAAAACTCCCAGCTGTTAATATAGGCGCCAGTTGTCTCGGCGTTTACTTGCACTGTGCAGAGCTAACGCTGCATTGATGTCACATGTTATTCTTGTGTTGAAAGTGGAGGCTGAGTGCAGCCTGAAGTGGTTACACACACCGTGGTCACAATGATGTATTCCTCCGAGTTTAAATACAGGCGATGATTTCAGGAAGGAAAGGAAGAAACAAATTCACTGTACAATACCCACACAGAAGACCAGCAAGGACTCTGATTGGCTTATTTGAATCGTGCTTTTATTACCACATCAGCTTTATTTATTATATTGTGATGGTAATAAAAGATGCAGGCTGCTGGTCCGCTATTGATTATTGAAGTAAAACTTTTGAAAAACTCATGAAAAGGTTTCATTTTAAATCAAATCTGAAACCTCTTCAGTGCAGGAATGTGACATTTATGCTACATTCCCATTTCAATTGTTAAGATAAATATTTGATATCATAGGTGACTAAACCAGAAACCATTTGCATTCCTGAAACTGTTCCATATTGAACGCACACAGCTACGTTTGTGTAGCTGTGTCGTCTGTTAGTCGCTGCAATCTAATAATAACGACCAATACAGTGTAGTTTGTGTTTGAATGCACCACTGAGATTGACGTAAGTTAGACACACAGTGGCTTTTACGCCATGTAGCATGATTTAGTACTAGTGTGGTGGTATTTTAGTTATTTGTGGTTTTATTTATCCATGGCTAAGGTAGGTGGATACTTAATGCCACTCTTATGAGTGTCTGATGTTAATCATTGACATTCCAGGAGTGACTATATATGAAGTGAATGACTTTTCGTGTTCCTCCAACTGGCTGTATGTTCTTTTGAATTAGATATTTATCTTCTGAGCACATGTCGATTGTTTTTCCAGTTGAGAATAATAAGATGACGTATCCAGCTTGGTTGTTGTCTGAAGACAAATTAGCAAAGATGCATTACGTTCTGGTCCATTCGTCTTTTGCGCAGCAGTTTTGTCTCTGTGACTGATGAGTGCTGATGCAAAAGGGGCCAGAAAGGGGTCCATACCAAAACCTACAATTTACTGTTGATTTTTTTTAAAGATGGTTGTAAAAAGTGTTCAAAACGAGGGATGCATGAAATATGATAGAAGTGCTCTCTTTTTTCATATTTAATGTGCTTCTCACTGTGTAGGGTTCACTGGAATGATTTTAGTGTAAAGTAACGTGAGCTTAGGGATGTTTGAGTCAGTAGCCTGATTCGTTTTTTCATACTAGGAACAGAATTTTAAAAGTTTTTCAAAGTTTACCCTTCTTCAGGAGGTATAGTTTGGCAGAGGTTGCAAACATATACTTGAAACCCTTCAGCAGAATTGTATCAGTGTTCCTTCTGCAAAAACAGAGGAAGAGGTAACTGTAAGAGGAACTATTTCTAAAAGGTTTCTGGAGAGACCCCATGCTGGCTTCTCAGTTACTTTCTCTGCATTCATCTCTCGTGTACTGTACTTTTTGGTCTTGAATGCAGACTTACTGAGGCCACAGTGGTTGCTTTCATCTTATTTGGTTGTGGGGGTTTTATAGAGGTGTTATTATTTTGTTAGACTTATAGTGATGTGTTCTGATTTTTCTCTCTCAAAGACATGTTTTAGTTTCTCATGTTTGCATTCCTAGAGATAATCTTAAAGCAAAGAAAACAGTTCTGGAGTCAAGGCTCCAGAAATTCCAGTGGCCTTCATAGCAAAAGGCCACTGAGCCACCACAGTCTTTACATAACTTACAAAGATTATTTTTAAATAATTTTTTGCATATTTGGCAGGTTTGTACAGCATTTATCCCTTAATAATTGAAATCAACACGAGTTTGAACATCTGAATCATTAAATAAATGTGACAAATGTGCAAAGAAATATCAAAATAAATCACTTTTTCACAGCACTGTAGTTTCTGCAAAGTATGTCAATATTATTATTATATACTAAATGAAGCTAAAGATAAATGTATTAGTTTATCTGTGATGTCATCAATTCATCAATCTAAATAACTACCATACTACTTAGAGTGACTTTGCTTTTTAGTCCCAGGCCCATGTAATGAAGGCTCACTCTGGTGTATAATCTGCTGTATAATCCACCCTCTTGGAGAACTGCTCAGACATGACGTGGATCAGATGGAGAGCTGATTAATTTGCATGATTAGGGATCTCTAAATCCCACTATACTGTTCCTCCATGCAGCTAATACTTGTTTACAGTGTTTGTAATAATGGCACCTAAACATGGTGGGTGTTGGATGAGCAGGGTCAAGATTAGGGCAGTATTTTTGGCAGAGCTGCATAAAAACCAATTTATTATGCGGTTGACTGGATATTTTAATTTGGAGATTAATGTATTGCAGGTCTACACATTCTTACAGCTTTCTTAGCATAATTTATTTTTATGATGCATGATAATTGGGAGGAAAAACACAAGCTTTAATGATAATGTTTTGCATATGTTTCTTTCCCGTTCTTTATTTGGCACAATCGGAGGAGCATGACTGATGCAGCTTAGTTTGCAAAGCATTTTTTTTGTGCAGTTAAATATATTGTGCAGATTTATTTACAGTTTCCATCCTACAACTCTGTTTAAGCAACATCCAGCTTCATTCGCATGCTCTGTTCACTTGTAGCAAACAGAGCCAATTTCATTAACACTATGCCTCTACTGGGTTGCTCACCTACTTAAGTTTAACCTTTTAAATATTTATCAGCAAGGCACTAGTAACATCTCTCTCCGCACTGAACTCTGAGGTTTCTTTTACTGTTCTATATAGTATATACTTGTACATATCGAGTTGGTTGACTGGATGAACTTTGCTTTTATGATATGGATAGTTCAACATATTCAGCAGACTCACAGTGTTTCTCATTTATTCTTTGGCAAAATATATAGCACAATCTACACTGCTTCCACCAATTATATTCAATCATAATTCAACTCCAGGACTGAGCCAACCATGAAACCATGACACACACGTGCTCGGGTTTGTGTTGTGGTTCTATCTTCCAGAACCTCCTACGTCCTACCTTTCTCTCAGTGGAGTCTCCTGCATACTTAATACTCCCTGACACCCCAAATTCAGTAGAGTATCCTGGGAAATGAGCTGCTGTTTTAGAGTGTAGGCCAGTCGTGTTGTTGCATAGGATAATACGGAGTGAAAAAAATGTATGACCCGAACTGTGGCTCATAAATCAAGAATCATAATACCCATAGTGTTAAGATTGTCAGTCACATAATTATAATAGTTATACATTACTTTGTGAAGACCTTCGTGTCAGTGTCAAACTCTACTGTTGGGTCACTGTGGCTGGTCATGCCTGGTGGAAACTGTGGCTTATTAACAGCTGTGCTGGTGGTAGACAGGCGATTACATGCCATGTGAGCTAAAAGAGTTCAAGAATTCATTACAGTGCTAACATGAGCAAAAACAACTGTCTGTGCTAATGAATGCTGCTGTCAAAGGTGAAAACTGCTGAAGCAGCAGACCTTGAGTTGTGCCAGTGGGAGCACAAGTGTGAAGGCTAAAACAAAAACAAACAACAAAGGCAAGGAGAAACCTTCTCCCAAAATTGTTTTCTCCATTTACATTTGTGATTGGGAATACTGTTGTTCCACTTCCTGTGTGCAACGGAATGGATTGGTGTATGATATCAGTCTGGTTGAAACCTTATCTTTGTAATTGGTCCCTGAGGGTTTGTCTAACCTGTGCTTGGTCACGTTTCTAACTCTGCCGCCCTCTGTCCCTCTGTTGCCTGTCAGGGAAATTGGCCATTCATTACCAAGGCCTACATATAATCTAAATCTAGCTCTTTGACAGTTGGTCTCTATTTCCTGCTTTTGGGAAGTAGGGGAAAACATTATCTAAACAAACCAATAATTAGATTATCTTTCTTATAGCTCTGAGCCCAGATTGCTTGGGTGCCAGTCAAGACATTAAGACCAGAGAGCTTCTGTTTGTGCGCAGTTTTTTTAAAATGATCTGTCCTCTGGGACAGGTTTTTAGAAAGATTTATTGCTGTGATTGAACATTCACCTTGCAGCCCAACTGACATTGATTTCACTCTGGTGACATTGTGGTATGCCTTCCTTGTATCATTTCAGCAATATCTTCTGTAAATGAGATGTTGGTTACAGCTGTGCATTATTTATTAAAAGGCATTAACTCATCTGCACCTCAGACCTTGACCAAGCTAATTGACACTTGCCTCACTCGACCCCATCCACTGCTAGACAATTTCCCATATGGCCTTATATTTCCTCCACACTTAAACGACTCCTGCTGAGAGCAAACTCTTTGCATTAATCATTTTTGCCATGATTAGTATGCAGATCTTCTTATGTGTTATGTTGCCTTGATGTAGCAAAGACGAAGCATCAACAATAGGCTTACATAATGCCATATTAGCTGCTCTTCTGAGAGGCTAATGTTTGTACAATCTCCTTAAAGCAGCATTTGCTTATTTCCCACTGAGAAATGTGTTTAGTTCCTCTGTTTTGTTTGTAAGCCAGTTTTCACAGGAAGAGGTTGCACATTACACACTGGAAAGAAAACAGCGTTGAGGAAAAAGGTGTTAGTTTGAACTGTACAACACGACACAATGGGCACCAATCAGTCACAGTAACAAAGGAGTCATGAGACATTGGTCAAAATCTGAATTCTGGTGGTCGATAGGCCAGTGAGTGCATTTTAAAGTCATACTGTGTTCAGTGACTAGTTATAAATTATAGTTCATCAAAGATGATTAGTTGGTCACAACTATGTGATGTGAAAATATGGCAGATTAGTCAAAACAAGGACAGGAAATAATGATTGATGCTGTTAATAAATTTTCACAAAATGGGGGAAAAAAAGTGACTTGTCGAGGTCATAGGCTTTTCATCTTAAGACAGATAAATATATATATACGCTAAATATATAAACACAAAGAAGACAGTCGAAGAATAACACACTGAGCATTAGAGCAAGTCATCTACACACTGCAGAAACATGGCAACTCTAACGTACGCACAGGACCAGTCAAATCCAGAGAGTTATACTGTCAGATGGCATTTTCTCTGCTGTCAGAGCTACTGTCATGTATAGCTCCATATTTATATTTTAAAACATTATAGATACTTTTACAATTACAATTTAGATCTTCAAGAAACTGTGAACTAAAATAAAAATTGTAAAACAGACAACATACAGTGTCTTGGTGACCTGAGAAACATTCAGCAGGTTTTATCATTACTGGTTTGTAGTTGTTCTGTTTTGGCATTGAATCGTTTATGGAATATTATAAGCAAGTGTGATTGACATGTTGAAGAGATTGATGTTCTCCAAACTAATGTCAGCAGTTTTTGGGCAGCAGTTTGCTTTAATAGGTGTCATCTGAAAAATTATGTTGTGATCACGGTGTGTCTATGTTCACTGTGTTACGTTCTAGGGTATATTTAACTCTGTACTGTGGTGCAAGTACTTTGTGGTTTCCAAAGTGTCACGAAGTATGTGACTCACATTGGAACAATGTTCTCGTGTGCTACTTTTTTTTGTTGCACTGCCCGTCAGTCTGACTTCCTGAGGCTGTGTTATTATTGGGCTAAATGAAGACTGTATTTGATTATAATTGGAGGGAAAGATGCAGGCCATTCATGCATGCTTCTCGAAAGGCTCGGGTGCTTTGAATTAGCTAGCAAGTGTGGTGTGTGGTGTGGACCCAACACAATGACTGCCTGTAACAACCAGCTTCTACTTGTCAAAAATGGTTAAAAATCAGTTATATTGTCGCTACTCTAGAAATAGCTGTTATAGCTAAATTATACAAACTGCAGTTGCACACATGCCAAGCAGACTAAGAAAAAGGCTTATGTTAATAGACCTGTACCACATGAGTACTATCGTGTACCTTCAAGCTTAATTTTATAGCATAATATACGGAAAAGCTGCTATATAGGATATATTAGCAAATTAGAGCAAATTTAGAACAGATTTCTGCCCTTGTTCCCAGATGGGATTGTATTGAAGAAATGTTCCAAATATAAAAATGGTTGTTTTCAACTTTGTAATATATGACTTTTAAGAAAATAATTTTTGGTTTAAATGGTATTGTATATCTAAAAGAGAACCAAAATCTCAGATAAAGTATATAGAATGATATGCAACACTACAAAAAAAACTAACAAGAAATAAATGACCTGAGAAAATTAAATTAAATGGAAAGATGTAAAATCTGCTCTGCTCTGTGATTTTTACCCAACATACACTACCAGTCAAAAGTTTGGACACAGAAAAATATAATAAAACATTAAATTTGCTTTTTTTTCGTGTTTGATGTTGATCTCTATGTGTGTCAAAACATTTGACAGGTAGTGTAAGTGGTGCCAAGGAAAAAGGAAACTTTAACATTGAAGTCCTAAAAGATTGCAGTGGTTCACCATTTTTCTTTTGTAAAACATCCTCAGGATATAGCCTGAAATCCCCTTCTGTCTAGAGTTGAGGTCTAATTTAGTCTGAGTGTAGTGAAAGGCTTTGGGTGGTATTATACAGCTACCCTGTAAACAGGAAACATCTAAAAGGAAGCTTCAACAAAAGAAAAATATGATCAGTTGCAGCATTCAATTCTGAGCAGGTCTTCAAGAACTGACCCTAATGTGTGGTTCAAGCTTGTATTTACATATTGTACATGATTTTCAAACAGATTCTTAAAGTGCTGCTTTCTCTTTGTAGCCAAGCATAAGTGGCAGCTCATCAAATTACGTTATCTAGTGTTGTTTTTACCAGCTTTTGGAAACAAAGCTCATTGTCTCCTGTGAAGTCTCCTGTTGAAGGTTTATAGTGTGACAATTACAGCCTTTGTGATTAAAAAAAAAAAAAAAGGTGAGGAGTCACACCTAACACAGGCAGGCGCTAGACCCTGTTCCATTTTAATGGCAAAGCATGAAAGAGCATAGATGATGTTGTCTAACCACTAACAAAAGCAACGCTGCTGGCTCGCTCCCAGCTCAGATGGAACATGCTGTTTATGTGCTGATAGTTGTGCAGCCCAGAGACCCTCTGGAAACACTCCAAACATGGGACCACTGGTACTGCCAAGGTTGCATTTTAAATTAATTGAGTGCACCATATTAGCCAGTTGAAAGCAGTAAGTCACATTTGTTCAAGTCTGTTATAGACTTTGATTTGTTTGTTTTGAGGCTCAGTCACTTTTGTATTTTAATTCTCGCTGTGTTTTTATGTTGTAGCCATATGGTAGCAAATTAATTATTGCACTTAATGTGTTCTATAAAGGTCTTGAGTATATTGGTAGTACTTGTGGCTACACAACTTGTGTTGTGATTTTCCATTATTTAGTTAAAGTGGTATTAAAAATGGCATGTCTGTGTTTTCGCTCGCTATAAGTGGAAAAAACTCGAAAACAAAGAGAATCTAACTGAAGATACATTTTATGATGCTTATGTGGACAAAAACCTACTAAAACAAATGTTATACTGCTGCTGCAGCATCAACAGAACATGCTTTACACAAATGTGAGATTTTATGTGATTTTTTTTTTTTTTTTTTTTTTTTACAAACAAGCTCCAGCATCTCTTTGTTGAACAAGGAGTATTTGGGGCCCACAAAGAGAAGTCTGGCTTGTGTGAAAGCTGCTCTCGTAGTGAAAGAGTTTTCCCGGTTGTTCCCTAGCAACCAGCAGCCAGAGTAGCATTGTAATGCAGGAATTACTTTATGCAGAATGCCATAGGAGAGAGCGGGAGAGATGTAAAAGATTGATTATTGAATTACATAAATGTTTCAGATGAACCAGGAGGCAGCTTTGGGATTAATGTCTGTACAGAAAATTGACCAGATGGATGCAGTCACAGCAAAATCTCAAACCCACGCACAAAGTTATGAATCAGTGTTATTTTTCTCCAGTTGGGGATTTCATTGGTACTCTCCTCCAAACCTTGACTTTTTTTTGTGTCACGTTAATTAGACAGAAGTAAGGGAGGAGAGCTGGAATCAAGTAGTGTTGGATCACTTAGGCCACCAAGCAAGCCATTTGCCCTGGGAAGATTAAAGCAGATCACTGTCCCATTTTATCTAGCCTACCCCTTCTCAGCTCATCTTCGCTTTGAGCTCTGATGAACTGATCTTTATATGACGTTGTGTAACTTTGCGGTGATTGAGCTGCTCCTCTTTGAGGCCTTTGTTTGAGCGAGATGGAGCAGGTTTCATTTGGTCAGACAGCTGGCTTTGTTCCCGGGTATGGACCTGCTACGATGAGGTTCAGTGATGGAGCTGAGGGATCTCTTTGTGTCCAGTAGTATGTCCACACTGAGCCATTGTTGTGGTTAGGGCTGCTTGTTTATGACTAAAGTGAGTGTGATGTTATATAGTTATTATTAGTCTTAATTAGAAAGTGTATAATTTTTTTCACTTTCTTTTTTTAATTTTTAAAGTTAAATATGGCAAAGATTCAATACAGTCCTTTAGGACTGCCACTAATAATTGTTAAATAATTGCTTAATCTGCAGATTTTTTCAGTTACTTTTAAATTACCAATAGTCCAAACCCCCAACATATTCCATTAATTATAATGTAATGACACAGTCTCACCTGGAATCATTAAATGTTTGCATTTTTGCTGGACAGGATGTTGTTTACTTGTCGTCTGTATGATTGTTCTACATTTGTTGTGAAACTTTAACTTGTGGTGACTACAGACAACATACAGAGATATGTAAAGCTGATAGACAAAACAAGTTCTATCATTATGCCTCCCTGATATTATGAAAATGAAATGTGAAGAAAATGAACTCAGTGGCTGAACAGTTCACCTCAGGATTTCCTCAAAGTGGATTTTACAAATGTACATGCACTGTTAACACTTTCTGTGTAAACAGCTGTTCTGGAGAAGTGGCAGAAACTTTGGTTTTTGAAACGCCAGCTGTAGTTGAAAAATATTTACCATTAGTGCACAGTAAATGCTAATTTGTGACCAATTGAAAGTACTTCAAGTCTTAACAGCTCCACTGTAGCTCAGCATGAATTTAACTTTATCATGAAACATTCTCAGTGCTTGTTGTCTAATCAGATCTTTAACGTATTCCTGTGATGCTGTTGATAGCTAACTCTAGTACTATGAAGTGTAACTTAGTCACCACATATATCATTCAGTGCTAGTTAGATCACTGTGAAATCCCGTATCAGTGTTGCTTGACTAATCCTAAGTGGATAATATTAAAACAGCAACATGCAGGATGTTAATTGTTATTTACAGAACAACTTGAGGACAGTAGAGCTATCCTGCGCTGTTAGTGTTAGCTGCAGATGCTGAATTAGTAATCAGTTTGAGGGACAAAGCACAGAATTACCTTTTACCTTTTGTCTTCAAGTGGTTGTTTTTGCATCTTGTGGTGGATTGCTATCAGGCAGCAATCTTATGGAGAGCTGCAGCAGTAAGGTATTCTCAAAACATTCTGCAGTCTGTAGTATATATTGTGACATGCCACAATGATACTCAATCTGACAGTTTATATAACATGATTTTTATCTTTAGAAGAGGTTGCTGAAAGTTTGGCTGCATATTTCTATTTTCACATGTGCTGTGCTGAAGACACACACTTCAGCCAGCACACCAAATCAACATCCGTGTCAACTAGCTGTAGTACTGATCAAGGCAGACGGGTTGAAGAAGTCAGCTAGCTGTTAGCATTCCTTCTGATGTGCTGACTGCTAAGACACATTTTTTTTTGCTTTCTATGAAACCTGCAACATTTTTTTTTAAAGAAATACTCTTTTGCGTTGCTGCACAACTTGTACAAAAACTTCTAAGATCACGACTGCTGTTTGTTGTGCAATCCAGCATGCATCTAATTTGCATGCTTCAAGAGACTGAGTGCATTTTAGCTCTTAAGGGTTTTATACTGGAAGGCAGCTCAAGTAGGTGCTGTTAAGCTCATTCACATGCCTTCCTGATTCCTGTTCCAACCAGTCACCATGTCCACCAGCTGCCTGACCACGGCGGGAATTGAACTGCAGCTCCCAAGTGTTTTTTAAAATGTGTCTGTGACTGCGAAGGTGCTCTGCGCCAACAGCCACTTCAGCCACCCACCGTCATTCAGAGGTTTAATTCTATTCAAGAAATTCCATCAAGCTGGTGCGAAAGTAACCGATGACTGCTGGATGTATTAGATGCCTTGTTGTAGACACTGAACTATTTTCTTCTTAAACACGTCTAAACAGGTGGCAGGGGAAGTGTAGTAGTTTTTCCAGCACTTAGTGTCTGAGTCAGAGTGGAAGAAGGAGAGGGCCATGTTCTCTCCTAGCTTAACCTGTTGAATTAACACTGAGGGCTTAATGTTAACGCAACTGCTAATTAGCTTTGTGTAGTGCATGCCAACTTCATTCAGGTGGACTGAGGTTTTAATACATTCTTAGTGGCCAAACATGAAGGACATTTGAAGATATTGATCAAGATTTGATCATTCTAAAATATTGTTTATTAGCAGTAAACTGCTTAATTCCTGATTTGATGATTACTTTGTTTGGATCAGTTAATTGTTTGAGGGCTTTAGAGGGATTCATTTCTTATATGTTTTCCCAAGCAATAAACATACTTTTTTAAACAGGAGCTCTTTGATGGTGCCAGTGATGCTCTTTGCCATCATCACATGCTGTGTCTCTGTAAAACGGGCAGTCAGACCTTGATGTTTGGCCAGAACAGCCACAGATAGCAGCATAGCGTCACTCGTCACTGTGTGACCTTGTTGTAGCCCACAACGCCTCCACCTGCTCTCTCACACAGGCTAATGGATAAAAATACACAGCAGATCCCACACTCTCTGTCAATAGAGCTTCAAGGACAGCTGCTGGTTGCCCTGTTAACGCAGGGAATGTACAAACAAAGGCAACTGAATGCGCACATGGACAAACACATAATACCTCAAACAGAGACAGACAGTGGATGCACATAGTGGGATCCAGTGGAGCATCCTACTGCTGCCCCCAAGGTGTATGATGAATGTTGTGCACATTTTAGAGTAAACTGCCATCGCTGCTGTTTAGTCTACTTCAGGGGGGCGGTCTTCCTCAGTCCCTCTTGGCACACTGACACAGACGTGCTGTGGCGTTAGTGCTGAGCAGACAATATAATGCAATATATTGCCATTAGCAGATATTGCACACGGGCAACATGACCTTTCCAACCTTCAGCACTTGCTGTCTCACTCCCAGCGGCCTGTTTAACTCGGCTATAGGCTGTTTATCTGCTCATACAGCAGCTCTGGCCACTTCATTATCCCCCAACACTTGCTTTAAATTGTTATTTAAATAACCTCTAATAGTGACAGATGCCCCTTATTAGACAGCCAGGCATTGATGAGACTGACATTTCATTCAGAGCAACAGACATTTTTCTACCTGTACTTGTTTTCAGAAGAAATGACATTTAGCCATTTCATTAATGAACTCTTAGGAGCAGAGTGCTTTGATGTGTCATACAAGTTAGAGCTGCAGCTAGAACTCCCTTTCATTATTTATTGATAATGTTTGCATCATTTATTCATTAGGTCTGTAAAATACCACAATAATAGTGAAAATACCAGAACTGATATGTTTTTTATCGTTTAACAAGAAAATTAATTTGCTGCAACTTAAGACAAAGGGAAGAATACATTTCCTCTAGCTGAGAAACTAGAAATAGTGTATTGGTGTATTTGTTGAAAAAGGACTATTAATCAATTTTACTATTACATTATTTTCAGGCAACTACTCAAATAATTGAGTATTTTGGCTCCAGTGTAAATAGGCACTGTCAAAACTGTAAAAGTGATGTCTTTTAGAGCTGAAATGATTACTTCATCGTTCACTAGTCAATTGACAGACGATTATTTGTCTGTTGTTAATTGATTAATTGATATCGCTTCACGTCCTTCAATAAAGTAATTTATTTTTGTGTCTTTAAGGAGAGTAAATTGAATATCTTTGATCATTGGACTGTTTGTTGTGAACTAAAGATATTTGGTGGCACCTTCTTGTGATGTGTGTTTTTTCATTATTCTGTGACATTCTATACATCGAACAACTAATCAAGTAACTGAAAAAATGATTGACAGGTTAATTGATAATTAAAATAGTTGTTGTATCTTCTAAGACTGGCAGTGTCCTTGTAGAGATGCATGGTCTTAATAGTTGACCCAGAGGGTTCCTCCACTTGGTATGCTGCTCCTTCCATAGGTCAGCGAGCAGTAGGTGGTAGGAGGCGTGACTGGGATGACATCTTTAGACCTTGTCTGTGTGTGTGTATGTGGACACTGAGACATTATCTAGCCAGTGTCATGTGAGGAATGCAGGCCTCAACCTGGCCCGACACCCAAGACGTCCCCTTCACAGACACGGTAACAGTATCTACGAATACCGTTGTATCTCTGCATGAGGGGTTATAGGCAAAGAAAGACAAATGTAGAAAAGGTCAAACTGCTGCGAATCATGACTTAAGTATGGGGCTGCACAAAAATGTAGAAATTATTAGATTTTTTCTTTTACTTTTTGATTCAAGTGCAAAGTCCAGGCATTCTGCAGTTCAAAAAGGAACTCTCATTTAAAGCAGCCAATGCAAAGTTCAGCGGTTGAAGGTAGTGAATGAAAAGCTCACGCTAGAGTGACAGCGGAGCAATTGTTATAAAACTAGGTCATCCTTGTTCCCAAGTCGCAGGGGATTAATTTGTGCTTTTTGCAGCTATTTTCTGAAACAGAACAACAACAAATCCTCCTCGCTCAAAGTGCCGTGATTAGAACGGCGGTTCCTTCTTTGGCTGCCAGGGATCAGGGTCGTAAGCGTCTTAGACAGGGATGGTGTAATGAGCCAACTGGTAGAAAGATGCAGCTTGGCTCCTGAATGTAGTCTCTTGCTAACTATACTCAGTAGTAGTAGTAGTACAAAACTGCAGCGTGGATGTTTATTGTCATCGTTTTCAATCAAAAGACTTGTAAGAGGTTTGGTGCAATTCATGTTTTTTCACTCACAGACTTGTCAAAAGTTTTTTGAACTGAGAATCAAAACGTAGAGGATGTTACACTCTGCAGTTTGTCAGATATGGATCAGGAAAGGCTTGCTCCTCTGACTGTCACTATAGACAGAAGGAATGATTACTATTTGCTAAATGTGACAATGCGCCAGTGAAATGTTACTCGGCATGAAAACTCATTCAGTTCTTTACAAGGTTTCCTGGCAGCAATGACATACGTACATATGCCTCACAGTAGGCAGCCACCATGGTTCCACTCGTTAATTCTGACTTTCTCTGTTCGTCTTGATAAGAACAGCAGCAGGTGGTTTTCCATGTCTAGGTTTATAGATTTCTAAAAAAAAACCACTAACTGCTGATGCAGCGATAACTAAGATAGTGATTTCTGTCACTATGCAGTTCTAGTTTAGTTACATTAACAAGTGACAATTAATTGACTGATTGTTGAAGTTTAATTAAATAAAATGTAAAATCTTTGCTTGTTTCAGCTTCTGAAAGCTGAGGAGTGTTTCTCTGTTTTGTGCCACTGTAAACTGAATAACTCTAGGTCAGACTGTTCAAAACAGTTAAATTTGTCAGCTTGGGCGCACAATGTCACAATTCTTTTCTGTTTTTTGACATTTCGTAGACTAAACAACAAATTTATTAAAATAGTAGCCAGTCAATGTCATTTCATCAGAAAGGAAGCTCATTTTCAAATGCACATCTAATGATTGGTCTGTCACATTTGCATTCCATCTGATAAACTGCACCCAAGCAGGCTGATCAGACCGAAACTGATTCTAATGTGTGTGAGAGAAACAAAACCATGTAAGGTTGTTTTTTTCAGAGAACCAAAGTCTTGATTAGGACTCAAAGGAACCCTGCTGCTGGTGGTTAGGAACAATTTATTAAACTTATTTCTGAAACGAAACCGTGCTCTGCTTTTTTTCCTGTTAGAAATGCTGGTTTAATTGCATTGACATTAGATTTTTCAGGTTAAAGTAACATGTTTTCTAGATAGGAAGATTTCCTCCCTGGTATTTAGAAACAATACGAGCTCGCCTGAACAAACGCATGTGAACAAAGGAGACACAATCATTGATTTCCTCTGCTGGGTGACTCTGTGAGGGCTGCACCCTCACAACAGCCATCACATGTGTGGTTTTATGGCTTTATGAGACTGGATCAGTCACTGCTGCATGGTATAAAAACATATCATCACCTGTAGTTTGCTGCTGTAGTCCTTCGATACACATTAACATGTCAGTAATTGGGTTAGGGCTCTAACACATGGTGCTCATGCTCATTTCTATCCTCAGAATTCAGCATTTTTATTCTATATTTTGAGACAATAAAGGTAATAAAGTTAGTGAACTGTACATTTTTAGGCTCATGCAAATGCTGAAAATCTGGTGTCCTGACTAACAGAACTGTTCTTCATCTCCCCACCCGAGACTCTTGTTTATCTCTGCCTATTGTTTTTAAAAGGTTGTAGCTCCTTTATTTGATGTTTGTCTTCAGTGGGTGACAGATGCATGCAGAGGTCTGCTATCTGCACTCAGCCAGAGCCAAATGAATAAATGGATTGACCATTTGTGCCTCAGTGAAAGGGCCGGATAAGATGAAAAGCTTCCTATCTTGCATGCAGACACTGTATTGTTAAGTGATAAGAAAAGCAGAGGTGTTCTCTTTTGGATGACCCAGAGCTGTTGAATAAATCAAAGAAATACTGAAATCACATTGTTGACTATGGCAGTGTTGAAATCTAGGATTAGCATTTTGTTGTTTTTCTCTAAAAACCTATTGTTTTTTGGGCCAGTTGATTTAATCTGCAACTATTTTGACAGCTTGTCAGTTTGTCACTGATGTTTACTGGCATCCTTTCTTGTGAACTGTTTTTACTGTAATCTTAAGCTTGTTTCTCTTCTCATAAGGCTCAATTAACACAATGCAGGAATAACACCACAATTTCCTTGACCTCTCTTTGCCCACTGAATACTTTGCCACTAAAGAAGCTGGCAACCGGCCCGACACTGCACCCTCTTCCTCTGGGGCCTAACGTAATGGGTGGAAAATGTAGGGCGTCTTGGTCAGTGTGTGTGTATTCGGGCTCCAAACAGGGACGACAAGGCCTGCCATTGTTTAATTTGTATCCTGGAGAGGAAATGCCTCTGGTCGTGGCTGCATTGCACCGCTACCATCTGCCGTGCAAATGAAGGTGTAAAGCGATGACACGGCGTGGTTTGTCAAGGAAATAAGTGGGGAAGTACACAAAGAGGTTGGACTGACAGTATGTATCTGGTATGTGAGGAACGCCACGAGTAGTGTTGCACAACCAGCTTTGAAGCATCCCTTAGGTTTTATCAAGAACAGCATCTTGGTATGTTTTTCCTCCTGTTGGGGCCACCTGTATTCCTGGAAGGATTAGTTTGGAAAAGGAAGGGGGAAGGGTTAGATGGTTTGTTACTGGTGTAACCTGGGAATTTGAGCTACCGCCCAAAAGCTCAGAAGCCAGCAGTTAAAAAAAAATGAACAAGCTTTACTCAGCACACACTATGAGCAGAATTTTGGCTTGATGAAGGCTTCATCAGCATGTCCTAGTTTTAGCTACCCACCACTCCTGGTCTGATCTCTTTCCTTCCTGTTTCTCTGAGAGACCTTAGGCCCTATTTTCAGATAAACATGCGAATGAACATGAAGCAGAGCTCACCTAAGTGATGTTGAAAGCATGGCTCAATTACCCGCTCCTTTTGATCTCAGTACTAAAAGAGGCAAATCAGCTGTCACTTTAATCTAAGTCCATATCTTAATGTCAGATTGTTTGAAGTAAAGCAAATAAATCACACGATAAAAGCACTGAAGCCCTCAGTGAAATTGTAAAGGTTGCTTTGGAATTGATGCTCTTTTCCATGTCGTACAAATTTCATGTATCCTCTCCCTGAACAGTTTGTGGTGATTGTGTTTGGCTTGGTCTAAAAAGCGAACAGTAAGAGAAAAGAGGCAGTAAATGTAGTGCCCAGGGAATGGAAAAGATGGGGTCCTTTACATTCTTTCCATACAGTCAATCTGAAATATTTGAGACTGAAGCCACAATTGATGGTTTTGCATATTTCTCCCTGTGAGGCTGCCGTTTGAGTGGCGCTGTGCACTGTTTTATTCACTCTGATGTCACTGTGGTAAGGGAGAAAAATAAACTTGCAGCACTGCCACCTAGTGGCATATTTCCCTCTGGATTATTGGTCACTTGGTGAAGTCATTTCTTCCTTTATTCAACAATTGACACAATCACAATTGATCTGTGTGTTGTAAATCACTGGAATTTGCTTCTGTTTTGTTTTTTGTTCACATAAACTAAATACCAATCAAAGATCAGACTTTACAGTATTTTCCTTTTTTTTTTTTACAGTATATTGGTGAGGTTTACTAAAACCAGGAGTAAGTTTAAAAACGTTAGGTGAAGCCTTGGAGCTGTTATAGTTAGAGACTTTTTAAAGGAAGAAATAACTTCACTGGTTTTGCAGTAGTCAGAGAGTATAGTTCATAATTTTTTTATCCACACTTCAGATTTTCAAGATATTTTAATGTAATAGAAAACAAAGAAACCAACAAACAGTTACAATGGAGAATAGTGTTGTAATTAATTTACTGTTTCTTGCTAATTATATTCTAGTCATTTATTCATACTACTTATTAATACTAGTCATTATTCACACTATACATACTATATACTATACTATAATTTTAATACTTATTGATCACCTTTAGATTTAGGTGAGCAGTTTTTGTCAACTTAATAAACTTCTCACTTTGTGTTTGTATGTGCAGCAGGGATTAGCAGTTAGAAGAGGCTGTAGTTCCAGCATCTTCCAGTAGGTGGCAGTAGACGTCAGAAAATGGCCTTTGTTAAATGGCCGCCCCTTATCATAGTGAGACTGACCACAGATACTTTGAACACAAGGATTTGGTTATGAGGGTCTGGGGGTATGATGTAACGGGGCTCGGCATCTCCCAGGACAATATGACTGTCAAATAAAAAGAGTTTCTCTGACTTCAAGGGGCCAACACCTAGCTGAGTTCTTTCATAACACTGAACACTTTGATATGAATTAATAGTCGTTAGAGCGTAAACCTGTCATAGAAAGGCCTTTAACACTATGGACACTGACATTTTTATGTCTTTGCAACAACAGTTCAGTACAAAGTCTTATTCTGTTTCCGTGGTCAACATTTCCTACAATTTTCAATAAGCTTATGATTGTCACCCTCAGAAACATAATACAAAGACAGGGTGGCCGTTCTGTGGGCTTCTGTCCGACTGGGTCTTAACACAGTCTCTGCTGTCGCCGCATCTACCTCCAGTTGCCGCTGACAAAGGCATCTCAGTAGCTCTAACCAGCGCCGCAACACACAAACACACACACGCAGAGTCAGTGGCCCAGTGTGTACCATTAGACAGTGGAGTAGCTGTATGGGCTGCCAGCTCGCGATGAGGGCCACTTTGTTTCACCTCTGACTTGGATTCAGGCCAAACAATCTACGAGTCGCTCTCTGGGTCAGTTGATGAAGTAATTGAATAGGGAGTTTATAGCTGTGCAGTGTATTTCCTTTATTTTGTTCTCTGTGAGGTGCTTTACAGCTCTATACCCCAGTGTTAACTCACACAAATCAATGTCAGTCTCTTTGTAAAATGTTTTCTGTTGAATGAGAATACAGTTTGTCCTCTGCTGAGTGAAAGATCAGTGTTTTAACAGTAGCCTACTCACTGACAAAATATTCCTATGTTCATAAAGTGAATGTATTAGCAAACTGTTGACTAATTATATATTCAAAATATATTTTAATGCAAAATGCTCCACTATGTTCACCATTTTCTGGTTTTGTCTGTCTGTCTCTGAGTTGATTAGGTGGTATACAGTGGGTTTATCAGTGTTTTTCACTGCAAGCAGCTGCCTGTTGCGGTAAGAAAGCATTAGAGGGTGGTTAGAGTAAAACAAAACAGCTACTGCAACAGTTATGGGCCATAAAACCAAACCAAGAGCTCAGACTTGTAATGAATACCTATGTAACTGAGGGAAACTATTGTGTGTTTGTCACTTCAAGTGACTCCTGCTGCACTACACATTGTCATTTCATTCATTGTTAATGTGAAAGTGTTAATTGTTGCAACTTTGAAGCTCTGAAACTAAGCTCCTGTCTTCAACAACACTTTTCCTTCTCGCCTCAGGACCTGGAGATCGTCTACTCTTATCTCCACGGGATGGAGGCCTTGTCCAACCTGCGAGAGCATCAGCTTAGGTGAGTGTCTGCACACACTCCACATACTTAATTAACATAACGTAGAGCTTGATATTCCGTCTCATGAATGTAAATGCAAATTAAAACACCCTGACCACTCCTCAGTGTCTGCTCCATGGTTATAGTCTAGGGTGGAAAATGAACAGAGCGCTGCCAGCCAAACCCTGGTGAAATGTCTGGGTTTCTAATCCAGCAGCCACTCTGCCCTCTAACCACTTGCTGGCTGGAATTATTTTACTGTCTAAAGATCAGAGATGTTTTAATTTCATCAGGGCTTTTTCAGAGGCTTCTATTGTAATATCTGTACTTAACATGGGAACAAAATAAAGCGTGCCCTCAGACCAAGTGAAGCTAAAGGGAAACTCCACTGATTTTACACATCAAAGCCTTTAAGTTTTTTGGGAAATACTACTGCATGTGTGAAAACAGTGGCGGGGGGGGGGGGGGGGGATGCTGGAGTTATAAAGAAGAGATCCTATAAGGTGTCTGTAGCCATCTTCTTATCATATAACACACCTAATAATTTTTTCCAGCTGACACTGAAGGGAACAATAGACAGAGTTCATATTCAACAGTTTCTCTACTGAAGCTGATTGAGATTGAAAACGTAAGCAGTGTTTGTACATAAAATCCTCGAGCTTGTCCAAACATCTCGACCTAAAGTGACATGAACATTCAGTTCTGCTCCCCATACGTGATTTTGCCTTTTGCTCTCTTGACACCACATTAGCTTCCAATTCTTTTCTGTCCGGCATAGATTTTCCAAACACTGCATATCAGAAGTCTGTTCCCAGCATGCCTTGTGTGCATACATGTGGATTATACAGGCGAGGGAACAATGTAGCAGTACATGACCCGTGAGCTGGAACATTCCTCAGTGTGACCCCTGAGAGGCCTCCCAGCCCACAGTGTCCCCTCTCCCTCCTCCCTGTTCGGATCCTGAGGAATGTCCCTGTGGTCCCGTAGACCAGCCAGCCCGTCCTGCCAACTTTGGTTTTCTAATTTGAAATAAAAACCTAGCCAGACATCTCACTATGGGATTATGTTATAGTTTTCTTTCCTCCACATTTTCATGGGAGGAATGTGTTGTTTCTTCTGTGGTTGTTTTTCACGGTGACATGTTCTTTAGATGCAGGATTGTTTTTCAGTCCTTGTGCAATGAGGCTACAACCTGACAGCCGCCCACAGCTATTTTTGAAACCTCTTGTGTTTTGATCAGCTACTGTTTACTATAGTTGTCTGCCTGTAATGCTGAGTTGCACTTGTCCTCTCTGGAGGCGTGTTGAGAAAGCTTTGTGTGGATGACTTTTTCCACCACCTTATATGTAGAAGGAAATAAGGATTTAAATAAAAAAAATAGTGGTGCAGAGTTTGGAATAATCAAAGTTAGCTTTAAAATCTCTGTGAAAAGTGCTGAGGGTGTGCAGTGTATGTCTGAATGGGATCGTGAGCCTAGTTCTGGTGACGGAGACATAAACATGCTTGGAGCTGTAAGGTGAGTTGTACAATGCAGTGATTGAATAACTAGCTCCCATCTATTCATCAGCTCTGTGATCACCTGCAAATAACAAATCATGAAAAATTAAACGGAAGTAAAAGATTTGACAACAATTGTGATATATCCTATCAAATCAAGTCAAAGTGTTTATGTTAACTCCCCTTTGAACTTATGGTTGTTCATTGTTAATATTATTTTCTGTATCCTGACTGACATTCTCCACTCCTTCTTTTCTCTGTTCCTGCAGAATAATGTGTGAGACAGTGCGCTACGAGAGACACGAGGCCAATGAAGTGTTATACTAGTAAGTATTTGACTCTCTGTAACTCTGTTGTGTGGGTTTGTCAGCTCCACAAAGCAGAGAGGATTTCAAACTCTTAATGTCACCTTGATTCAATAAGTCACTGTGTACTGAGTCAAAAACAAAGCAAACTGTGGCTTTAACGGTTCCCAAAAGCTTTTCCTTCAACTGGGATAAAGCTAGTTGTTAGCAAAAACTCTTATATCCTTCTCGTGTGCTATGTGTTGTGGACAGTTCATGCGATCAGAAAGCTGTATTGACACATTCCCGACACCTTCCGTGTGTCTTTGGATCCACTTGAAAACACTGCCATAACGGCACCAACGCAGAAGCCACATACAGAGTTTGACTGCTGTCACATGTTGATGTCCTCCAAACACCCATGGCGAGAGTTAAGACAGTTAATTAACTCCGTCTGTGCCCCAAGGGGCTAGAGAGGGCGCGTTGTCTCTTCTCTTACTCCTCGTGTGTGTGTGTGTGTGTGTGTGTGTGTGTGTGTGTGTGTGTGTGTGTTGGGGGATGATGGGAAAGAGTCAACACCTCATTACAAGCCCATTTGGTGGTGTGGGAAATGACTGAACAATAGGAATGCAGATTAAGCACTGGTGGCATAGTAGTTTCTGACTGACTCCCTTTTCAGTTATTAAAACGTGACTTGATAGGAGTCTTATTGAACCTGGCTGCCACGTGTACGGAATTATGGCTATAACTATGACGAGAAGGATTGTTTTCTGACAAAACAAGAACGAAGGAGAAGACATCCACACACTTTTCTCTGTGGACAGACATCTTTATGAAAATGTGCAGATGGCTTAGTGTCGACTAAATGTAAGAGAACGAGTGTAGCTGCCTTAGATTAATTTACCCATGGGCAAAAACACAGAAACACAGCAGGTTATTTTCTTTTTGGTTTCTCGGTTTATTGGTTCATTGAATTTACATGGAAAATTGTGTGTATTTGTGTCCAAGCACTTGTAGGCTCTGATGTATTAGCCAAAAAAAAAAAAAGTCAGTGTGCTTCCTGGGTGTTAAACAGCAGCAGATCAGATTAAGTCTGCAACCATCTCTTGTGAAAATACGATCTTTAAACTGCCTGTCTTCATTTCGTTCTGTGTTTATAACAACAGAAATAATCTGCAGGGGAATGAGTCTTTAAAAGTCAATGGGGGCGTTTAATGTCGTAAAAAAATTTTTTACATTGAGGCAATTCTCAGATGGTTGTAAAGTAACTTAATTTCCCTCCAAAAAGATATATTTAGTTTAGCTGTGGCAGTAGATCAGTTGGTAGAGCAGTCTTCTACAAACTCCAGGGTCAGTGGTTCGAATCCTGGTTCCTCCTGGCTACATATCGAGGTGTCCCTGGACAAGACACCAAAACCCTGTTTACATAGTAGTAGCTGACATGTCCTGTCTGACAGCTGTAATAATAAATAAATAATAATATATGTCATTATCAATTATTATTCTTAGAAATTGATTTCTTTAATTAAAGCTAGATAGATATTATGGCCCCTGCCTGATTCATAAATTGGAACCACATTTCTCTGTTTGGCAGCCATCTTTCTTCTAGGCCTTCTTCCTCGATTTAAGGGAGGGCTAACTAAAATCTGGCTACATATTTGTTTTTTTATTTTCTAAAAAACACTCAAATTCATACAAATTCCCTACCTGCATACTCCAAACCTCACTCGGAATATCCCTGACAGTTTGCAGTCCTGGAGTAATGATAAGGGGGTCAAGGGTAATAGTTATAAAATTACTCATCTTTCCCACACACACACACACACACACACACACACACACACACACACACACACACACACTCAGTATCTCATGAAAACATCCCATACTGTGAGAGGCTGAACCTTCTAGGATTTTACCATCTACAGATTATAGTGCTAAAGCCCTCCTGAGATGGAGGCTGACCTGGCAGATTTCACGGAGACCAGTGAAGAGGGTTAATGTGGCTCTTTCACCTCTTACGTGTCAGCTCTGTCAGTGCAATCCTCCACCTTTGTTTTGTTTTTTAAACTTTGATCAACCATACATATATATATATATATATATATAAAACATACGCAAAACAAAAAATGCACCAGTACTTAACAGTCACTAAAACTGGTTCATTAAAAAAACAGAAACCCTTATCTTGCAAACATCAGCTGTAGAAACCTTTTGTGCTTTCTTTTTTTTTTTTTTTTTAGAATTAAGAAAAAATAGCATCTGTAAAAACTTGTCATCTTGGCAATACTAAAGAAGAACAGTTTGCTGGCTGTGATAGTTGAACGAGCAATGTTCCCATGCAGCTGTCGGAAAGTCTTGGCCCGCACACAGCTCCTATTCCCTGTGACACTGTGAAGCTGTTGGCCTTTAGAAACAATGTCGCAGCAGGTTGGACAAGGAAATAAACGACCGTAGAAATGACAACTTATGGCATCCCAGTGATCAATAGACTGTCCAGCATGTGTGTCGCTGACATGATAGTCACATGATGAGTATCACCTGGTAGAGCTGCTTAATAACTGTGAAAAATGTTCATTTGAATATTATCTCAATCATTTAACTGTGACAAAGATCAGGAAGGGGACAAATACTTGTCTCTTTTCACAGCATTGTATATCTGGGATGAAGAAAAGATTCAGACAACTTTCCTAACATGTCATTGTGAGGTTGCATAAAATCTGTGGTGGTAAAAAATATTCAAATTGTGTAAATCCTAAGCATTTAAAGGTAGATTATTTTGTCTCCCGTGTTCTCACTGTAGTGTGTTATTGTTATTGAGAATGTGGTATGAACGCTTTGTTTCATAATGGTGAGTGCCACTGTGGCATTGAGTGTCTCTTGAGGGTTTTATGTTGAAAGCATCATAACAACTCAAAATGGTCATATTTTTAGTTTAGCTTGTTTATATTGGGCCACTGAGTGCCTCTCAGTAGACACACCTCTTTTGTTTTGAAAGTCCCCTCATCCCACCATCCTGTCAATCTAAACTCTATGGAGTTATATTAAATCTTGTGTTCTTTTGACATTGGCTTCACTCCCTCATTGTTCAGGGTCCCACAGAACTGCTGTTTGTGCAAAATAATAATTGTAAAATTGCAAAATCGAACATCTTCTGACCTTGTTAAAATTCGTTCTGTGGAAATGTTGTTAACTCATCCTCTCTCTCAGACTGGGAATGGACATGACGCAGGTGAAATATTGCTAAATAACAATAAAGTTGATGTTTTCTGTGTTTAATGCAAAATATATTAGCAGATATGTATTTCCCATTTGTTTGTCAGCTATAACAACATATACATGTTTGCATTTCTATAATATTAGAAGACCATGCAAACAAGCATCACACGTACACACTCATAGCATCTAACATCTAACTTCAGACTGTGTTACAGCTCAAAGTACAAAGTACCGGAAACCAGTCTACCCCAGTTTAGAGTTGGTATTAGGAACTTTTAAAAGCTTGAAGTCTCTCTTGTGATCTGGTGTCCTGATCAGGAACTCTGAAGTCACCAGAGGATAACCTGTTTTGCAGCGGGAGTCTCTGAATCCCTAAACAGAATTAATATGTTCCTGTAGTGTAATAAAAATCATGTTTACCAGGAGTTCTCGTAACATTAGGAGAAATCAAGCCATATGTGGATCTCCAGAACAAACAGGAGTGTTTCTTCATCAGCATCCTTCAGTATATAAAAAGAATAAATGATCACATCCTGTTAAAAGTAAGAATTAGTGTTTTGTATTTGCTCACAGTCAAAGAATTTTATAATTAAATAAACCATTTTTTGTTGTAAGAGTCAAATTTGATTTCATGAAAAGTCTTGATGCTATAATCATCCTTCCCCTGCCATTTTACCCCCTTCCACCACCACCAAAGAGCTCCAATAACCCAATTCCCCACTGTTAAAAGGCTTCCTGGTGGGGGTTTTGGTGGATGTTTAGTGTTTGACAATCACTTCAGCACGCGTGACCCAGTTCAGTCAAGCTGTCGAGTCTCCTATCTCCTGCTTCTTTGGTGTCGCATCTTCTCTTCTTTCACCTCCTCCTCCTCCTCCTCTGCTGAGGTTCTCCTCTCTCTTGGTGCATCTGCATGCCAGCAATTAATAATTGAGCATTTCATCCGTCTTATCTGAATGCAAAGAAGAACCACAAAAGGATGCAGGGAGTCTGCAGGGAAGCGGATAGAGATCAGTAGAGGGAAAAGAAGGGAGCTTCTACAGTGTGTCAGTAGGGTGTGCTGTCTACAGCCTCATTAGTTCTGCAAGGAAAGTGTGAAGAGGAGGAGAAAATAGGGGTGAGACTTGTTCTCTGTGATTAAAAAAAAAAACTCAGTCAGCACAGTGATGCTGGTTGCGAGTAATTGTCTGTGTGGATACGAGTGTATAATAAGTGCACCCATCCTTTACCTTTCTGTAAGCAAAAACCAGTCCCACCTTGCTGATGTCTGACAAGTCATTGATTTTCTTTTTCTTTCCCTCTGTGGTGTCAGTGAAAAAGTCTCACCAGATCAGGTGAAAATGTGCAGCACCAGCTGCTGCCTTATTAGCACCATGTACAAACCGTGATTTCATGAGGTGATGTGGCAAAGAACATGGAGACATGGAGACTTCATGCAGAGACACAATTGGCTTCCTGACTCTGTGCATCGGCAGTGAAGACAATTAAAGGTTTTGCACTTACAGTTGAAGCATTACCTTAATACTGGAAATACAAATGCAGTAAATATCATTAGTAGACTACCAAGTCTGTGTGGTGTCCATGAAGGTACCACGAGCAGCTGGTTGGCTCAGTTCAGCAGTTAGTTTTTGTACAGATGAAAAGAAACAGACATGACATGTTAATGTGGATTTAATGTTACAAATGTTGTGTAAAGTTGAAAAAAATTGACCTTGGACGACTTACTTGATAGTTTGAAAATAGTCTGGCTGCTAAAATAAGCAGTAAAGGCACCAAACGGAGACTAAAAATAATCGTAATTGCCTCTAAGTAGCCACAGTGTTTCACAATCCCCAGAGCAAAAAATGAAAGTTTTTGTTTACTGATTTCTATTTTTGTCCACCATTGCAGAAATTTGAGTGTTCATGTCAAACCCTAGAGACAGGTGGTATCGGTGATACGTGTCATTAGAATACTTCCCTTTCTGGTCTCCTACTTCCTTTTTACTGTAAAAATGTCTCTTAGGTGGCATGTTACGCTGAAAAGGGGCGTCAAGACAAGGATCCCTTCATTCAAAATTGCTGTTAATTAATTAACATCGACAACTTCCCTGAAAAACAGGAAGATAGAATCTCATGTTTATCAATCAATCCAGGTTAGAAGGAGACTCAATAGTAATGATCTGCCATAAACCATGCTAGTACAGCAGCACTGCACAGTGATTGCAAATGTTATGTTTGTCCTTTGAGTCCTCTCACTGCTGCATATAAATGAAAGCAAGCCTCAACTTTTTTTTTCATCCAGCTCCTTAGCATCTGTTTACATTCACACAAGGTTAACATACACAGCCTATTTGATAATCCTGCATGTTCTGAGCCTGGAGGATCCAGGCTTCAGCCTTGTGAGATTATCTCTAGGAAAGCTCACAGATAAAGGAGATGAACAAGGAAACTAAACTGAGGAATTTTAAAAACTATGTTATCATCTAAAAATGAACAGCCTGCCGGTTCTTATTTAATATGTGACTTTTATGTGTAATGAGTTGTATATCTTTGGGTAGAAACTTTGATGTTCCTTTAGAAGGCCTGTGGTTCACTACTGATGCCACGTAAATCTTCAAACCGTAAAAAAGTGCCTGTAATTTAAATTGGCAAAAAGGTGCCTATTAAGTGTGGCGGTAGTATTTATGTGTGTGTACTTTGTGTGTGTGTGTATTTTTTTTTATCGCTCACGTTGTACAAACTTGACAGCCAGCTGCATCATCCAGAGGTCAGTCTGAGTTTACTTCGTCTGCGATGCCCAATTTCCTCGTCTGTGAGTTTCAGCAGGGCCTCGGGTGTGGGTGGATGAGAGATGAATCCTCAGTTCATTCATAGTTCTTTCTCTCCAACACTTTCTGTTGTTTTTTCCCTTTCTTTTTCTTTTTTTTCCCTAATCTGTGTTTGGCACAGTTAACAGTCTTGCTGTTGATGTGTTCAGTCAATGCTCCTCATAGCTATGCAGATTAAACAAATGACAAAACAAAGGTATAAAACTAGTGTAGGGCCTTAGATTTATCATTGTGTTCTGTTAATGATATACATTTTCTCTCTCTTTGTCTTCCAGCCCTGATGACATTGGAAGTTGCTGGTACATCCTGTTGTCCGGCTCTGTCTTCATTAAGGAGTCTATGTTCCTGCCCAGAAGCAGGTAAGATCCTCGTCAGGCCATTTTGAATCTGAAAGCTGTTTGAAACATTGTTTTTGCAGAATGACTCCATGCAGTTGCAAAGCACATGCATGTTAAATTCACCTAAAGGAAACGTTTTTAAACTGATCAGCTTCGCCATGACATGTGTGTATCTTAACTTACAGAATAGTCTCTTTCAACCCTACAGAATCTGCAACACTTTACTCTGTTTAGCATCTATAAACAGTGTATAAATAACAAGCATGTAGTTTAAAGCAAACTGTATTGTAGGTAACGTGTGTCCTCCTGCCATCACCCATAAATGGAGGTCAGTGTAATAATTGTCAGTACGGTAAAGTTGTAAGAATATATAATATACCTTTATAGGAAAAGTTATTATTTCTAGCAAATATTACATTAAATATTTACATATTGTTTGTTAAGTTTCTACACGGCCTATAAATTATACATAGAGGGACGTGTGTGTGAGTGTCGCCCAGAATGTAATGTGCTGGTCATAGCACTGCATCATCTCGATACACGTTAAGCATTAGCATACATATTACCGTGCAGAAACTTGCGCCACCACAAGCAGCTTAAGCGGCCACCAGCAGCTTTGATTTATAAGTATAAATTGTCAGCAACATTAAATGAAAATATATGATTTTTTTTGTTGTTGTTGCGACCCCCCAGTGTGGTCGTGAGATTCAGTTTCACTGAATCTTCCATGATTTACATATAATTTTTTCTTTGTCTGGTGATACAGGGTTGTACCAAAGGGCAGATACTTGAGTATTTGAAAAAAGAAAAGCAGTAGAGCCTGCATTTGTCATCAGGGTATGGGTAATAATTATCTTTTGCTCCTTCAGAGAACTTAAGATTCATGTCCCCCTCTCCAGCTCACAGCAGTGATCCCCACCTCTAAAGCCACGATACAAATGTTAAATAGCTGTGATTTCACAAGCGGATCTGTTACATCAACCATCACTGTGGGCGTCTTGAAAACAATGATCTTTTCATCCATTAGGCTTGCATAACACACCTACGGACACTCGGAGCTCGAGGCCGGCACTTTAGCCTGTGGAGCAGAGCGGTCCTGGTGCTACAGCAGGGGTCAGCAGCGGCCATTCTCCGGATTCACATGAATGTGGGAGGCATTTAAAATGGAAGGCTTGATCGGAAATGTGCCAAAAAGCTGCTCCCCTAAAAAATAACCTTTTCGCCAAGGTGAAAGTGTGTGTGGGATGTTGGAGAGAGATTTGCAGGTATTGGCAGATTAATGTTAATGCCTGATCGTTATGGCTGGGGAGGAGAGGGCTCTGAAAATGTTTACTAAGCGTATGTTACACAGGAGCCTGGATAGGGATCCACTCTCGGCGTGAGACTGTGCAGAATTCATAATTGGCTCACTTTGTTTTAGAGTGATGCCAACTGCATTGCACAAGGCTGTCGTGTTTCTGACAACTGCACTAAATTAGGAGCAGTTTCAATCTAAGTCGCTGAAATCACAAAATAAAGGCAGGTATTTTTCTTGGTGATGCTAGATCAATAAACACAAACTGACAGCAATTGCACAGGGAGCTCGCAACATACAGTTTGATGCTGTCTACACATAAAGACATGCATTTAACAGTCAGCGTTTATTCCCCATTTGTGAACTTCAATGAACACAACCGCATTTGTCACTTTCCGTATAGCTTAAATTTGTGTATTTATATTTTCTTTTTGCTTTGTGAATAATCACAGTGCAGAAGCAAAGGTGGAATGGGTGTATAGTTACACTGTGGTGGGGGACTGTGTTGACACTTTGATACTGGCAACTGTGGTTTGCTTTACATCTTCAGCCAACGGCAGTTGTCGGTTTCTTTCAGCCAGGATTGTTCTTCAACATAAAACAATTAGATTCAGTAACCTAAATTGAACTGGACCTTCTGACTGAGATTCAGATCACATATAAAAACTGAAATGATCAAATATTTCTGTGTAATGTTGTTAATTAGATAGATTCTGCTTTTTCTGAGCCCTCTGTTGCATAGTTGGCCTCTTCCACAGCCACTGGTTTATGACACAACAGGCAACGATGAGGGGACTTTTAAATGTCACAGTCAATGTGACGCATTGTAATTCAAAGTTTCAGGGATATCTAGGTCATAAAATTCATTCAGTTCTTAAATGACTGTAACTGTTTCTGTTCAGCACTGAAAAGGGGAAGAATAAAACCCCTGACGTTAGTTGTATGACTATATTCCCAGTGACGGGTCAGACAATCAGTAAATGGTCATGACACTGTTTAACTAGAAGCTGTGTCTGACATCACAAGAGCATTCATACATACAGTCTGTTTGGACGGAAGACGTGTATGAATACTGAGCCATTGTTTATGTGTTAGTACAATTTACAGCATATTACAATGTTTTCTTCCTTCTTACATCTTTACTTCTTAAATCTGTTATGAAAGTATTTTTCAACAGCCAAGCTGACAAAGAACAGCTTAAAAAAAAAAAGCTCTGCACTGCATCACCTGGTCTATAAAGACGAGAAATGGTGAGGGCAATGTGGCTCTGAGGGGAAATTGGTTATGACTCGTAGAACTGAATGGAGTCCAACAGGACTTCCTGAAGCTTTTAAAGATGTGGTGGAATTGGGTTTCAGTCAGGCCCTGCCCAGAAATGGCTGTTCATATCTCCACTGGCAGCAAGGTTGAAAACCTGATATGCCTCCCTCGTCCTCCCTACGCTCCCTTCCCCTTTCTTGTAGCTGTAGTGAGATGAGATCCGGGGAAGATGAATGACTCAGTCGTCAAATGAAGAAGATGCAGCTCTGTTCCCTTTTCTTTTTTTTTTTAAACCCAGAGGCCAACGTGAAATCAAAGACAGGCCAAATGAATGAATCTGAATAAATGAGTGACATGTTTAAAACATGTACCGTCTTATGGCAGGACCAGGCCTGATTATAACGATGTGAGATTAGGTTTTCATGGAATGGCTCACTGTGACTTAACATTCTCTTATCATGGCAGTATTTGTTAGCTTTATGTTATAGAAGTGTGATTTCTGGTTTTAAAATCCACTGACGTTTTGCACAGGATTTAAGTGGTGGAGGTGTTGACCTTTTGCAGACAGGTTGCACACATGTATCATATACATACTGCAGTTTAAATGTTGTGTAATTGACTCACTGAAATAGTTTTAGTTACAGTTTTAATAATAATCAGTATGAAACTATTAACTTCCGCCCTGTTTTATACTTTATTTACCCTGGACCGATTTTACTTCCACTACTGCACGCACTACCTCTGTCACTTAAGCGCTGTTAGGACCTTACCTCCAGTCATTCACTAACAGTTTTGCGCGAACCAAAACCATATTTTTTAACTGAATCAGTAACCGGGCTTCAGGTTAGCAGAGGAATTTCAGACTCATCACAGAAGACAAGGTCAGTAGAGCTCAAAACATTTCTTGACAATCTGCAACAGAGTGGGCAGACTCACTCTGAGACAATACAGTGATAATTTATTGTTCACTTCTAAAAATCCATTACTCATTTCCTTCACGTATTGCTCATGTACTGTACATTCTGTGGTAGAAAGGCGGTAATAGGCTTGATGTGGGCGCACACATTCCATTACTGAAAATTGCATGTATTTCATTCTTGACTGTGAAGTTGATACGGTCACCACTGCGGTGTGAATTTTCCAGTGTTGAAACAGGTTTATAAAAGGTTATCATGACTAAACTGACTGTGGCAACGGTGGTAATTGTTTGTTGTTTTTTGGGGGGCAGCAGCGTATTTAAAAATAACTTTTCTGATTGTTCTTAACAGTGAGTAACACATTTGTTCTCACATCCCTGACAGCTTGTTAAGCAACTGGATATTTACTCACTCATATTTTAAAAAACAAAATACAAAAAAAACCTGCTAAAAAGCCCCCTCATACAGCAAGCTCAGTTTATTAGACATAAGCAGAACTACTCCGGAGACTTATCAAGTCTGAGAAGATACCTTAACTTAAGAACACTATATCCACCTGTGTATTTTTGCAGCCTACTAAAAGGTTTGCTGTGTTCCTACATTCAGCAATCGAATTGTGCCAATGTTGATGTATGGAAGTCTATACTTCACTTCTCATATGGTAACATTCATGACAATTCAACTGAACTAAAATTAAATGAGTGATTTAGTGAAAAATCAAAGTGTAGCCCTCCCAATTAAGCTGTGCGTGTTCACAGAGCAACAGTACTTATACGAGTTTTTATTATCTTTATTGTGGTTTTAATTTTAGTCAGTGAAGACTGTGTGACTGATTTAAGGAGCATGTACAAAAACGAAGATAACGCACGTAAAGAAGAGAAAGTGTTCTGGAGCATTTTAACCCAGATACAGTGAGTTATGTTATCAGGTAGACATTTAGTCAACACTTGAACTTTTTCAACATGTGGATCACAACTAAGTCTCGTGTACGTTTTGGTTGCAGCAGGAAACTTTTTCTCACTTGCTGAGAATTTAGTTGGATTTTTTATGGATTGTTTGAAGTGGTTACTAATCTTCATTATGGTTTTAGTTTACATTTCAATCAGAGAAACCACATTTGACTCAATTTAGAAAGAGAGGTTAAAAAAAATACAGATAGCTGTCATATCATGCAACATCAAAGTAGAGAGAACGAAATACATTTTTAAAAAAGGTAATCATTTCTAAACATAACTAGTTCAAGTGGGTGAACATTTATTTAACTCATGATTTAAAGCTAAAAGATCTGAACCCTTGATTACTGGCTTATGTAACTGGAATAGAGCACATAAAAAAGAAGAACAATGTAAATGTGCCTGAGTTCACCAAAAGGCTATTTGTAGCACACTAATTTAAATGGAAGGGGTCAATACCAAATTTAGTAAGAAAAAAGTTTTAGGAATTGCTCTTTATCTAATGGTCAGTTATTAATTAATATGTGCAACACAGATGCATAGAAGACAAAGCAATCAGATGGGGAATATTAAGCTTGAGAAATTTCACAGTGTTGAGAGTTCATGATTAACTTCTACCGAAAGGGGAGGACAGAAACTGTCCACTCCTCCGTAACACAGCACAGCGCGCACGCACACACACACACACACACACACACACTGACTCCACCCTCTCACTCACATGTAATCCTGTAGCAGGAAGTGAGTCGTACGCTGGAATGCAGGCTGTAGTCAATGCACCAGAGAGAGAGAGGGAGTGGGAGAGAGAGGAAGGGGGCAGAGCCATCAGATACAGGCTGATTCACACACACACACAGGTCCCAGAGCTACACACTCCCATTTTCATACACTTAGACAGTAGCACTGGAGGATGATATGCCGCAGTCAATCAAAAGTCGCCGGATTTGGCACATGCTTGTTGGATTTACTCTGGACTAACAGCAGGGGGATATTTTAGAAGGAGGGATCCTCTTGTCTTACCAGGTGGCGGTGTCACTCTGGGAGCAGTTGTCACAGTGAGTTTTCAGGCTACAGCCGCTCTTCATTCCTGTATGGGACTCATTAAAGCTCTGCCTAGAAACTCCTGTCTTGTTGGTTGTAATTTAAAAATCTGACTTGCCTCCAAACTGGTAGCTGGTTGCCGTAAAACCTTCAAGTCTGGAATGCGAAGCATGACTTTGATGTTATTTTGGATTTGTCAGTGTGCAGAGTGTGCTGCCAGTAGAAGGGGTGTGTGCTCTTCAGTGTCTGGGGGCTAGATGTGACTTTTGGCAACTTTGAAACCAAAACAAAGATGGATCTCCCGCTGTGGAGAGAATGTGTTAGAAATGGAAGATTGATTGATACATCTTGGAAAAGTTTTGAACAGCTGGCTTCGTAATTCCCAAACTAAACTCTCTATTCGAGTGCCCTTTCTCGTTGCCATTAGAATGTCTGTGAAGCTGTATTTTGGGAAGCAGAAGTCACGAGTCAATCGCACGTTCTTGGCCCTGCTGTCATCTTCCATTTAAGAAATGCCCTGGTTCAGAGTATGTGTGTGTGGAGCAGCCACATTGTTACTCTAAGGAATTCTGTTTATGTTTGCAAGGTGAAATGTGGTTGGTCAGCTGCAGCTCTCAAGAGAAACGGCCTCTTCATGTCTGGATTCTGTTTTCATGTACCTAAACGGCCACTTACTCTGTGAGTTCTGTCCTCCTGTCTCCTCTGACCTCCTCATGCTTCCTCCTCTGTTCTGGTTCTACGGTCTTGCATAACCAGGGGGTTTAATCTTTGTCCTTCTTAAGGGTCTGGTGGCTTACAAAAGCTGGTGTGCCCTCCGAGCACTTACTCAGTTAAACAGCTTAACAGAGTGAGGAGACCCCCCACTCCTTGCCACTCTTCTGACTTCACCCGCCTCCTCAGACGTGGCTTAGGGATTGCACTGGTTCAGTTAGACGGCTGGATGGATCTGAGGCTTTGGTGGTGGGCTGACGGACTTGAAGAGTGAAAGGCTGGTGATGCATGTGGAATGACATTCCAGACGCCCAGGCTTGTTGTATAACGGGGGAATGCAAGGCTGCTGAGGCAAGGGAGCTGTCAGTCGAGAGAGAGAGAGAGAGAGAGAGATATTCAGGGTTTAATTTGAGATATTCACTGCCTGTGGAACTGGTTCGTACAAATTGTCTTATGGCAGAAGAGAAGCAAACTTGAGGACGGTTGTACAAGATGTTTGAAGGAGGTATTTTTTTCATGTGCATTAGTCTCTTGTTATTGCGTGTTATTGAGTGATTTATACAATTTTGCTGTAAACTGAATTCCAGTCATCTGTGTGTAAATAGTTGGCTGCTAGTAGGTAACTAAATGGCAACACAATGGCAATTGTTCAGGTGAGTGGACCACTCAAGATATTGACTACAGAGTTCACTTTGTGCTGTAAAGAAACTATGAATTGACGCTGTAGCACATAGACTTTTTGTATTTTTATACCTTGTATAACACACTAGTTCACCTTGTAGTATTTCTGTATTCTTGTATTCTTCTTATTTTGTTTATCTTTATCTTTTTTTAATGAGTGGTTTTTGGGTGTTGTATTGGTCCACATACATTACATGTAATGCATTTACATATGTAATGCATTTTGTCTGTTATATTTTAAAGGCTTCCACGGGGTTAATTCCTCTTGAAGGGGACAGTGTAGTGAAGATTGTTTTGTATGATTTTTTCGACACTTGTTTGGTAGTGTCGAAAAGTATGAAACTGAGAATCTTACCTCAGAGCTGAGCTCTGTTACAAAAGAGTTGCTTACCTGCTCAAATCATCTGACACCTTCCTTATTTTCTTAATCCTCTTACCTGGTTTGTCCACAAACACTCACTGTAGTTGCCAGGAAAGAAAACGCAAACCTAACAGAGACTTGGGGACCTGAATTACTCAGTGCTGAATTATTCACAGCTCGTAGATTGTGCTCACACTATAGCATCATTAGTAGAGCTGATCACATTTAAATATTTGTGTTGTGGTCAAACTTTGCAGTCATGATGTTGATCATGCCCACAACTCAATCCGACCAACAAGTCACTGGAAAAGTCTATTTAAGACATATTATATTTGTTGTCTACTGCATACATTCACCCAGGCGGCAGATTGGGTACTTTATATTTGTTCAGGACTAGTCACAGAACAGTGAAGGCTTTAATCTCCAAACAAGACACTTTTGTGTTATAAAAACCCTCTCACCTCCTCACTCTCCACTTCCATAATCCCCTCTTTAATATTTTACATTGCCAGTGGCATTTACCTCCTGCAAAATGGAGAGCTGGATTACTGTTGTCAAGTATGTAATGGGGGACGTGATTGAACATGTCACTGGTGTTTGTGTTTAGTGCCCTAACGTGTTTTGTGATGCCTAATGGGTGGAATCACAACTCCTTTTTCTACAGTAGAGCCAGCCAAGGGAAGCTCAACAGGATCAGAGCTGGTACCAATTCCAAAAGTCTGTAAAACCAGATCAAAAGCATTCATTTTCCTGAAGCTGCTGCCCAGCAGACAAATCATCTTTGCTGGAAATAAGTTGCAAAAGAATTACAACATTTGTCTACTTGTGAGAATGTGAGTCAAAACACTGAGTAAGCGCTCCATACTGTAGCTCTGTTTGTCCCTGTGGTGGAATTTAGGCTCGTGTCTGTCAGGGATACGAGCAGAGTTAAAAAGCAAGGCAAAGCAAACAGCAGACATCAGCATTGACCCCTTCACCGCCTCTAAACCACAGTCATGTCTTTGATTTCAGCATCAGCAATAGTTATTTGACAAACTGTTGTTCACAAGGCAGAGGAAAGTTAAATTAGTGAAGTAAAATTGTAGCTCTGGCAGTGAAACAACAGAACAGCTGACAAAAGAGGAAAAGAACACCAAACACAACAAAGGGTTGTCTGGGAAAAGAGAAGAGGAAAAAGCAAAGCCAGCTAAATCACCTTTTAGCAAATAAACAGGGCCAAAAAAAAAACATTATTTGCACTTTGCAAGAGTGGCAGGTAGAGTATCACCATCTCGATGCAGCTGGCTGGTGTTTATTACCCAGCATGACCAAGTTATAGCCACAACATGTAGCCACAAGCCCAGAGCTCCAAAGCATTTAGGCCATCGTGTGCCTGAGGTCTGCACCTGTCAGCGTGACTGATGAAAGTTGCCACCTCAACAGCCTTGGTGCAGGCAACCACACATCACTACCCACTGCTCATTTCATCTGCAAATGCTGAGAACTTTGTTCTTTGCACATGGAGTTGCTCCCTCTGAAGAGCTTACAAGATCTCTTTACCACCACTTTATCACAGTTCACGAATTGTGAAAGAATTAAGAAAATTAATCAACTAATGTTTCTAGTCTAAAAACAAAATTAAAAAACATTTTTGACAATATGTCAACAAAATATTTATACTGCAGAAACTTGATGTTGTGTTTTTTGTTTTGTTTTTGCCATTTTTGCTCCTACAATTACTCTGATGATGAAGCACTTATCAAAATAGTTGCACGTTTCTTTTTTTAAGCTTCTAGGCTATCTTTACTTGGATTACGATTTAAAGAGAACAACATTACACGTCTAAAATCCCAGCTTGGGAATCTAAATAATGCAAAGCATTGATGCACAACACAAGGCACGCGTTCTCCACAGCAAGTCTGTTTTTTTCATTTTTTTTATTTTGGAGTCACTTGAGTTTATCTTACGAAACAGTCAGCAAATCAACAAGATGTGGGTCACATTCTTAATTCAGAGATGTTAAAAATAACAAACAAGGAAGTCGTTGTCTTTTCATTGAGGTCGCACACTGGACAAAGACGGCATTCTTCACCAAACCCACAATCTGGATCTCCTCATGCTCAACATTTCCATGGCTGCTGCCCGTCTTAGAGACATTATGGTCTCTGCTGCTCCGAATATTCCCTGCTTCTTAGGCACACTCTACAAACTGTGACGTCATGACGGTGGACTTTTCCACAGCCGGGTGTTTCCCTTCAGGAGGGAGGGGTCGCAGCTGGAAGGAGGAACTGTCCATTCAATGCAGCTCTGTTTCACATGTGATACTGAATTTCTAAAGTGCATATTGAAAATGTTCAGCAGAGAGCTACCTGTAGGCGTTTTAGTGTGTTGGCTGTGTGCAGTTCTAAACTCAAAAGAAATATGTCAAGGTGTTTTCATTTATAGACATTTTTCGGCAGATCTTGACTTCTAAATTCTTCTTTTTTTTCTCATCATTTTTACTTCTTGTCTTCCAGCTTTGGAAAGCGATCAGCAGGCAGCCTGCGACGCGGATGTGAGTGCATCGTCCTGGAACCGTCAGAGATGATTGTGGTGAGTCCTACTTTTCAGACTTGTAGAGCTTGTTTTATTTTGATAAAACTTTTTATGCTCTACAACCACACAAAACTGATGAAAATAAGTAGATGCAGCAGTGACAAACAATAATTGTTGTAAATTCAGTCCGTATAACAGTGCTCACGTGTATCACCACACGTATGTTACCTACAGCAGATTACGGTTATAATTTGGAATAATGTCCGGGAACGTTGGCCTTGTGAGACTAATCTGTGTAAGTGCCTCCTCTTGATACGTCAATCACGGCTTTATTCAACACTGTTTTCGCTGGAGTCCTTCCAGTTTGTGAGGTTTCTTAAGTCCAAAGCTTTTACAAACTCTGACTCTAAGTTTTATAGCAAATCGAACGCTGGCTCGCAGAAGAAAATATTTAGAGCACATCATTCAGATCACAGTGGAGCACAGAAGTAGATGTAGCAGAACAATCCAATTATGTATTGAACAGAGGCCTTATGAGATCTGAAGATCACAACATATGCAGCTCTGATGACGAATTTGTGCTTCAGGGCAGCAGTATACTAGAAACAAACACCAACCTTATGCAAATTCATCATAATGAAATGAAAAATCGTGTGTGTATTTCCTGTAACTGGGGAATGTTTACCTTTTTTGCTTGAAAATGTATTTTAATAATAGTCACATATCATACTTGCTGATTTGGTTTAGTTAGATCAAACCACATATATATCAATTAATTATTAGGATGCAGGAATATTGTTCCTTGCAGAGACTTATTACTGAAGAAGCCTCTCTGATTAATAGGGCAGTGTCTTCAATCAGAACCTCAGAGCTTTGGATTTCATTTCACCCACACTTGATACCACTTTAATATTCAGGTGGACTCTACCTAAGATTCCTAGGATAAGATGATGTTGAAATTACCCTGTAAATGATGAGGACACAGGACCGTAGGAATGGAAAAAAGAAATTAAACTGGGAAAATACAGACCACAGGACACACATGAAAAACATAATTACCGTAATTATCATTGTGTTGTTGACCAGTTGCAGGCAACAGCTTGTTGAGAGCACTGAACAAAGCTGTGCAGATATCTTTACCTTTCACTTTAGCCAACAAAACTGCATACACTGTGCACAATAAAGCCAATACGACACATAATAATCGCCAGTTGGCAAATTCTAATATGCCGATTTTCGTTTTTATTTCTAGCATACTGAATACTGCCATCTTAAATCACACACATGTACGCAGTCTGCACTATTTCTATCACATACAAATCCCCCACTTTTTATTTTCTTAATGAAGACATCAAACGTAACCCACATCTTGTCAGTATGAAAAGACGAATCGTTGCAGTCGCATCTTGATAATCTCCCTTTTCACAGGCTGTAATTGCTGTGTCTTTGAATATGCGTTGTAGATTCGGAAGGGGGGGCTTCTGTTAACGGAGCTTCTGCTGTATTACACACAGACCCCCAGTAAATAACACCCTCTGCTCTGCTTAGTACAGACACTTTGTGGCCTCACCCCTTTCGCTGTGATAGGTGCCAACCTACCCTGTAATTACTGAGGATGGTTTTGTGCTGCTAGAACAGAGATACATGTGGATTAACCCCCCCGCCATCAACACCACCGCAACCCCCCCGAGCTACAAGTTTGTGTTACACACAGGAAAATGCCTGACCTGCAGTTACAAACATGAGCGCAGAAACTAATGCGTCAAAAGAAGGAAAAATAAGCCCCTCACGTGTATGTACTGTACACAACACATGCGTGCACACACTGCTCAGAGATAAGCAATTAGACACAGAATCACACTTGACGCTCTCACTCTCACACAGCTCCCCTGCTGTTGTCATGGCAGCAGTTGGTACAGCAGAAAGAGATTTTACTGGTGTAATCCCAAAGGCTGAACACTGTGAAATTTGAAGCCGCAGTGAAAGCAGCAAGTGAGAGGAGAGGGAGAATGGGCCCAAAAATAATATTAATAAAAAAAGAAAACTTAAATGACTTCACACACTGAGGCATTCTGTGCCAGTTTCCATTTGGAAATTTTTTTTTTTTTTCTCTCTCCTACCAGTTCGTTAAAAATGGAAACAAGGGTTTTAACTCATCTCAACATATAATTTATTTGTAGTTGATATGTTTAACAGAGACAGAGAGTTGAGTGTCTGCAGTCATCTTTTAGTCGACCAGGCTTCATCTCTGTTCGCCACTCAACCTATTCCCCATTGCTCCTCTCTCTCTCTCTCTCTCTCTCTCTCTCTCTCTCTCTCTGTCTCCCTCATTCTCCCCAAATTCCTCACTCAAGCCTCCGTTTCTCCCTCTCTCTGTCTCCCTTTCATGTTGTGAGCATCCTTTGACGTAGGTGTGCATCGTTCAGCCCACACACACTTCTATTTTTATGCAATGAGAGGGATAGGAGGCGGGGAGGAGGGAATCAGAGATGGAGGATAGGAGGTTGCGTGTGTGTAGTTTTGGGGGGGAGTGGAGGAAGGCGTGAACAAAGACGAAGACAGTCACTCCCCCCTCTTTCTCCCTCCCTCCCTGTCATTTCCAGGTGGACTATATGGATGAAAATGAGGAGTACTTTCAGCGACAAGCCTCGCACAGACAGTCCCGTCGGCGCTTTCGAAAAATCAACCAGAAAGGGGAGAGGCAGACAATCATTGACACCGTGGATCCGTACCCCACCGGAAAGCCGCCCATAGCCCGGGGATACCACACGGTGAGTTGCACCCTGCGCCTACAGTTTGGTGTTTACCCTCGCTGTGATGGATCGCTGTGTTTGTGCTGTGTGTTGAGTTCCTTCTTCAAAACCTGTTGTGCATCCCTGTTTCAGAACAGAACTGGATTGTGTTCACTGTTACACAAGTTTCGTGTTTTATCTCCTTTTGGTGGCCTTTACTGAGCCTGGGTGCTATAGGTTGTTGTGTTGTGATGTCCCACATCTTGGGGAAGGTTGCACTTTGAGTCTGTTTTCCTAATCTTCCTTCTCGTGGTGTTAAATTTTTGTTTTACCCTTCCTTGCTAGATTAGAGCTGCTACATTTATAACTTCTGCTGGTTTCAGTGTCTTATATGTTTGTGTTAATGTGTTTTTATTGTTTGTTGAGCGTTCTAAATAGTTTGTGCTATTGCTGCCGTGAAATCCAGTTTTCACCATCACACACTCCTCATTATTCCATCATAACTCCATGATTACACAGGTAAACTGCACTGCACTTTTCTCAACTTCTGTTGCTCTTTGATGACCATTTCACCCAAGGAAAAGGTAGAAGTTTTGTTTTGTTGTATAGTTGAATGGTGACATTTGCTTCTCTCTTTTTTAAATACTATACAACTTTACATCAAAAAGTAAAATCACTGCTCCATGCTGATGCTTGTAACTTAGGCATGAACTTGTGATGAGAGGTCACAAGTAGTTCTCATTCTTATGAGACATATTTCAATTGCAGTTTTAGAAATGAACTTGGACGAGACATCATTCAAAAAACATTTTGTCATTGTAGTACTATAGATGAATTAATTAGTTACACATTTAGACAAAATGCAGCATGTACTAGCTTTTTTTGTTTATGAATTTTTGCAATGCGTAATGTGAGTAAATGCAAATGATTGGAGTTCAACATATAGCACAGCATATAGTGATTGGTCTATGTAGAGAGAAGAATGAAGGAGGCAGAGGGTTTGGAAACAGGAGAATGCTGTAGGGTTTGCATGGCGTCTTCCTTCATGAGTCTTGCAGCTGTTCTATTCTTATAAACTCTCATTTACAATTTTAACATTGGAGCTGGTGTTAATAGAAGTTTTCCAAAACCAGTGCCAATTTGTCATGTTTAATACAGTTGTTAAGCAAGATTCTCATAATAAAATATAAGTGCAGCAATGTTGCTTGCAACAAACAGCACCTTAAAATAAGAACAAACATCTAGTTTGTGGCTCTGTATTTTTTTTAATGCTCATTCAGTCACAGTGCCATGTAGAGTACCCATGTGAGGGGATTTGACTCCAGCAGGGAATAGTTGTTTGCCTGTTGCATTGCACCAGACCTTCTACCCTCTGTGTTTTCTTTCCCTGGGAAGAGGAAGCAAAGTATTTTCACACTAATAATGTAAATACCCAACATGCAGTTGGTGCACACAGTTTTTCCCGTTCTGCACAATTTAACTGCATTCCCTTCATTCCTGATGCTCTCTTGGGTGTTCTATCAGAGCACCCAGCTTTTTCTGGAGCACTTGGAAACTATTACTTTGAATATGCGACAAACATCTTCCTCCTGGCTCCATGCAGCCCCACCCTGTTTCCTAAATTTAGAATCATTGTGTTTTCGATTTAGAAGACGCCACTGAACTTTCTCATGGCCCAACATCTCCCATCACACACACTCAACTCTCCTCGCTCTAGTACCATTCCTGTGGGAAGGATGGACCCGGCACCATGGTAACCAGCAGTCCCGAATGGGCTCTGCTCGAGTGCACTTAGAAGTACAGCCAGAAAGGAAGCTAACTTAACAAGAGTGCAGTACGCTGCTGCTGCTGCTGCTGCTGCTGCTGCTGACAGAGGGGTGGAGGGGTGCAGCGCGACAGAGAAGCTGAATCTGGAAAGATGCTAAGCTGACATAGCAAGCTAATCTCCAGCATTTAGAATGCCAGGCACCACTTGGATTTTCCTCCCTCCTACCCTGAGGCATTTAGGAGGTGAGAAATGCACCAAGGAGAAACTTAGGATTGAAGAAAGGAAATCTCTGCGGCAGGCAAGGTTTTTCTTAAGCTTAGTCACAGTTATGAAGGAAAATGTTAGGCCAGGTACCAAAACTTCAGAAGGACTCATTGATATGAGGGCAGAGCTCTTCTTAGATGAGGAATACTCCTGCTCCTAGTGCTTTGGGGCTGAGGCGATCGTAATTTTTGCCATTTATTGTCATTATTGATTTGTTGTAAATTAGAAGTAAATAGTAAAATCTGCACCACGAGGTAATGTTTCAAATCCTTGTTTTGTCTAACTGCTAATCCATAACTCACATTCACTAAGACAACAATAAGGCAATTTATTGATTAATGCTTGACAAAAGCTTAACCTGCTACCATTGTTATAATAAATCGTTTAAATACATTTTCAAGCAAATATGTCCTTCTCCTCTGTAAGGATTTCAGCTTTTTTCCTGACAAACTATGTTTGTATCCCTAAATTAATTGTTTTGTTTTCTTAATCTCCTTTAGATCATATCTCAAACTGATACAACGATGCCGGCAGAACATGACACTTCTCCTGTTTGTTTAATTTTAAAATGAAGCAACAATCACTGCAGAGAATCATTCCTGCTCTGATAACGTTACTGCTGGCATAACAGCAAAAATAATTAGGCACAAAAATCGGAAAGTTAAGCTTTGAGAAGATGATATGATTTCAGATGAGATCGTTTCATTGTAAAAATGAAGTGAACCTCTTCATTTAAATCTTAATGGCTTTTTGAGCGTAATGAGATCTGACGTGTCAATGCCAACCTCTGTCCTCAATGCTTTATTAAATCATTGTCTTGAAATAATTAGTCTTTACTAGTAGCAGAACGACCTTCACATGTAGCAAGACTGTCTTCTAGCTGCAAGGTCACAGGTTCAATCCCCTACAGTGACCATAGTGTCCATGGACAGCTGTGTGAGCTGCTGTTGTCCCTGAGCAACATGTTCACTCATTGTAAGATACTCTGGAGGGTGTTGACTTAATACGTAAAGTATAAATGTAATGCTAACCTAGCAGTGGAACTCCCCCTGGGAGTGCTGACATACACACATGCACACACATGCACAAAGCTAACACCCCAGCCCCCACTCTCCACCCCCATCGGAAGCAGAGATACCTCTCATTTGGTTGTCAGGGTTCAAATATTTTTTTTATATGGAAATATATGGAAATCTGACCTTAAGAACAATATTCATGGTGAGAAGTGGCTTCATATGAAGTATTCAGACCATTAGTATGATTGGAGGCCTTAGGTGACAGGGAAATACTGGTGGTGTCAGAGGCGTAGTTGGTAGAGTGGTCACCCATCGACTCTTAAGGTCATGGGTTTGCGACCCTACTCCTCCTGACCATGTGGCGAAGTCTGCCTGGACAAGACCCTGAACCCCACACGATGTCTGAAAGACCCCAAACACTGAGGTTGGAGAAGCCAGAGCACTCTGCGTTCCTGTCCCAAGCCCAGTGAAAATTGGATTAGTGTTGAATTGCTTGTGTTTGCAATTAGTGTCAGTATCATCAGCATCAGACATGATGTATCACCTTTTTATAAAATTCAATGCAATGCCCTTAACAATTAAAATAACACAGACTCATAATAACTCATAGTCACAGACACAATAACTCAGACAACATGAGCAAGGAGAGTAAAAACAGCAAGCACTCCAGCCAGTCGGTAACGACTGCTGTATCTGTGTCACCGACATCATTTACAGGTGACACAGTAGAGGTTAACGACAAGCAATTGCTACTAGCAGTTAACATGTGTCATGTCAGTCGAAACAAATATGTGCAAACTGTAAATTGACTTACAACAGCCCGTACAGCAGTCCCAGTCTCATCGACGACTAATGTTCCCAATTTTGTGTGCAAAGTGCAAGATGCATGATATTGACGTCTCCATTCTTAAGTCCATCTGTTGTCATTATTGTGCAATAGACCGTATTCATTCAATAAATTTTCTGAGTTAATCAGGTGTGATCAGCTGTTAAAGTTGGCGCCATGCACACTTTATGGCAGAGGTCTTGAGCACGTTGTACACATGAGTCTGTGTTTTTATGGCACTCAGATACTTCTGTGTTACAGCTTGTGATAAGAGTGTGCATTTGCCTTTCTGGTTTCTCCAGAGAGGAATAAAATGACCTTTGCAGTATTTCTACAATGAAAGAAGGCAGTTTTGGTTTTGATTTAAATGCGCTGCTCAGATTTTTTTTGCCAAAGGCCACACCGACTTTTTTCTCCTTGGTGGGTAAGACATTCCTCTTTTTTACCTTTATCTCATTATGAGCCTATCTATCTCCATGTATCTCAAGGAAGTTCTGCTCTTCTTACCTTAGGCTGTGAAGGAAAGTGTCACATTTCATTCAAGGAATTTAACTAATATGTTTATCTAAAATGCCTGAAAAGAAATACAAATACATAGTATAAGCCTAAATGTATAGTTTTTTATTACATTAAATGACAAACCAGTGATTTCTAAGGATCAGAATAGATACAAATAAACATTTCTGTTTCCATAGATGTGTTCTGTGTTCTGGAGGGCAGTGAAAGAGAACAGTGTTTAGGATTCAACACATCTCCTGTGTGCTCAGAGCAGTGGGTAACACTTGGGTGCCTTGTTCAGAATGGACACCAGTTATTTCTAGCATCTCTTCTCTCTCTCTCTCTGAGAGACACACACACACACACAGACACAGACACACAATCTTTTTGAGCTTTTATATTCTCCCTTGCAAAAGGCCTATAATCTCCATTTCTTCGCTCTCCATTTTGCACTTTATCACACACGTTATCTCTTCTTCTAATGTCATGCATGTGGATACACACTTGCATGAAAACACACACACACACACACACAGATTCAGATTGTCTCTGTGATCTCTCACTCAGCCCCTCACTTAATGTCTTTGTGCAGATTCTGTCTGTCACTCAGTCTGAAATGAAATGTTGACATGGGTGCCATTAAGGCTTCGTTGTTCTCTGAACACTGCAGATTTTATCCACAACAAACTAGGATAATTTCCTCTATCTCCTTTACCCACTAGTCTTCTTTCTTCACTCCTATTCTCTCTTTTACCCCTCCTCAACTCAAGACACCAAACTCTCAGAGCAGATGAGTAATATATCTCCACTGGGTTTACTCAGTGGCCAGTAGGGTATCCAAGGCCCCAAACAGCTGTTCAATAATTATACAAGCAGCAGGAGGTAAACAATCAATACCCCTTTTACTCTTTCCCTCGACCCAGGTAGCTGGTCGGTTAGCAAGGCCGTCCTGTAATCAGAAGGTCACAGGTTTAATCCTCACAACAGCCAATGTGTCCATCAGCAATCATGTACACTGCTGGAATGTCCTTGACAGTGATATTGCTCACTCATCTACTGACAACTTTTTAATTGCTTCAAGATACATATAGAAGTGAAGTACTGCAGATAAGATACCCTCGGTTTCCATAAGAAATATTTATATTTGACATGTATAGGAAAGGTTTTTAAGCCTACTTTTATTTTAAATTGCTTTGAGACAGCTGTAAAGCTTGCTGTGATTGCATGTCAAAGGGTTGTATCTGGAGAGATTTAGTTGCATATAAGCATAACTGCACAATTGCATTCCCTCTTTTTAAGGCTAAAAGACTAGATGTGATATTTTTTAAACTTGTTTTAGACAGATTAAATAAATATGTTTTAACATATATTTCTTTGTTTCCAGTCCAAGCTAAGCTAAGCAGCTAGTTGTTCCAACCTCTTGATAGGTTTGATACAAGCAGTCTTTGCTGTGGTCTTTTATGTTTGAGCTAATGAAATCTAAAAGTTAATTTAGAAAAGATTTCATGATTTTAAAAACCCACACATAGCACCTTTATAATTGGACTCTTATTGTCTGCTTAGAGGTTAAAAATGTCCTGCAGTGGTAATGAGGAGGTTGAAAAGTTAAGGTGATCTATTCAGTAATCTGCAGTCATGCTCAATGGAAGGATGTGTGTGCAAGCTAGAATAATAATGCATGTGTCTGTGTGTACCCTACCTGTCCTTGGATAAGAGTACTGAGAAAGTTGAATTTTCACCTTGAAAATCTATTAATCTGCTGAGACCTGAAACAGTAGGTTGACTCTGCTATAACAAAGGAATCCATTTAGCTTTATAGAAAGTATTGCTACAGGAAAATAATATTTTACAACCGTTTTAGGATGAACCTACGTCTCATACAGTAACATTCACTCTATGTCAAGTGGGACATTTTTCGCAGTTTGGTGCAGAACACTGCATTTTCACATGTCAATGAGCCTTTCATCAACAATTTCTCACATCCTCGACTGGCAAGCAGCATGTTTGATAACTTTCATTTCCTCTGCTTCTTTTCATTGCTCTCACCCTAATCTGGCTCCAAGGAATGCAATAAGCCTCAGGTACCGTATCTATTAACAGTGTTGTCTGTTGTGTTTGCTATAAGTTTCCATGTGTGTGTGTGCTTGTGCATTTGTTTGTGTGTGTGTGTGTGTGTGTTCTGCGTTTTCTAGGGGTCTGTGTTTGTGCTTCTGCTGGTGGTTTTATCCGCGTCTTTTCCCCCTTTGTTGTACGTACCTGTACCTACAGGTAGACTTCCTTAATAAATACCTTCCACTTGCAGGCATATAGACTGATAAAAACCAAAAGGGAAGCCTGCACCAAACTCCAATTCTATTACCACCGAATCAACAGGAATCAAGTTCTTCTAAAACTGCTGTGATTAAAAAAAATCTTGTGCTTTGATACATGCTGTAAAATCGTGTGTTTGATCTCATGCTTGGTTGAGAATGGGCCTCATCATGTTGCCAGTTGATGACAGAAGTGATAAACATCACAGCTTATGGGGCTGTAAACTGTGATAATGGCAACTATTTAGCTGATTGAGTTGCATAGCATCTGAAACATTGGGACTCTGTGCTGATGTGCATGATAATAGGGCTGACTGTCTTAAGGCTCTTTGAATTATTATTATCTTCGCTGTGAGGGTGTGGTGTTTTTTGGGTCTTGCCTCAGTGTTGAGATGATGTACTGATGGTGATGTTAATGTGCTACGTCCTTAAGTACGATGGCTCTTTGTAAGCATAACATAACCATTGACATATCTGATATTTGTGCTGGGAGGACTGTTGCATATACGTAATAAACCTAATTCAATATATCATATCTCAGTATTTCATCAGGGGTTTCTGCGCTGTCCGAGCACAAATGGACAGCAAGGAAGAGGTTGAAAAGATCAGAGCTCAAGGTGTTGAGCAGTCAGACCTGCTGAGAAGTGCAAGAGCAGAGAAAACAAACCTGCCACTCTCGGTCGAGGAAAAGCCGAGCTCCTATTTTTAGAGCTGTCCTTTGTGACAACCTGCTCTGCTTCAGCTGTGCACTGATACAAAAGCCTCAGTTTTGAATAGACGTTGTGTAGGAACTGCAGCGGTGAAAGCAGAAACGGTTCATTGTACAATGTTTTTCTTGCTTCCTCGCCTCCTGCATTCCTTCATCTTTGTTTGTTTGAATTCATGATTTTTCAGTGAAGATTTGTACGGCTACAACTATTATTTTCATTACTGGCTCATTCGTTGATTGTTTTCTTGATTGAATGAACATTAAAATGTTTTTCAGGTTAGTGGAAGGATAAAAATTCCATCAAATGCTCTGATTTGAGAAGCTTGTGACTTAAAAATGACTGAAATTAATCCATCATTAAAGTAAATTGTTCTTGATCAATTTCTTAAGTATTTGTGTCCGTTTTAGATCTTTACATTGTATTTAAAATGTAAGTCTGAACATTGATATAAAGGTTCAAGTGACTGATGAAAGAGAAATATGCATTTTTTATCCCACTGCGCTCCAAAGCGTCTGCCTTTATTTTTTTTTCGCACAAACACCAAATGCAAAATGAGCGTTTATAGTTATTTATAGTAAAACATCATACATCATGTTTTGATGGAAATAGAACAGATATTTTTGGGGACCATTCACAGCTGATAATACAGCTGAAATTGTGGCCCGTGCCAGTGAAGGGAAAAAAGAGCTCCTCATTTACAACCAGCTGTAATTCATTTCTCAACCCGTGTTACAGAACACGCTCACAGACATTTGATGCGCTTTTCATGTCAGTTTTGACATTCAAAGACCTTTTTGACAGTTGAGTACTTACAAAAGGGTTGACAGATGACATTTATTTTGATGGTAATGAGCCTGCACAGCGAGGACAACAACATACTGTTTTTGTTGTTTGTGTCACTTAAATTTGATCAAAATCTCTGCGAACAATTGATAGCAAAACGGTTTGATCTCATCACAGTGGAGAAGGCTGGATGCTGCAGACACTTATATATGTATTAATATATATATTCATAACGATGTCTGGTAGACTAGTCTGGGCTTAAAATGTCTTAAAAAAACGTAAAAAAACAACTGGTAAAATTGTATTACTTTATGTTGGGTCCACAGCCCCCTGTATGCAGCTTAATGCCGCAAATAGACGGTGATAATAACGTGACTGTTGGCAGCACACCAACATGACTTATTAAACATCTGCACAATAATACACTATTTCAATGTCTCTGGCATTGCATCAACGCTGATTAGCAGAACAAAGTAGAAATGGACAATAAAAGTGGCTCAAGGTAATCTCTTCCTGAATAAAGTAATGCACAATAGGACCGGCTGTTGAGATGCAGAGGATATAAATTAACACATCAGGTTCTACAAGAGCAATCACAGCTCAAACCGAGAGCCGTTTGTGTCTTTACAGCATCCTTCCTACACATTAGGCCGTAAAAAACAGTTTTAAATCCTGGCATGATGATGACTCTTTTTTTGAGTTTTTTTTATATATATATATATAGACATTCATATTAGAGGTTTGTTATAAAATATGCGCTCTAAAAAACTATTTACATTCTGGTTTACTAAGGCTGCTGTTGCTGGGAGTTCGGTCTGTCTGCCTTTTATACGATGGAGTTTCATGTGTATCGTGTTGAGTGAGACTCTTCAGCAAAGCTTTGACGACATGTTTTTCTGCTAAGGTCTGTTTTGCCTTTAGAAGTTGTAGCCAGAGCTTCTTTTTTAGCCACGCTAGCAGCATGACATGAGGATGTTGGTCTGTCGATCACGTCAAAGTCAAGTCTAAAGCCCCTGGTAAAAAACTTCCTTTTCCTTTCTTTCCATGACGACATTGAATGGAAACAGGAACATCAGGCAAGAAACGGACTGACTGACACATTAAGAGCACCTCACTCCACCTCCTCCGCCTTCACTTTGAAGTTAAGGATTTCCAGTTCCTAACTTACCACAGTTAGTCTGTAGCCTGATCCGGAAATCTCTAGTTACTGATAAACCTTTTACTCATTTGGCAACAATCTTGCTTTGCCACATATTTATAAAGTAGCCTTTATTCATTCATCTTTGTTGATTTTATATGTCAACAAAGATTCCTGCAGGCCGGTGGGTTCAGACAGATGTTTTGCCCTTGTGCACCTTAAGGGCGTAATCTTTTAAACGTGCCTGAATGCCTGTGTTTCTGGCAAATTATTTTCAGAGCAGCATGAAAGTGACAACACCTTGATAAATTAAATAATCCCTTGGGCTGTAACAGCTATGAAAATGTAGTCTGGTTATTAGATCATCTTTCTCGTTCTAACAATGCTGTCATAATGGTGCAGACGTCAAGGATTATTGCACCACGCTGCCAGTCAGGAGCGCTGTGTTTTCTCTGCATGTGGCCCGCTGTTGGCTTGCAAACAAATTCATTGAACAAGGTTAGACACAGATCAATAAATGGTCTATGTAGGGTTTGATGCCCAGTGTTTGTCTTTAAGAAAACATACATCCTGGTTAACAGACAGCAGGACTCTTACAATGGATCACAGAATTGTCATTATTCATTTAAAGGTTAAAATTCTCAACTTTTTACTGTTAAAAAATCATATGAATTCATTCTTCTAACAAGTGTTTTCTGTGTATCGAAAGCCTGATTCCCACTTTTTGTTCATCAGAACTGTGTATTTCTTAATGTTAAGGACTTACTCTAAATGTTCTGTGGATATATAAAGAACAGACAAAGAAAGACATTGTTATCATACCACAGCGCACCATCCAAATATCTCCATATTGTCATGATGAATTCAACCCTAAGTGGTAAAAAAATCGTATGTTAAAACATGACATTTTCAAATCACTCACACCAAACTCCTCTCTGAACACCAAACTGGAACTAAAATGTATTAGTCTGAGAGAAATCAAAGCTTTCTTATGGCTATTACAGTATTTCACCTCATGTCTGCTCTCATTCTGTCAAGCTGGTACAGATAAGAGACACAGTAAAACTGAGAATTTCGGATCGGGAACCGAAATACTGGGTGAGCAAGTGAACCTCATACATGCAGCAAAGATTTAACAATACTGCTTGGTTGGTTTGTTTTATTGTTTGGTTCCTTGAATGCATGTGTCTTTAAATGTAATTAAGAGATCGATGAAAGTATTTTTCTCCTGCTATGGCCTTAAAGCAGATAAATCTGATGTTATGCTGTTGCGTTATGATGCTCTATGGGCCATGCTGACTAAAATCCAAGTGCTCTTTGCTCTTTTTCTAAATGCAAATGTAAACAGTTCAATTGAGACGTTAAAGGAGGTGGGTGGCATTTAAAGATGTTGCCATGTAATGATAATTTTTTTTCTGTTATCTCTCTTGAAACACTCCTGCCTGTGTGTTTGTGTGTGTCATGTGTTTGTGCGCTGGTGTGTCACTCAGCAACGTAATGAGGTTTTTATGGCTCTAATGCTACGCATCAGCAAGCAAAACACCATCACATGGCCTACCCCCCGAATGCATGGAACACTTCCACCCTGGGTTCACAGACTGTTTATAAATGGCAGATGAGGCACGCCCCCCCACCCCTGCCCCCCACCCCAACCCCGCCCTCCACTTCATGCATTTAGCACTCACTGCAATTGAGCGCGAGTGCATTAACGTTATTCTCAAGTGGCGTTTTTCACGTCACTGTCACAGTCCTCCAGGATCGATGGACCCCCGCCTCTTTCCCTTTTACATTTAGCTTGTGATTAGTCAGTAAAATGACTTTAAATGAGGGGGGCTGGGCGCGAGGTCTGATATTCCCCAGACGCAAACCCCGTTGCCGAGGTGATGTAATGATGCTCCAGTTCCCCCACCCCCGCCCTCCTGCAGCGATTGCTGGGGATGCTAATGACCGGGCTGCACAGCGAAGCACCTGAGCTTTTTTTGTTGTTTTGATACATTACATCATGGCTTGGGGCAGTGGAGGTGATGTCATACCAGGTCTTCAGCTTCCCTCCCCCACCGCCACCTCCCACTCATCTTCCCCACTGCTTTGACTGGAGCAGCTCCAAAACCATCTAGCAGTGTGTAGCTTTCTAGGAATTGTCTGAGGCAGAGCAGCCATCCTCAGCTGTCTGCACACACGGAACATTAATGTGTCAGATGTTTTATTGGATAAGCTGTTGTTGTTACCAAATGTGCATTAATCAGAGGCAGTAACTGTTTTGTTTTTTTATATTTGAGAGTCTGTCTGTGTGGGTGTTCATATATTTTTGCATAATTTACGCTCAAGTTTGAAGCTCAGAAATAGTTTCACAACTTTGCTGCCCCACATAAATATACAGTTTATGTAGAGAATAAACGAAATGCTTTACTACTTTACAGACTATTCAATATAATATGCTTAAAGAATACATTTGAAATCGTAATGTAAATAGATAGATTTTCTCCAGCTCTAGTGTACTCGTTGAAGCACAAAAATAGTGTTTTAGTGTTTGCATGCTCATATTTTGCAAAAGGGGTTTGCACATTTATGCAGTTAGGCTGTATTAAATGAACTGACTGTTGTTATTTTTCAAAACATCGAAATGACAAGGAAATAACTGAAATGGAACAAGATAAGAGAAAATGACTGATGGTGTCAAAATGCAAGGAAATGGTATGACAACAAAATGATGAGTACCAAATAAAAAAGAAATAGCATTTGTACTTTTTGAGGTGTTGTCAGTGATGTGCGGTTTCATCTGACAGCTGTACTTGATAATATGTACTTATTTGCTTTTTTGTTGTCAACTGGATTGAAGATAACGTTGTGAACTATAACAGGTCTGTTGTTTACTGTCCTAGTTGGATTTTAAATCCTTATTGCTCCATGTGACGTCTGTCAGGACACCTACAGCATGTATATTCAGTGACTAGTGGCATGTCACACCTGAACACGTTTTCTGCTTATCACAAAGCGAAGAGTTTGCGTTTGTGCTGCTGTTTCTTTGTCACTTGAAGCTCTGTGGCTCTGTGGCTGCTGCTCGTTGTAGTACAGCTGAGTCCAGGTGGAGTTACCACTTTTTTCCATCTCTTTCTCCGCCACACACAAACTTGTGTCGGCTCCCTCCTCCATTTCGTTGTGTCTCGCTGCTTCCGTCGCCACAGCAACCGAAGGGCCCGGAGGGTGTGTGAGGGCGCTTCTTGTGCTCGCCCAGTTGCCATAGCTCTTCCAGCTGAGCGACAGTGACAGAGTGACATCATTGCTGCCAGTCTCCATGTTTCTCTGCTGCACGGCTTTAAACTCTTTCTTCTGCCTCCATCCTCCAGCTCCATCTCTCTTCTTTTATTTTTTTTTAAACTCCCGATTGTGCCCTTTCTCTTCTCCCTACACCTCTTTTCTCAAGTCTCTCTCTCTCTCTCTCTCTCGGTTTCTGTCTCCCCGCCCAGGAAATAGCTTTCCTTCATGCCGTTACTATGCCAACCGGCTCCAGCAGTGTTGGAAGTGAGCGTGATAATGGCATTACTTGCACTGTGCTCCTCTCCATCCCTCTATGATACCTTCATCTATTTCTCTACCTTTTTTTATTTATATATCCCTCCATCACTCCACTACATCTCTTTCTTATCGTTATGCTGTGGTGTCATTTTAAATAATCTCTCCATCTTATCCTCACTTTCATTTTCACCCTCCTTCTCTTTCTGCTCTGAGGATGTTGTTCCAGAGGAGCTCGGCCATGCTCCTACAGCATCCACTGTCTGGGCAGGGAGGAGGTCCTTACCCCCCCACCACCACCACCACCACCACCACCACAGTCCCCACACCCCACCACTGCCACCCCCTTACCCTCCTCCACCGCTGACACACATACACACACACACACACCCTGCTCCCGTTACAAACAAACCGCTGGGTTTAACGTACAGTACCTCGGTGGAGGCTGCAGGCGTCTCGGTCGTCAAATAATCTAATGGTGCATAAAGGCGTTTTGTGTGTGCGTGTGTTTTCGGTGTGTGTAGCTTTAGTTTCGACAGAGGGAGGGGAGAAAGGGAGATAGAAAGGGAAGGCGGAGGGAGCCAACGTGAGTGAAAGTGTTGTCAGCCATTTTTCTCTTTTTTTTTTTTACCTTTTTTGCTTTAATATCGCTGCTGCTCTCCGGCTGGAGATGTGATTGTCAAGTGCGCGGAGAGAAGACGCTCGGATAAAAGGATGCTCTTTCTGTCTCTCCCCCCCCCACTGTGGCTTTAAGACGTTTCTGTGGGAACTGTGGGGAGGCTGGAATAAACGCAGAAGCTGGTGTTGGTCTGGAGAGTCTAATCAGGCCAGGGAACATCGGATACTCCCAAAACTGTCAAGCCGCCGCCTCCTTCCAGAGATACGGCGCAGGCGAGGGAGGGGAGACGGCAGGCGGCTTGGACAGAGATGAGGGTCTAAGCTGTAGCGTAGAGCAAGTCCGGGATGTTAGATTTTAGCCCGGCGAACATTTTTTCATTATGAAACCATTAGCAGCATCAGACAGCAATGGAGTCCCGAGCCAGCAAGATAAAACCCCGGTAAGTAGCCTATCGACGAGCTACGTCTTCTCTCCATCTTTCTTTTTTTTCTTCCCTCTCTCCCTCATTTATGACCCACTAGATATGATTACCGGCCGTATAATGGATGCGCATCGGATTTCTATCGAGCCTCTACAAGATGAATGAACACAGGGCAGACCAAGGACGCGACAGCAGCCCGAACGTGTTGATCGGAGGCTGGTTATTGCTCTGTCGAGCCTCCGATGTGTGTCAGTGTGTTGCACTCGAAACGGCCGCCATGTGCTCGCTGTCACTCAGCCGCGCAGACACACGCACCCTGGCGTGAACGGATTAATAATAATGCGTTTTAATTAGATAACGAGTTATAGAAATAACAGGCCAAAGGCGCATTGTACTGATACAGATATAAAGGTGATTTCGTCCTACGGTTAAACACACACAGACACACACACACAAACATTCAGTGCTGCAGATGCATGTGTGTGTTTCTGCCCTCATGTTTTACGACGCACTGAGGTGACAGAGCTTGATTGTAGGTCCATATGACATGTCACTAAAATTAACCACAGCAGGTGTCATTTTGAGCGGAGCAAAAATAATAATAATACAGTACAAGCTTAGATTATGATTTTATGAGAGGTGATGTCATGTGATGAAGCTGCCCTAAATTCAGTTATCCCACCTTTTAGCCTCTAGGAGCTGTTGCAGCCCTGTAACATTACACCAATAGCTGCAAACCGAGCTATTTTAATGCAGGCGGTGATTAAATCGAGCCTCTACGTGGATGCACTTGATATTTTTTGAGTGTCTTCAGTGATTTGCTGATCACCAGCTGAAGTCTCGGTTTGATCTCCTGGGTTTATTTACCGCTGTTTGCTGGTGGCGCTGTCCGTGGTGCTGGAAGTAGCCGGCAGCAGCAGCAGCAGCAGCAGCAGCAGCAGACACTCGGAGGCCTGAGCAGACCTGCACCTGTACGATAAACTGATTGATCGATTGTCAGCGCCGCTGGCATCACTCACACACGGCGACCACACACACACACACACACACACACAAACACACAAGCTCATATGCACATACACCATCCAGAGGCAGGGCTGTAAATCACGCTGATGCGCGGCACAAATGCCAAACGCAAAATCACCGTAATATGACTGTGATAGTCATAGATGTGTCATTGTTGATGACATATTTCATCCGCCTTCTTCACGGTTTGTGCAGCTTCCCTCAGTGACGCCTTATAAAGGCCCAATAATCTCTGCACGAGCCTTTGATTTTTAGTCAGATGCAGTAAAAAGCTTATAAAATCACTGTCTAGTTGCACATTATTACGTTTGGATACTTACATTAAGTTTTGCTCTATATATTTCATGTATTTATACCTGTATTTTTTATTTTTGTGCATTGCTTATTAAGTAAGAGAGGTTGGAGATTCGTTCTTTATGTCTTACAGCTTTGTTACGTACTTTTGCTCCTGTTTCTGAAAGGTGCAGTATACTTATGATTACTCAGTGCTTTGCAGTGCCCAACTTAAACCACTTATTTTTTTTAGGCTAATTAATCTACTTAGAGTATGCATGTTTGTATGTTGATGCTGATTGTTATTTAAAGCCTATTTTGAAACCTGGCTGATATACTTAGACCTTTATAACCTTTAGACTTTAAAGATGTGCCATGCCATTTGAGTTATCCCCTCACTGAAGCAGACCTCAACTCTGATTTAGTTGGTTTTTCAAGAATCCAGTGAAACCAAGACAGTAAATTTTGCTCTACTCACTTAAGATATTGGTAAAACACGTAGTCCCTTTGTTAGTGTAGAGAGAGGCAAAACAGAACATGTGTTTTAAGTAGCACGCACTGAGCGATAAGACAAGCCAGCGAGTTAACACAATAGCAGTTATCTAAAAATAGTCTAAGCTTAGTTGGTTTCACAGTTGACTACATATCCTGCAGATAACATTTTCTCTTGAAGTATTTTGATTTGGGCACTGATTTATTTTGATTGACATTTTTAATTGTGCTTTTTTCACAATCTGAATTTCAGATATCTTTGTTCACCTTCCTCTTGTCTCATTTTCTTTTATTATTATTGCCCCTTCAGTTCTTTTCTTTCTTTTTTTCCCTATGTTTTAGCATATAAATAGAAGCTTGTGCAAATATTCATTTAGCCCAGCTGGAAACCCACCATGGGCAGAGTCAATAACAGCCACCAAATCTTATTACAGTAATGACAGTAGGTTCATGACAAGTGGCTGTTATGTGTGTAATTTTCAAGATTGCTTATCTTTCCTCTGGAGACCATTGATTTCCAGTGTCATATTTGCATTTTATCTTTACTGCAATAAGGTACACATAGACACATGGCCACAGTAAGATTTATGTTGATGTATCAGGTTTATATGGACATTTATGACTTTATCCTTAAGTCACAGCTTGGCTATGAAAGCTTATTATCTTTTTCATTATCTTTATAATTCCATTATAATTTATGTCATTAATACCTTTTATACTACCATCCCAGTCCTGCAGACGTGCGACTGTATCTATTTTTATACATCTAATTTTTTTTTATCTAAGAGGTCATCTTAGAGTTTTACACATTCATTGGACTTGTTGCAATAACTGGAATAACAGTGACTATAATAGCTATGTAGTGGACTGTATTCCTCATTGTAGGTAATGAGCCTCTAGTGTCTAACTGCTGGCTAGTGTGGTACTGACTGGTGGCGCTGTAACTAGGGAGGGGAAAGCCCAGTGAGCATATCAGGCCCATTTAATCAGACACCCCGCTGAAAAGGTTTTAATCTCTTGATCCATGAGGCTCAGGAAAGCGAGTAGCTTCCACCATGGTCAGGGGAGACTCTGGGATGTGACTGCCATCTCTTAGCCTTCCAGCACTGGCAGATTTCCATATTTTAACAAGTACACAAACTTAAAACCACATGTTAAACAGTTAATCTAGCAGTATTGCCTCATGCAGCTTTAACTGGCTGAATTCAGAAACGAAAAATGTGTGTTTGTTCTGTTTCTTACCACATTTTAAACCCATTAAACTGACCATTTAAATTTGATTGTCTGCTGTGAAACTAGGGCACTTTTTGAGACTCTGTGATGCTTTGGCCACCATGCAGGGTTGCATTGCTGAGCTTGGCCACCCACAGTAAGACACATCTAGTGTTGTAGCACTGATTCACCCCCAGCATGTAAAGGCGGTAAAGAGATTGAGAGCAAGCCAGTGCTTCCATCCAGGGCTTCCACCCAGCAATCTAGGTCATTAGGTCTACAGTGTAATTTAAGGAGTGCCACATCTGCTCACATGTAGGCAGAACTGAATGTTGTGGCTCGAGCATTAGAGCGGTGCTTAATCCTCCTGTGACAGCTGATTGTACGTATTTTCAGCTTGCTGTTCTGCAGAGCTCACTTCATTTGTTTGCGAGTGAATTTGGAGCACAGGAGTACACACAGACCTATATAAGGTACAGTAGGATTGTTACTGTAATTTCATGCTTTGATTGCTGTTTTCTTGTTACAAACAGATTTAAAGTGTAGGAAGTTAATTCAGCACTGTGCATTATTACCGCGTTCGTGTGCCACTGATTGGAAAAGCTTAATGAATGTGTGTCAGAAGTGTTGTGCCGGGATCCGTCTTGGCTCACTGTCTTGCATGCCATTGGTCCTGAAAAGTAATTGGACCACATGCCTATGGACTGAATGGACCCTGGCTTATTGACTGACAGACGGATGACCTAAATGAGTGGAGAGAAAGGATTAAGTGTTTATCATCCTCTCCGTTTAACCCTCTTTCCTGTCCTGCCTTTATCTCTCTCCCTTTTCAGTGGGAGTGGCTTGTGTATTTAGGGGGGTTGTTGGGAGGAAGGAGACCTCTCTAGCTAGTTGTGGAAACCAGTGGGTTATTATTATTGACAAGTAGACCACTCTAGTGCGTGGTGGAAGCCTGACAAGCTCCACGTGACTGGTCTGTTACCGTCAATAATAGAAATATTCAATAAATTTAACCCCTGTGCACTCACCCACCCGCTTGTTGAATGTGCAACCAAAATGTTAAGTATGTGCTAACAACGACTTTGATGTGCATTGAGATTCATATTATTCAGTAGTGTTTGTAGCAACATTTTATATATTCTCAATGCAGAACACTAACACATTTTTGTTATGTTATGCCAACATAAATAGCCCAAAACCAACATACATCTCTGGCCATGTGTCTGTCCTCAGCCTTTTTGTGGCTTTTCATTCATAGCAGTAATGTAAATCTCACAAATTTGCACATTCTTTTAAGCTGAGGATGTTTTAGCTGGGCATCGTAGTTTTTAGCAAATGCTACACAGACTGGAGAATAACTAGATCTGTTTTCATTTGGCTTAATTTTGACTATAAATAGCAGCGCTTTAATTTAACTGAGGAACATTTTGGGCAAAAATGGCGATCTGTGACAGAGAAGGACAACATGAGCTTTTGCTGTCTGTTTTAAGCATCAGTTAGTTGTTGTGTTTTAATCTTTTCATGGCCTTTTTTGTCATTAAGGAAATGTAGAATACTTGCCAAAGTATAAATTTCCTTCGTGATAATGCTGATAAAGCTGAAAGTTGAGCCTCAACCTCCTGACAACTGTCTAATAATAAATGTAATAAATATAAATGATCATAGTGGCAGCTCCAACTCAACTTCACTTCACAAGAGTGATATACTGAACTATAATCGGTTTCGGTCCCACATGTCATAAAAAAGTGATGCGGCTTTATCACTGCAGTTACAAAGAGACAAAGAGATTTGTCACACTAACACAATAACGGCCAGTCATAATAATAACATGAAAGTCAGCTGGAGACATTCAGAGTGAAGTCTGCCAGACAGAGGATGGGAAATAGCAGCCTGAGGGGGGGTAAGGGACTGACTGGCCCCTCCGGTCGACCATTTTGGTTAGTGCAGCCAGCCAGATAATTAAACGTGATGGCAGTCTTTGACACTGTGTAATCACGTCTCACCTCTGTGGCACAGGAGCTGCACTGTCTTGTTTTCAGTCTCTTATCACTGACACATAAATGTGATTTGCGGATAGATATATCTCATATTCTAAATTTGCCATCATAAACAGCTCAGAAAGGGCTTCAAATAACTTACTACACCTTTTACCAAATCAATTCCGTTTCAACACCTTGAAGCTCCTCAGTTGTAATGAGGATCATGAATATTTTGAAGTCTTCTAGTCAAAACTAGTTTCCAGTATTTCTGTGATTATGGCAGGAAAACATTTTTCCTTCCCATCTCAAAAACTCTTTAATTAAGCTGTAATGCAGACGAGTGCTTCAGGAGCTGTGACGACAGACATTTTCTTAGAGTATGTTTGAGAGCAGATGACTGCTCAAACCCATTTACATGCAAATGAACCTCCCAAGATGTATTTCTGTCCAATCTTTTCCATTTGTCATCCAAGCGAGTCTTCACAGTGTTGTAGTTGTTGAGGCTGATTTCCAAAAACTATCTAAGGCAATGTACTTATTTACAGTCCAAAGTGCATCTTGCGTCAGATGCTGCTTTACAGAAAGCTGAAAGCCTGTCCTAATGACTCCACAGTTGCCCTAATATCACATCTACATTAGGATTTGTTGAGCAAAGTTGGATTTTTCTCTGAAATTCATGGTCTTATCTTTATTTAATGGCACTTTTTGAATTTTTGCTGCGCGGAGGAACATTTTTAATCACATCATCACAACATTTTTTCTACTATTCACATGCGAAACAAGTAGCCCAGTTAAATGACATTTGAGTTTTAGGTGTAAAAATATAATATTGATGAGCTACCAGTGCCACATGTGCAGCTTAAAGTGGTTCAGAGGCTTCTCCCCGCTGAGCATTAAATATATATTAGTAAATAAACATTTAGCCATAAAATATTCACGTCTCCATGATCCAGTTTACGCTGCTTGATTAAATTCATCATTCAGCCCTCTGGCGTAGTTGTCCGATGTGATTATTTTCCATTTGAAAACACAATATATTGTACATTTGGAATAATGTATAAAATGCCACTTGAAATAAAATACTAGCTTTAATATTTGCTTGACCTTTACAGATGGTAGACTAACCAAATGTTAATGTTTTATACTCCATCAAGAATGTTATGGGCTTGAAAAAGCTATTTATGATGTTTATTCTGAGTAATTGAAATTAGATTTCTTTTTATCAGGTCTATTGCACATTTTTAACTGTAGATACCTTAATTTGAAACCAAAGCAGTGCTCCATGGGCCTGCAGCTGACAAGTATTGTGATAATCAATTACTGTCTCAGTTAACTGATTAATCAAGATAATGGCATAACGTTGTTTCCAATCCAAAATATGTAATTGGTAATTATATAAAACTCACATTTAAACAAATAGCACATGTACGTATCTGTTGTTTCTGCTTGAAGGTTGATTCAAATCATTAATAATTTATAAAGTAGCTGGCAGTTTACTGTTGATTAAGTAATCACTTCAGCTCTAATAGTATATAAACAAAAAAAAATACAGCATGTTCTTTTAATAAACTATAAAAGATGTTTCTGTACTAACTTCTAGGCTTGTTTATGTTTTATTCATTTCCCCTCCTAAAAAAATCCAGCAGGGGGTTTCTGATGTATTTTATATTTCAGGGTCATCTCCATAGAGAAGTGGGTTGGCTCGTTTACAGTATGGCTAATTACTGCAGGGCTTTCTGGTTCTTCGTATGAGTATGAATTACTCAGAGGGGCTTTCCCCATTACTGCCTCGAGTTCATTTAGGATATTCTAGGTGCATGCCTTAATTAGGGTATTTCCTTAATGTATGCTCCACTTCCTGTTTGTTTGCTCAGTTCATGAAAGAAATTCCAGTGCAAGTTTGGACATTTTCTTTTCCTTATTAAACAGTTAATTTATTTTTTTATTCATAAACTAAATTCCTATAGATTTTGTAGACCATATTTTGCAAGATTACATGAGATTTTTATTTGCGCTTTCCCCGAGGGATGGTGAAGATGATGCTTTTAAGTCCTGTATTGTTACATGTTTTTGGTAGATTCGGTGAAGTTGAGTGATTTGAGTTGAGATCAGATATACTAATTAGTGTTTTTTTAAATCACGTGAACACTGTATAATCACCGCTGTGGAACAAAAACAAATATAATTTCTTTTACACAATAAGAAATAAATGTGAGTGTTTTTGAGCTACTGCTCATTTAAGACTTTTTGTATGTATGAATCTTGTGCATAAAATACATTATAGTCTTCAGTCACTAACTATTTGGTTCAACTGCGTTCACTGTAAAATGACAAGTGGTGGGCAAAATAAAGGGGAAGTAAAGACAATACGTTAGGGAGAGAGGAGACATTTATATTTTCATTTTCGTGCTGTCGAAAGCGGTTTTCAAACGCCTGGTAGTCAGCATGCGTGTGAGTGACCAGTGGTGGCTGCTGGTTTGGCTGATACTGACCATCTGTGTGTATGTTGTGTGTGTATGTGCAGCTCCCCGCAGACTTCAGCAGACTTCACCTGGCCGACGGCTTGCACCCACAGGGGACCCATGTCTCCTCCAGCCACTCAGGATGTAGTATCACCAGCGACTCTGGAAGCAGCAGCCTGTCAGACATTTATCAGGTAAGGTCTCCCCACATAGGTGCTGGATCCACACCTTGGATTCCTCTGGATAGTTCAGTAGGTGGAGTAGTCTGTAGTACTATGCTATGATAGTAGATACTACTAGTATAATAGTAGAAGTGGTGTATACTACTGTACTTTATATCTAGTTGTATCAAATACTGATGCGAGGTCAGCCGATGATTTCGCTGGAAAAGACATACAGCGCTGCTGTATTGAAGCCAGTCTCTCCACCAACTTGTGGAAACTACACACACTGACAACCGCACATTTGTCCTGTTAATTGAGGAATTAACGTTAGTTGGCGACAGCTGATGTGACCTGCTGCTGACATTTAGAGAAGCAAACGAGTAACAACAAGCCGGATAGAGAGCAGGGAAGAAATCATCTAGTTAACTGATCATTGATGGCGTTGTTCTTTCAGATGAGTAAAAAAAAGAAATGGGCGTCCTTAATATACTTGTGCAGCCTGAGTATAGTCTTAAGTGTGAGAAACACTGTACTTAATCTTTTCACTGCACCTTTGCCTGAAAATGTAGGAAATCATTAGGTCTAGAGTGGCAGTAAAACTGTGTCACATTGTAATCGTTAAACTTGGCAATTAATCCGCAGTTTATAGTCAATAGCCCACTTATTCCTTTAAGCGGGCTAAAGAAAGAATGGAACGGTTGGCAGCCAAATAGCCTGTAAGACGTTAATAGGACACTGTCACTGCTCAGCAGGAGATGAGAAGACACGTGGGTGGCTGCGAGCAGGTGGTCCATCCTACATCCTGATGAGCTCTTGCTCATCACCTCAAAGCAGAAGTACAGAACTCCCATGAAGCCGTGTTGTACATATGACGTGAAAACAAGCTTTATATTCAGTACTTAGTGCTAAAATAAAGCAAAAAAAAAATCAGGATTTAACTTCACTGAAAGTGTTTAGTTGTTTAGGCTGTGACTGAGGTAATGATAATATATAACTACAATGAGAATGAAGGGAAAAAGAGAATTGTAAAGTAGCCCAGCAATGTTTCCCCATTCAGGGGTAAATAAACATGATTCAAGATCTCGTGACTGTGGACGTGCTTCAAACCCTGCAACTAATCCTCTTAGCAGTGCGCACCCACCCTATTGGCTCCTAATACTGTCACCTGCTGTGTGCCTATTTGTGTGCGTATGTTTTTGTCAGCGTGCTTGTGACTATGCTCTGGCCCATCGGACACAGTCATTGTGTTCAGGTCCATCCTGGCTTATATGTAGTCTGTGCAGGAACGTCACATTGAATCATTTGAATACAGCTTCCTAATTACTGTGAAGATTGTATAAGAGGTGTGTGTTATCTTACAGTAGTGTTTATATATGTTTGGCCATGCTGTGGCTGGCGGGGGCAGGTCGAACAGGCTCTACTGTCCCCAGTCTGTGATCCAGGTCTTAGAGCCATCTGTTAACAGCTCTGGGGCAGTGTCCTGATGTCTCTCTCTGAATTAACACTGCCCTGTTTTCTCTGTCCTTTTTTGCTAGATACCTGCTCTAACAGCATTTAATCTGAGTGTAGGCCCTCTGTCTGACCATAAAATGCCAAACATTTGCTGGTTTCAGTCTTTTGATTTGAATTTGTTTTTGTCTTTAATAAAATAAGCTGTATCAGCTATGGAAATGTACATCATTTTAAATCGGTTCAATAAAAAAATGAATCATTATTAGAAGTCTACACACCAAGACAAAGATCCATCAGAGTAAGTAATTCACAGAAAAAAGAAGGTATCATGTAAAGAAATGTTCACTTGCCTCTAATTCATCTCCCGACCCGTCAGATTTATCTTAAGACCACTTGGGGTAACCACTGCACCAGCTGTGTAATGAGGGTTAAGTGGTTGTAGGTAAAGAAGATAGGTGGTGGTGGTCTGCGGGGTGAAACAACCGATGACAAACACCACAAAATTCAAATGTACAGTACAAGCATTAAATGTAGAGAAAAGAATTCCCAGCACAACCTCTAATAGTGTTGTTTTATCCTTAGCTAAAGTTGCTAAGTTGCTTTCCCTGCAGGTAGTAGATCACCAGCAATGTTTGTGATCCTCGTTGGGATTATTAAAAAAAATAAAAAGATCACAGGAGGCCTAGTTTTTCACACGTGAGAACACAGGAAGTTGGCAGTATACATTAATATGACGATGTTGATCTTTAATTTTAGTCTGTTACAGTTTTCAACATTTTGCTGATGAACATATAGGGCTACAGGTTCTTGATAAGAAGCAGTGAATGGTTTACCCACTGGACTAACCAGCTGCTCTAATAGCCACAGCCTCCACTGGTCTCTACAACTGAAGCACCATGGGAAGAGGCCCACGTCATTCTCACGTCACCGGCAACATGGTGCACTGTTTTGTGTCTGAATAAAACATGATATTGGTCCTTCAGAAGGACTTTGAAAGCATTGATCCAAGAATAGCCCTGATGAAATATTAACAGCACCTGACTTGCCCACTGACTCTTAATGCTTACTGCACATTTATGGATTTTTGATTCACGTGTGACACGAAAAGGAGCCTGTGTATGGATACAAAGGCACAGGCGACCTGTATTTAAATGCAGCATGCTTCCACACAGTTCTAACTTACCTCCATGTGGCATGTTCACATGGCGATAACCATGTGTTTTGCACCCTGTTTACCCATATTTACATAGGAATATGCATCCTAACTTTTTTTCTGTTTTGTGTTTGTTCCCTAATATATTGTCTGCAGACAAAAGGTGAGCCGGTCCATTCAAGTTGGGGGGTGAATATGCAGCTTTCTGTGGTTTTAAAATGAGGAGTTCCTTCTGTTTCCAGGTTTTGAAAGTTGTTTTTTCTTAACATCGGCTTTATTTTAGTGGATCTGTTCTTCTAATTGACATATTTTTTTATTTTTTACTTACCCACTGTCATAAAGCCTCACACATACACTCACATCATCTCTGCAGACCTTGTGTCTGTACCATCCGTCAGGGCGTGTGTGTGTGTGCTGGTGATGCCCAAATGGCCACTCAGACACAGGCCTGAATCATTAATAAGCCTTTTGCACATGGCGTTTGAAGAGATATGACAGGATTTCGGTGAGAGACTGGGCACGGGGACTCTGAGCCTGAAAAATTAAAAGCAGACTGACAGTCTAGGAGGTGAAGATGCGTCTGGCTCTGGGATTTTGCGGACAGTTTGTAAAGGCAACTTTTTCTTCTCTTTCTATTGAGAAGCTTGAGGTAAGAGGGCTTGTTGTCGCTGTAGTTGTTGGGTGGTAGCAGAGCTGATATTTTATGTGGTTCAGTTTTTTTCCGTCTGCTTTGTTCTGTGAGACGGTTTCATGTTGTCTTAGCTTGAACCAAGCAATGTGGCCTCTCGGTCATTTATAGAAATATTTTCTTTGATGATAGCTGAGAGACTCTGTTAGCATCACTCATGCACGAGTAATTGAATTACCTTCACTCCTCATCTGACTTCATTTTACCACCTCCACACATATTTCATCTTGTGCTTTCAAAGAACAGGATCTGGCTTTGAGGCAGGCGGTGGAGTTTGCTGAGAGGGAGAGGAAAGTTGGGAGTTAATTAGCCTGTTACTATGCATAGCAGGCTGTTTGGTATGCAGTGTTGATGCCTGTCTTTTTCATACTGTACTGAATACCTCTAATACATTTCATTAAATGGGTCAAATCTGCACAGCAATTTTACAGTTTTCTGTTTGTTGGAAATGGAGTGTGTTGCAGCTGGTGTTTTTTTTATTTATTTTTTACTATGAATTGATTTCAGCAGTGTGTACATGTTATGAAACCTTTTTATCCTGGCTGTTTATGAATGTGTTTGCTCTGTCTGAGTTTTGCCTTGTCAACAGCTACTAACGTTTATAATGTGCATGCTGGTTGCTCTGTTGGTGTCTTGAATGAAGACAATATGGTTTTATATGGACACACTGGTTATTGCAAAGATCCAAACTCTGAACTTGTGGTTACAGGACATTCAGCTGAATTTTTTAACCGCTGATGCTGGACGGCAGCGCCAAACCACCAAACCCTTCCTCGTGTTCATCACTAATCACTGACTCATTTCTCATTTGTTTACTTTTTCTAGGCCACAGAGAACGAACCAGGTGACATGGACCTGAGTGGCCTGCCAGAGACCGCAGTTGATTCTGAGGAGGACGATGATGAGGAGGACATCGAGCGAGCGTCGGACCCCCTCATGAGCCGGGACATCGTGCGGGACTGTCTGGAGAAGGACCCCATGGACAGAACTGACGATGACATAGGTGAGCTCCTGTCATATTTTTTACAGAGTTACAAAAACAGAAAACATCACAGTATTTGCAGCACGTTTGTTTGATTTATAATCATTTAAAATGTTTGTGTAAACTCAAGCTAGTGTGGTGTGAAAGATATCAGTGAGAACACTGTTGTTCTCAGCTGGAACTTTTTGTCCCGATTTTAGATAAATTCAGGGCTCTTTTCTTATTTAAATTGGTCACAGTAAATTTACATTTGTCTGAAGCTGTCTTTGCTTTCCTGCTCTCATTTACAATGAAGGCTTTTGAGTAATTCTCAAAGCCACATCAAACGTGCAGTATCATATCCCTTCAAGCTATGACTCAACTCCAGTGATAATGATAGGCATGTTTTAAAAAAAAATAAGTACACGCGCTCTCAGAGTTTAGCTGCAGATGTGTACTGGGGGAGGGTGATGCATTGAATGTAGAGCAAGTAAAAATTAGTGTCACCCCCCTCGCCCTGTTCGATCATCCCCCCTCTTGCATGCTCCTCCCTGTGCCGGCAGGCTTTTCTAGGTCACTCCGGCATATCCTCTCGCCTCACCTCTCCCAGCACATTAAACTTTCAGTGCTTCCGCAGCTTAACACACGACGCTGTTGCCATGCCAAGCACAGGTCAGCTAGAACGCCAGACTGCTGCTGGCCAGCATGTGGGAAAAAAAAGAAGCTGGTTGGTAAATGGGGAGAGAGTTTTATTGTCCTGCATTGGACCTCAGTAAAGGGTGATGCAGAATGTCCTGAGCCCTGGATTATACAGACATGACACACCCAGTCACCCACAGTCACCCAGCACTTACATTTACCCTGCACATACAGATTTGGTGTGTCCAGGTTTAATAATCTGTAGATTTTAGTGTGGTCACATTTTACTGACAGAACTTTTCCTGAAGAAATAGTTTGGTATGGTAGGGTCTCCACAGACATGGCTAAGGAGATACATCTAGAGATATGAAATAAATTGTGTTTTGTAAGTGAGCCTTTTAAACTTGATCATGGTCGACAAAGGGTTAAATGTGATTCCAGTTGTCTGCTGTTAACTTGTTTAATTCACACAGAGGTCACCAAGTGAAGTGTCAGCAATTATTATTGGCCTGCCTTAGAAGTTAGCATCAATGAAACTGATATTTGGCTTTATGTTCTCCTGATAACGATTCTTCTATTGGCTGCTCTGTGGTGTGATGATCCATTTTGATGCTCAGCCTCCAGCTTGTGCCTCCTTGGCTGGAAGTGAGGACAGTGCAGGCTTGCCAAGAGCACTGTGTGTCCTCTTTCTCTCCTCTGGGTGTCAAGACTCTGTTTGCTCTTTTTCTCAACCTTCTCCTCTCCCGCCGCTGTCTCTCCTTTCTCCCTCTCGCAGAGCAATTACTGGAGTTCATGCATCAACTGCCAGCATTTGCCAACATGACCATGTCAGTGAGGAGGGAACTCTGCGCCGTCATGGTTTTCGCAGTGGTTGAACGAGCTGGCACCATCGTTCTAAATGATGGAGAGGAGGTGTGTGTTGGTCCACATTTATGCACATCTAAGCCCCATCTTATGACTTCGTCTTGATTTTTAATTGTATTTATATAGTGGCTTTTGAAATTATTCAAACCTCTTTACTTCTTGCACTGTTTGTAGTGTTGTAGATATAATTTTAAGTGAACAGAATTGATATTTGTCCTTCAGACAGAAAAAGAAGAAAGGGATAAACTGTATAAATCCAGGTTGAGAAACTCTTTGAGACCTGTCCAACAAGATTTGAAGCTGTAAATGCTACAACACTTTCTTATACAGTTCAAAATGAAGTGTCTGAATGCTTTTGTAAATGTGGTATTTCAGTTTTGATTTTTAATGGAATAACAGTCTAAAAACTAGATTAGTTTTCACTTTGTTACTCTGGGTTCTTTGCAACTGCCATTTTATCAATTTAAGATTAACTATACAACAAAAAGTGAAAGGGTCTGATGTCTATTCTGATGTCACTGTATATCTGTGCGTCTCTGTGAACCAAACCTTAGACTCACGCCTTCACACCATTGAATCTTTCTTATTCCATTTGATGTTTTTTCTGCTCTATTAAACCTGAATGGTGATGCTTATGGCAGGGTCTTTCTAGGATCCCTTTGGCAACTAAAGCTACAACACCTATTCTCTTTCTGCGGTCAAGACAAGACCTGAATTTCAATGAAGACAATTTCGTTGTTTTTCCTGCTATAGTGCACTTTCTTTTTCCAACAATAGAGAGCAGAACTTACCTCGAAGGCCTGGTCACTTAAATAAATGTTCGGTCACAGAGAATTCACAGTTCATTGAGCATATTGTCGCTGTCGGGGTGAGAGCTGTGAACCTCCGTATTGACAGCTTTTGAGGAATTCATGAAAAACATCCTTATTTTCACTTTACCCTTTAAAAGAATGTGCATGTTTGTATTTGTATTGTAACTTCTTATCTTAGTTGTGTTTTGCTGGGTATAGCTTTAATAATCCCATGCTATAGCTGTATCTCTCTGAGGCAAGTAAGAAACCATCTGTTAGTGCAGCAGTCCCCTTGTAGTTACTGCATATGGTTCTTTTTGATAACTTTGACTCATTAAAGGACACCAGCTGTTGAGAATATTATTAGTCTGCAGCATTTTCCTTTCCTTTATTCCTTTGCCTTTCTCTTTTCTCTTGTGTTTTCTTTTCTTACGTCTAACTGCTGTAATGGCGTTTTGGCACTAGCTGGACTCATGGTCAGTGATTCTGAATGGTTCAGTGGAAGTGACGTACCCTGACAGCCGGACAGAGATCCTGTGTATGGGGAACAGCTTTGGGGTCTCACCAACCATGGAGAAGGAATACATGAAGGGTGTCATGAGGACCAAGGTGGATGACTGCCAGGTATGATCATCACTATTCATTTTCTTTTACAGAAATGATAAACTCAACTTTGCCTTCTAGTCTTAATAAGCCAGATTCCGAGTAAAATGCATTGGCTGTTAAGTTGTGTTTCTAAATGTATCATTAACTCTTTTTTTCTTGTCCAGTTTGTGTGTATAGCCCAGCAGGACTACTGCTGCATCCTCAACCAGGTGGAGAAGAACATGCAGAAGGTTGAGGAAGAAGGAGAGATTGTCATGGTGAAAGAGCACCGTGAGTTGGATCGCACTGGCACCAGAAAAGGACACATTGTCATCAAGGTAACAAATCCATAATTCTTAAACCTGTAAACAAAATAAGGTGGGCTCAAAAAAAAAAAAAACTAGAGTGAATCCCAGTTTGTACATGTATATGTGTTTTTTTAATACATTTTTGAAAACCAATAACTTGCATGAAAACCTTAAACCTCAGGGCACACCAGAGCGTCTCACCATGCACCTAGTGGAGGAGCACTCAGTGGTGGACCCTACCTACATTGAGGACTTCCTGTTAACCTACAGGACCTTCCTCTCCAGCCCCATGGTCGTGGGCAAGAAGCTCCTGGAGTGGTTCCATGACCCAAGCCTCAGGGACAAGGTACAAGCAGAAGTAGTTCTTCTATACATGCAATTCACAATTCAAATACTGATCAGAAACGTAATGTCTACTCTAAAGGAAACAAAGCTATATACTGCACAATTTAATAGTTTAGAGACTTTCCATGAATTTTTAAACCTTTTTTGGGGTTAGTTTGTTAAGAGAATTGTACTTAGACAACTAGTCAAGGAGTGAAGTGTGTGTTGACTTGTGTTTATCTTGTCTTCATCTCCAGGTTACACGGGTAGTCTTACTGTGGGTAAATAATCACTTCAATGACTTTGAGGGTGATCCTGCCATGACTCACTTTCTGGAAGAGTTTGAAAACAATCTGGAGAAAGAAGTAAGTGAAACAAGTGCACTTTGTAGAGATTTTGCACATGAAAAACCATATTTGGATAATTAATTCCCTGACACGTGTGTGTGTGTGTGTGTTTCAGAAAATGTGTGGGCACCTTAGACTGTTAAATATAGCATGTGCTGCTAAAGCCAAGCCACGGCTGGTGACGCTGACCAAGCCGGCCAGGGACTCTCCACTGGCATTCAGCCTTCTCGGAGGTCAGGAGAAGGGTTTTCGCATCTTCATTGATACTGTGGAGCTCGGGAGCAAGGCAGCAGAAGTCGGCCTTAAGCGAGGAGATCAGGTGAAATATCTTCATTACCAGTTTTGCTATTATTTCCTATTTTTTGTTTTTTAGTAAGGGAATGCTTGGCATCGTCCAAAGCGTCCTTTTTGTCACCATTCAAAACTGTTTTACTTTTCCGGGTTTGTTGTACACATAATGATTGCAAGACGACGCCTGCCATTGCTTGAAATTTTTCTTCTGGATTTTAAGAATGAAAACTTTAAATGCAGCTGCTTATAGTGTCTCCAAAACATATTTCTTTCTGTAGGCTACAGTTGTAGAGAGAAATCACTTTTTTCACGCAGACCAACACTTGAATTTATCCTTTTTTTTTCCTGTTGAAGTTCATTTTGTTGCGAAATTGGTTTTACATTTTGCTCTAACTAGCATTAAAAGGGTTTTTTTGTAAAGTCTTAAATTGAACTTACCAAGTAGCTGCGGGCACCCTGTGTTGGCTTTCTTCTCGCAGCTCAACTTTGTAACCATTTTTCACACTCAGCAGTCCTCGCGGCTTTAGGCAAAGTCCCTTATAATCCTTGAAACCATCTTGAGAGTGTCTGGATGCGAGTTAAGCCTTCCTGACTCCAAACACCCCCTGCAGCTGTTTCCCCAAAAGGAAGCTGAACTAGTTGGAAGCATTCACCCTCTCATACACGCTTACACCTTCCATTTTGTTACAGTTTCATTTACTATCATAACTGAGCTAGTATCAGACTTCCTTGTTTTGTCATTGGGCCATTAGCAGTAGTCCCTCAATGATTGACTCAAACTTCTGTTCCAAAAACAGACATTTGGTCTTGTTGGTAAGCCTTCACTCTCACAGCAGAGGAAGGTCTCTACGTACATCACAGTCAAAGGTGACTTCATCCTCCTTTCACTGAAGAGGAAGTGGCGAAAGCTAGTTAACAGATTGTATTTAAATGCAAATATCCAGCCTCTGCAGACAAACTACACAGATGTTTGCATAACATAAAACTAAGAAAGACAAGAGGATTTGAAGGTGACATGGCAAAGGTTTTTTTATAAACCGTGTTTAAATGAAAGTGCATAATGTGGAACATGCCAGAGGTTTGTAGCCTCTGTCTTCACTTGATACAATGCATTGTGCAAATTGGACCTAGGACATTTCTTTTATTTCAAGGTTCAACACTTTCCTGTTCATATCCAATATGGTAGAAAACTATCAAGATGCAGTGACAAGTGAGACAGAAGTCATTGCTTGGAGCAACTGAATTCGCACAGACACATGTATAACGATAGCTAGCTTCAGATTCAAATTGGAGTTATATCTGTTAGAGACTTTCCATTCATCTCATTATTTCTGCTGTACTGAGGTGAAGAGATGAACATTTTGTGAAGACACAGAGGACAAAGAACAAGTGTGATTTGGCGTGAAGCGGAGAGTTATTCATTTGTTTCCCCATTTTCACAGGGAAACATTATAGATGACTCTAGACAAATATCTCCTCACATGTACCTGCTAATCAATATTGGAATAAAGTCATCCAAAAGCTTTGCAAATCAGGTGCCCAAAAGAGAAATTAGTCTAAAACAATCATTTCAATTAGTAGACAGAAAAATCTAGTAATAAAGAGAGTGATTTGTTAAATTAAGGCCACCTCAAGTCCTTAACAGATTCCTGTAGTCTAAAAACATTTTGTGGGTTTTGTAGAAACACCCAGTCTTCACCTATAATACCTAGTTTAGAAAATGGAGAAGCAAACAAGAAAATAATAATAAGTCTTTAATAAAAAATATTTGATATCAAAGTGTAACTCTGTCACTCTTGTTTGAGGTACGTATTCTGATTTCTCCTTTCTTTCTGTAGATCCTGGAGGTCAATGGGCAGAATTTTGAGAATGTCCAGCTCAGCAAAGCCAATGAGATTCTGAAGAACAACACCCACTTGTCCATAACTGTGAAAACAAATCTTTTAGGTAAAGTTCTTGCACTTTGAAATGAGATAAATCTTTTATAGCATTTTGCACACAAGCAAATATAAATCTGTGAGATGAGTAACAGGAGAAAGCAAAAAAAGATGAGATGCCTAGGATGCCCTGTTAGTAGCAAAGAGAAGGAAAGGGTTGTTAATAAGTAGATTGCCACCACTCTGATTTATAGTAGCATGGATCATCACACCTCTGTAATCTCTTCTAAAGTGTTTAAAGAGCTGCTAACCAGGCCAGAACAAGACCACGACTTTGAAGGTGAAGATGACCATGACAGAAAGAATGGGGCACCCCACCTTCCAAAGATTGGAGACATCAAGAAGGCCAGTCGCTACTCCATCCCCGACCTGGCTGTGGACGTGGAGCAGGTCATGGGCCTGGAAAAGGCCAGCAAGAAAGCAAAGAGCAACACAGTGGGAGGACGCAACAAGCTGAAGAAGATCTTTGACAAGACACTCACCAGCATCCTGCCTCCTAAACCGTACAAGTAAGAGAATCTATTGACGTTTCTGTATATTTTAAAAAAAGAAAGATTAGAAATACTGATGCAAAAAATCTAAATATGATTTAATTTGAAAAAGATTTTAATTTGAGAGCTGTAATAAATTATGAATTAAAAGAGGATTGTTCTTAGTTATACCAATACTGATATGTTCTAACTACAGTTCTTTAGGGACGTAGTCATTCAGCTTGTTATTTTAGTTGTCCACAGGCTCCACTTCCTGCCAACACAAATATCACCCTCTGGCTTTGTTCGAGGTAACTGCAGTCTCACCTCTCTCGTGCGTCTCCCTCTTGTTTCCATAGTGACGTTTGCGTGGGCCAATCACAGGACGACAGCATTGTGGGGATGAAGCAGTCCAAACAGATCCCACCAGCTTTGCCAGTTAGTGGAAACCTGTCGTCGTCAAACCCAGACCTTCTGCAGTCTCACCACCGCATCCTGGACTTCAACAACCAGCCTGGTGTGTTTGCAGATGTCATGTGGTTATTTATAATGTGGCTCTTGGGGATTTATGGCAACAGTAGACAACAGATTTTCTTAAAATATTTGGCATTAAAGTCTCATCAAACATTTAGATTTTTAATCCCTGAAAAGTGGTTCGTTTGGGCATTGAGACTCGTTTAAGGGAGCCGATACAAATAAAATTGTATATCATGGAATATATTATATAGCATGATAATGATACCTATTTTTAATCCATGTTGTTACCCTACTGATTTTATAGAACCAGTGCTAGAAATATGAACCCTTCATTTTTTAACTGCATGTTTATTAACTCCTGTCTATCACATGTTATTTATGTCCTTCCAGTACCAGTCATACCAAGTGAGTATCTTCTGGCAGAGTCATGTCTTTGTGTCTACTGTCAGCCTCTATACAAACAACAAATCTGCATTTTGCCTGTGAGCGCTTATTGAGTAGCGCAAACAGCATTACTCACTGACCTTTCAGATGATTTTCTGTGGGCACATAGGTGTTGATTTTGCTTTGGGGATTTGGGGTCATGTGATCCATAGAGGTGTGCTTCTGATCAGAACTATGATAGGAAATCTGGTCTTGTGAGTGACAGACGCTGGTGTATTGTAATCTTAACGAATGCTGGGAATAAGGAAACGCTTTTGCTGAATCTTGAAATTAAATCGCAAGAAATTAGACTGCTCCTATTTCAACAATACGGAATCTCATTACAATTGCGTGTCCTCCACAGATATGTCAGATCAAGTACTGCGAGTCTTCAAAGCAGACCAGCAGTCTCGGTACATCATGATCGGGAAGGATACAACGGCTAAGGAGGTGGTGGCCCAGGCTATCAGAGAGTTTGCCGTGACTGCAGCGCCTGAGGCTTATTCGCTGTGTGAGGTGTCTGTCACACCTGAGGGCGTCATCAAACAGAGGCGATTACCAGACCAGCTTTCTAAACTAGCTGATAGGATTCAGCTGAGCGGCAGGTAATGACATCTTTAGTCTAATGTACTCACCACAACCTTTTTTTTTTTGGTTTGGATTAGGATAGTCTTTCACAGAAGTGTTTCAGCTGATTAATTAGTCATGTAAATATTTAACCTGGTGGCTTACTGTATTTAATCATTTCACACCACAGCATTAACACACTTTTCCTCCATTGTCAGATACTACCTGAAGAGCAACATGGAGACAGAGACGTTATGTTCAGATGAGGATGCCCAGGACCTCCTTCGGGAGGGACAGATCTCCTTGTTACAGCTGAGCACGGTGGAGGTCGCTACCCAGCTCTCCATGCGGGCTTTCGAACTTTTCTGTGCCATCGAGCCCACAGAGTACATCGACGACCTGTTCAAGCTGCGCTCCAAGACTGGATCAGCCAGTCTGAAGCGTTTCGAGGAGGCCATTAACCACGAGACCTTCTGGGTGGCCACAGAGGTGACGCGGGAGTCCAACCAGCTGAAGCGCATGAAGACCATCAAGCACTTCATCAAGATTGCTCTGCACTGCCGCGAGTGCAAGAACTTCAACTCCATGTTCGCCATCATCAGGTGAGATGGGGAATAGTAAATATGCAATAAATTGTATCAAGTGTTACAGTTTACACCATAATTATTGATTATCTTCATTATCATATAATAAAAGTGCACAAACTGTGGACTGCATTTGATCGTATTTTGTGAATAAAGACACCATTATGAATAAACTGTGACTGTATTAATTCTCTCATGGCAAATATGGTTCTCCTCACAGTGGTCTGAACCTGGCTCCAGTATCCAGACTGAGAGGAACCTGGGAAAAGCTACCTAGCAAATATGAAAAGCTATTCGGGGACCTGCAGGATCTTTTCGACCCCTCAAGAAATATGGCAAAGTACAGGAATGTCCTTAACAATCAGAACCTCCAGCCACCAATCATCCCCCTGTTCCCTGTCATCAAGAAGGACCTCACTTTCCTACATGAAGGTAGATGGCAGGAAGTTGATGTTTTTATATCACAACATGGGCAGGTTATCTTTTATGAAGCTTACAGGAAGTTCTAGTGACTTATTTTTTATATTTCAGTCAAAAAGCCATTTGATAAATTCAGCTTTCTCAGATTGTAGAATGAAACTCAGTGTTAATAGTTATATATAGTTATCTATATCTTTCTTCCCATATTTATTAGGCAATGACTCTAAAGTGGACGGCCTAGTGAACTTTGAGAAGCTGAGGATGATTGCAAAAGAAATTCGCCATGTTGGACGCATGGCCTCTGTCAGCATGGACCCAGCCCTCATGTTCCGGACCAGGTAAAGTAACTTTCAGACAAACAAAGACAGATTTCCTTTTATTAATAATCCCTCACCCTCCCTGTAGGACCAATTGGCACTCAACTGACTAACCAAACGCTCTGGGGTTAGCCGGTTCACATAGATTCAGTAAAGACTTCTGCATCACGCTTTTCTTTCAAGCAGCTGTTCCCTCTGGCAACTGTTTCCCTATACACATTGTTGGCACAAGATGTGCACAGTGCTCCTGTGAAAGTGTGTCTTTGTCTAATGATGTCTCTTCCTAGTGGTTGGCATCTGATTTCAACTCTTGCTGCCTGTCACGTGGTTCTTTGGTGAAAATGCTTTTCTTTGGTGATCTTGGTGGTCTGTCCTCTCCTAAGCTTTGTCCCCTTCTCTCTTTCTCTCTCTCTATTCATCCACTCTTCCTCCCCCGTACATCTCTGCTCTTGGCACCCACCCTCTAGGAAGAAGAAATGGAGAAGTTTAGGGTAAGTGTGGTGACCCTGCAACCTTTTGCCCTCTCCACACTAAAATCCTTTTTTTCTGCCAATTTGTGTGCTTTTTCTCTTCTGTTATTTCCATTAAGTGGTTTGAGGTGAATCCTTTCACTAACACTGACTGACCCTAACCATAGGACATGAATTACACAAAAGCCATGCATGCTAACATTAGCTAATGCTGGACTATTTTAAAAAACATGTAAAAAAAAGCAGATATTTCCTATGAAAAATATAATATTATTATATTCATCCAGCATTCAGCTGTGGGATAGCACATGTGACCATTTGTTATATGTTGCGTCGCCTAACAAAATGCCTGCAACTTCAGTTTCAGAGTTTACCTGCTTTTGAGGTTTTATCTTTATATAACCTGCATATATCAAACCTCCAAACAGCTAGTGACCCTGCATAAGAGGTTTTTTTTTTTCATGCTTTACATTCCTGTGGTCAAATGGAGCATCACTGTGTACACAGAACATTGCGCAATATTGTATTTACCTGAAAAGCAAAGGAAATATTTTTGCTTCTGTTTCCCATAATTACGATTTAGCTTCTTTGAAATAATGAGAAAACGATCTTTTAAAAACAAATCACATAATTGTGAGTTTGTTTTCGTGTAATGATCTGCAATGATGCTAAACTGCGATCTCAAGAGAAGAGAATCACTTAAATAGCACTTTTTCAAATGGTCCATAAATACATTTCTTTCCACTGATACGCACAAAATTAACTTCCTGTTAACTAACACTGAAGCCTGTTGTCCTCCTATTTGGCTAAGACCATGTGCAGAAAAAGGATTTTTACTACCACTACTACCAGCTCTGACTTAAGCCACAGAAATGTAAACTATGACGGTGTTACACTTGTAGTCTCCCCCCTTTCTACTCCCCTGTTGTTTCACTACAGCCATCACTCCTCATCCCCCTTCTGCTCTTTGGAATGTCTGGAATGTTTTGCAGTTGAGAGGAATACCTAAAGCTGCTCTCTGCATGTCTCTGCATTTGAATACCATGCTCACACTACATCTCAGTAGTATTACCTTAAGAACATAGGCTAACTTACACACTAAAGAAATATCTTAACAAGTCTTTCTGTGCATTTTCTGTTTGTGTGTCCTTGTCGTCCTTTTTCCCTCTGTTCCTCTGTGTGTTTATGTTAATCTTTCTGTGTGGGTGGCCCTGTGTGCGTCCAGGTCTCTAAGTCAGGGTAGTGCCAATGCGGCGGTGCTCGATGTCACCCAGACAGGCGGCCACAAGAAGCGGGTGCGTCGCAGCTCCTTCCTGAACGCCAAAAAGCTTTACGAGGACGCCCAGATGGCCAGGAAGGTCAAACAGTATCTGTCCAACCTTAGCCTGGAAACGAATGAGGAGAGCCTGCAGACGCTCTCGCTGCAATGTGAACCCTCCATCAGTACGCGTGAGTTTATAACAAGTTACAAGTTGTAGAAAAATGAATATTAATTTGAGGCAGAAGGTGAAACATTTAGCTTTAACTCTCAGTGAACAGCCAACTCTTTTAAATATTTAAAATTATTCTTTATTTTGTTAAACCAGCATCACAAGACACTCACTTTTGCTTTATTGCTTATTGGCAGGGGATGAAAATAATATAAACTCCAGGCCAGTTTTCTTAATGTTAATGCTAACTTTAATTTCCGCTAATGAATAGATTGACTAAACTGCCTTAAATCTGACTTTGTTCATAAAATCTACACTATTTTTTACCTCCTACTTGAACCCTATTCAGTACCCAAGAATGCTGGTGGGAAACGACCAGACACCTCCCCTGTCGTGTCCAGAGCTGCCAACCAACAGAGGGGCCAGTTGGCCAAAGGAAACCAGGCCCTCCAGGTCCCTTCTGTGGCTCTTTACCCATCACGAAAGAAAGTGCCAGTGAAGGATTTGCCACCTTTTGGTAAGTTAATGATCAAACTTTAGAGGTTTTGAGATAAATTGGAATGCACACATGTACTAGCAGAACTTTTAGGTACTGGTATTTATACAGTACAGACAGTTATAAATTGAGTCACTGTACTGTTTACGTGCTGTTATACATGTCATCAGTGAGCTGTTCTCTCTTCATCATCCTATCATTTGCAGACAACAGCAGAACCAGCCTTTCCCTGCTTGTTTATGACAGTTCTGCCATCTAGAGGCTGTCTGGCAACATGCAAATATAAAAAAAAATCCCAGACAACTCCAACACCCTTGGGTAATGACAGTGCTCCTCATGCTAATTCTGCTGATCTTCTTGCAAATGTCCACAGGCACCAGTTCTCCCCAGTCTCTGAAGAAGATTCTGTCTCTGTCTGAGGAGGGGGGGGGCGAAAGGCACCGGAGGCAGCCAGAGGACACTGTGTCCAACGCCTCCTCCCAGCTCTCTTCTCCTCCCACCTCCCCCCAGAGCTCGCCCAAGAAGGGTAAGCCTATAATCTCCCTCCCTCCTACACTTCAGGCTCCTTCACTGTCATAATGTGCAACAAATGCCACCTGGTGGTTTCTTTCCTGTATTGCACTTTCTCACATTATGCATAGAGTTTAATCTCAGCAGTACAGTGGATAGTGGTTAGCACTCTGGGCTCACTTCTAAAAGGTCATAGGTTCTAACCCGCTGACTGGCTGCGTCTTTTCTTTATGGATTTTTCATGATTTTCCCGTGTCTCCACATCCCACTGCTCCTGGGCTTCAGCTTTGTAACCCTATATGTGATAACTAGTATAGATGATAGATGGATGAAATAACTTAACGTTATTGTAGACCACAGGACTGTTTGTCTGAATAATGTGGCTTTGTAGAAAGACCTGTCTTAGCATTTCTGGAGCTGGAGCTTAAAGTGACAAGAAAGGACTCTCAAATCTTCTTCAGCCTGAGCTTAACTGTAATATCACCAAGTAATATAAAATCCTGACTGGCTGGCACTTCTTCTGGCTCAGATGTACTCTGTATCTTTATATTTAAAGCTTCCTATAAATGTCGGAGAAGAACTGAAGAAGGTGATATGTACTGATGATGGCTGGAAAATGACCACTAGGCTGTTAAACTATGTAGCTGAGCCACAGCAAATGCCACAGTGACAGTTGCCCGTAACTAGAAAAAATGTACTTACATGTGTCAGCAGTCAGCACCAGTGATTTCTCTACACTCCCCCAGACGTTGCTGTGCAGTTCCTAATCCCATCGCACTTATTATCTCAACTTTTCCACACTCTTCAGCATTGTGTTGAAAGCAAGAATGTCATAGGAAAATGCTGTTTCAGTAAGAATCTAATGAAGTCAGCCCTGAAGAGCTGGTTGGCCAACTTGGAAATGGGACTCTACAATTACTTGTGTAGCTTGTTTAAAAAAACTGAGTCAGATAAGATGTGAATTAAAGATAGTCTATGATCTGAGGCCACTCAGTATGTCATGACACGTTAGGGCTTTAATCCTAGGACTTTTTTAGAGCCACTACGTATAATATGTCACAAATGTAAATGATGTGAATTAAGTTAATTGGGATTTTTTTTACAACATTACAACATTTTTCACAAGACTGTAAAATGTGACAGTGAGGGCATTAAACATCATCTCTGCCTCTTCTCCCTCCTCTTCAGGTTACAACAGAATGGGAGACACCTACTCAGACTCGGGTCATAGTGAGATCTCGTCTCGCTCCAGCCTCGTCAGTAACTCATCATTCGACATGGCCCAGGAGGAGCGGAGGCTCCGTCACTCTGGAGGAGTTGGGGACTCGCACATCGGGGGACCACGACTGGAGCGGAGAGCCACCACTGATCCCGACCAGTACAGCCTCGGGTATGAACACTCAGCACTTCAGTGGTTTCGTCTGAGGTGAATCTCTGTTGTTTTATTTGTGCTAATTCAAAACTAACATATTTACTTTTCTTGTTTTCCATCATGTAGGTCTTATTCATCAATGCAAGACTGTCGAGGTATTTATGTCGGCTGCCCCACAGTCCTCTCCTCACCCAGTTCAGAGGAGCTGACACAGGACCAGGGCGATCGAGTTTCCCTCGATGCTGCAGACAGTGGCCGCGGCTCCTGGACTTCTTGCTCCTCTGGTTCCCATGACAACATTCAGACCATGCAGCAGGGACGTAGCTGGGAAACTCTGGCATTTGGTGGTGGGGGCATCGGAGGGCTCCCTCCTGGTGGACCAGAGGCCTTACTAGGAGGACCTGCTGCACTGTGGGCAGCACAGGCTAGGGGGAGCTGGGCATCTGCCAGCTCCTCCTCATCCTCAGCGGCATACTGGGGAGAGGACTCCGAGGGTGACACCGGCACAATCAAGAGGAGAGGAGGGAAGGATGTCAACGCTGACCCAGAAACAAGTAGCATCACATCCACTGGGTCAGAGGAGGCCAAGCAGCTCGGCCGGCCATCTCCATCACCCATCACCACTGGGGGTAAAAGCCTCATTTGTGAGTGACTGCATTTCACAGCTGTGGTACTTTAAGTACTGTTTGGTCACATATTTTTAAAATCAAAATAAGGAATGAAGGCCAGGAGCAAAACACATACAGAAACAGAAGAGTAAAAAAAAAAAGCTTTGGTTTTATGGTATGTGTTTGAATGTTACTTGGCTGGCTGTCATGACTTTGTGGTGTTTCCTTTTGTTATTTGGAAACCTCACAGTGACAAAGACTGCAGGAATCACTTCACCCAGCCAAGAAATAGTCTGTAAATTCCCAAGTTTTCCTCTTTGTAATCTTCTGTTGTACGAGTTCAAGAAACTTGTTTTTACTTTGAATTTTTTTAATAACTGAACATAACAATAAACAAAATGCTGAATTATCTTTTTTAACATAATGATATTCCTGCACAGGCAAAATGTTTGTAACACACTAAAGCAGAACAGCCACATGTTGCATGTCCTCACTTCTTTGTGTTTATTTAAATTTTATGTTTCTTCTTTATTGTCACTATCAATCATAAGTAATACTGTACATCTTCAGTGGAGAGTGGCATCATCGCTTTGTCTTCTGTGTCCCTTCAGCTCGGAAAGAAGGCCGTTACCGTGAGCCTCCCCCGACTCCCCCTGGCTACACGGCCCTGACCATCTCTGACCTCGCTGAAGGACAGCACCCAGCCCCACCTGTCCCCACGCCCACGGTGACCCACTCAGGCCGCCGCCCCCCAGATTACACCACCGCTTTGCAGCGCTCACGCATGGTCACCCAATCTCCCGACTCTCATCAGGCCCACCAAGGGTCCAAACAACGGGCGGGTGGCCTCCATCGCACTCGCTCACCGGCTGAGGATCAAGAGCCCGAGGAGGAAGAGGATGGTGAGTCCTTGTCTTCCAAACTAGTCGCTCTGAGGAAGCCAAAGCCAGTGACACAGCATACAACTGAGACTCCCAGACCATGAGAGTGTGTGTACGGGGGTTATCAGGCAGGGCCCCTCTCCCCAAGGCAGGTAAAAACTAATTTATTAGGTTGCCCCCCCCCCCTCCACTCCAATAAACCTGCATGTGAACAGGAACACACTCTTGGACTGAGACTGACCATTCTTTCACACATCCTCCCTCAACACCAGTAGACTCAGTCCCACTCTGAATTACAATTCTCAATCAGGTGAAATTTAGCATTTATGATACCTGGGAATTGTTCATTTGGAGTGGACCCTCACCTTTAACTCACAATATTTCATCATGCATGAGTCATAACGGTTCAAACAGAAACTCACTACTTCTCTGCCACCACACATTCTGCTCTTCTCCCTCACCGTCTCACTTACTGTGCCGAACAGCACGGCGCTGTCAGGATACTCTCACCCATGCAATCAAACTCGGCCCCTTCATTTTAACTGCACCACTACACACCTGGTCCACCTACAGCGGGCTCCGGATAAATTCTCTATCGATTGTAGTTGTCTATTCACAGAAAAGTAGAAATGTGTAGATGTGTATGTGCTGATCAGTAGTTTTTTTTTTTTACATTTTTCTGGCTAATTGAGGCTCAAAACTAGTTTTTATAATGTTTTTATTTACCACTACTTTAATAAACATTACTGTAAATGTTTTTAAATTTTTAAAATCCTTTGTTTTATTACAGAAATCACTTACTATAATAATAATAATAATAATAACCTCATAAAACACTTATCAAACAAAGTACAAAGTGCAAAAACAGAAATAAAACAAGTTAAAATCACAGAAATAAAAAATAAACTCCGACCCATGTCCACTGAAAGCTGCATCCATTAGCATATCCACTGGACATCCACAGTTTTATATATATATATATATATATATATATATATATATATCCTGTTTCTCTCTGCAGTTTGCCCTGCTTTGGCAAAATGTTTGGCAGTAAAGCACACATGCGACACCAAAGGAAGCCACCGTTTCATTCTTCTGTAGCTGGTCTCATTAGCCTCGTCCACACTGAGATGTCCACATGGTATCATAAAATCTGCCTGGCCTCTGACTTTGTCCTCTCTCTTTTTACAGAGGATGAACAGGTGTCAGCAGTGTGAGGGGCAACAGTGGACGTCCTTTTGCAGTAACTTGAACTCCCCCTGGTTCGGGGTGGGTAGGATTAAAGAGACAGACAGACCAATGGACTCATCATCAGTTACGTATGTGCCTGCCTCCTCTACTTGGCTCTCCCTCCTGATTGGTGGATTCCTCTGCTCGTCTCCCTCCCCTGCCTTAAAGCATCATGGGGGGTTTAATGACCCTGCATGCAAAAAAATACTGTGAAGAAGAAGAGATGGAGTGAAGGTCAAAGACAATGACAAAATGCCTGGCACTTTGGAAAAGAAAAAAAAAAAGACTACCGAAACCTAACTGGCGCCAGGGGGTCGACCTGGCCACATACACGCAGAACCACACTGATGTTGCTGTTAGAAACAGGACTGGCTCCTTAAAACCGGCACCCTCCCAGTGAGAGAAACGCCAAACCCACCTGGTAACTCAAAACAGCATCACGATGTGTCGAGCTTCATCTGCACTTTCTCATTTTCTACTTTCTAAAAAACTGAACAAAGTAAAAACAACAAACAGACAGTTGTTTGATGACAGAGAGAAACAGTGGTTGACTTGACTCTTAATTTTCAACTTCCCACTAGATTTTTTTTTTCTTTGGCTGATTGCACTCTGGGGGCTGAAAAGAGAAACCAAGTCAGCCCATCACTTCTCTGCCTGGACTGAAACAATCCATCTGTTGTCGAGTGTTTGAACTCTGAATCCAGTATTATCTCTATGAAACCTTATGAAATGTCAGTTCAAATCAAAGCTAGAAGAAGGAGTTTGGAGAACCAAAATGCACAGTGTACTGACACACCATACTGTACATGCACACACAGTACATTTTATGTACAAGTACATACACAAAAACAAAAATTCATTTCTAAAAATAGCACTTTCAGCACAATCCTAGATGTGACCAGAAGTTTGGCCTGGTTACCAGGGTATGAGTGAGCCATGTCTTACTGTCATCCCACCTTGGAGCTTGTCTGATTACATCAAAGTCTTCTCATCATCCTGTGGCTTGCTGTTACAACAAGAGCATACTGTCTTGTTAGTGGCCTGTAGGCAGTACCGAAAAGCACAGAGCAACATATTGGTGAGTACAGTACATCAGAGGCACAGGAGGTAACTAAGCTAAGTCACAAAGTGCAGCAGTAGTAGTGTGTTTGCCCAAATTACAAGCTGATGTCAGCTATGGACCCTGTCAGAGAGTTTTGAATCAGTACAAATAGCAGCAGTAAATGAGCAGTGACATTAGAAAAGTTGCCTCTTGTCCCTTCATTTTGGTGTGAATGGATCACAGATCAGCCAGGGTGGTAAACATCAGCAGAGTTTAGAAGCTACCAGTATGTAAATTGTGTGTACCTCCAACTATCTACCTTTGCAAATAATCTTGTACAGAGTCTTATAATACAGATATTTCCCTTCAAAATAAAAGTAGCCACTAATTCAAATTTAGCTCCGCCTCCCCCTGGCCCCCCGACCTGAACATATGCCACATTTTGTGAATGTCCAAAGCGCCTTACGATGCCACGATTGCGTACATTTCTATAAATGGTCGTTCCCGTCATGAGTTACCTTGTTTCAAGAGCAGTCTTGAATCAAGCAATAGTTGAGTGAAATGCCTTATTGAAGATACTTCCCATGACGTTTTTAATATATTAAGACTCAGTACAAGATGAAGTCAAGCTTTTTTTCTGTTTTATTGTAGAGTGGCTTCAGACGACAACATGCTTTTTTAGCTATGGTCATAACAAATGTGTTAAAGTGCTGTAGATCTGTTGTGCTACTAGATTTATCCTCAGACACTCTCTTCAGCTGTTACAGACATCAGCGCCGTGATGCTGTATGTATATCGCTAACGCCCGCATCCAGTTTCCCACCATGACTCGCCATCCGTGGAAGTGACTGAAGATTTTGATTTATTACTCTTTGACTCCGGTGGGGAAGTTGACACGTGAAGGATCATGTTTTCAAGACTGCCAATCAGAATGATTAGACATTCAATTGTGAAAAGCAACGTTTTTGTTTCCTTCTGTCACTGAGTCGCACTGATCACATTGATCAGTCTTGGAAACTACAGACTGAGTAAAAGTTGATTGAGTGCAGTGTTTTTCACTGTGTTCTGTGACTACACACTAATAATTTCCTGGGTTTCTTTTTGTTATTGTACTTTTTTTGTAATGGCTGCAGATAGATTGTTAATAATTTGTAATACAGTGGTGACATGCATCATTCACTTACATTCAACTCTGAAGATAATGTGCATATTAGCGGGTTGAGTCCTATTTCGAAAAACAAAGCGTTGCACAAAAATGTACACGCGTAAAGATAAGTGTAGTAGGTAGAACTGCTACTCCATTTGATGTGTGATGTCAGTGAGAAATGTACATTTAGCTGGTGATGACCTTTTCTTCATTCTTTCTTGTACTACTTTGACCTGTATGTCTTTTAAAAAGACAATTGGTGGAGTATGTATCAGTTGTTTTTGTATTTTTAATACAATAATTGTAAATATTGGTTATATTTTTGTTCAAATGTACTATGTTTATGCCTCAACATCCAGTTTATATGAAGCTGGGAATCAATAAATACTGCATAAAGAATCAACGCCTAGGTTTAAAAGCACTTATTCATTTCCCTGCATTTTGATGTCTTTCTTTTCCTGTTCGTTTTTCTTTCAGAGGTTTTTCCCCCCCAGATGCTGTCTAGTGTTTGCACATGAAAGCAACTTGAAAAGTGTAACTGATACTTTTCTATCTGGCCGCAGCGTGTCAGAATTAATAATAAAGAGATATTGAAGTCTCTCATTTCTTTTATTTATATGTACTTGTTTTGTATGGTCTTGTTATCCAGAGCTGTGAGGCTAATCCCGACCCTCATTTTGTATTATTATTTCTCAGTAGCTGTTTCATTTTATAATTTAAAAGAAAGCAACATTTCCAACCCTCTGTGCAACACATCCACATAGTAAGAGTCTCTTTGGCCAGTATGTTAGGGATATGTACTATTGTAATTATTTATGTTGCAAGTAAAATATTTAATGTGTGCTTACATATTACTGTAATTGCTGAGATTTAGTTGATTAACTTGAGAAAGATTAATGTACTATGAATAAAACATGAGAGAAATATTTCCATTTAGATGAATAAAAAAAGTAATTTACAAAATGACAAAAAAAGCCTATGGCTACATAACAGCAGGCAGCCTAAAAAAATCTGTTCTTCTTATAATATTATTGTGTGTTTAAATTTAAAATCTATCCACTGCTCAGATAATTCGTTTTTTTAAAGGGACCCACTGTACAGTTGTTTAAAGAACCGTGGACCACAGGAGGGCACTGTTTCATCTGCTGATTAAAGTTCAAACAATATGTTAATGAAGTATGTCCAGTTCTGAAAACTGGCTTGGCATTAGTTTAGCTTCCTGTTTATCAGAGTGTGGGTTGAGATGGGGAGATGGCCTGTGCTCATACAGTTTGACACTCTGACTGTATCGCTGTTATGGTGGCAGACACCATATCGCAGCTCGGCATACCTAGTCCTCATGAATAATGCAGGCGAGATGGTCCCGGTTCCCTCTATCACACAGCCGAGGGCCCTAATTTGTCACACTCTCCAAAAATTGATGCATACTCCTACCACAAGAAATGGGAAGATGTTCTTACACTCATGCTCAAACTTTCAGGATAGTAAAGAAGGCAGACAAAATATTCCACTGTCTGTAGAGATAAGAATATTTTCAGCTGCTGGAAACGTGTGCCGACATTTAGGATTTTTGTAAATGTGTCCATCACAACATGTAAAAACTGATACGACGATGCTGATGTTGCCCCTAGCAGTTATGAAAAACCTCTGGAGCGACATTGAACTTGAGGGACTAAATGTTCTTAAAAATGAGTTTGATTTATATAGCAGTATTAACATTTTTATCTTGAGTTATTTAGGGCTCAGGTATCTCTTGTCTTTGTAGAGAGTAGTAGTGTAATAGACCACTAAATGTCTGTTTCATTCAGAGCTTTTAACGGATTAAATTAGTAAAGCTTCAGTCTCGATCCAGCTAAATTTGATTTAACAGGAAATTGTTTCTTCATCTTTGTTTCAGCCACAGACTTGGAACTTCGTCATAATTGTCCTCGTGGCATTGATTTGTCATTACATCAACAAGGCGAGGCAGCACAGCCTGAAAATGACGACCACCTCGAGAAAATGTGACACAAAAATAACTTCATACACTCTTTTTCTAATTCCCCCTCTAAACGTGCTGACAAATCACGTTTTCATTGTGATGAAGTTTGTGAAAGAAAATATTCCCACTGCAGTTGCCTGCATTTGAAAGATAAGTGTGACTGACACGAGGATGGATGTGGAACCAAAACAACAAAAAAATACCCCAAGCAAAGCTGCCGCATTAAATTACAGAGTAAACACTGCTGTAATCTGTGTCCGACAGTAAAACCACCCCCTGACTGTGCAGTTAAAGGCGATGTGTTTACTACTCACTTGGCTTTGGAAGTGTGTTGCTTCCTCAGAAGCACCAGGGGGCACTCTTCACTATGTAATGTCGCCATATGGACATGACCACTGTTTCCCTGGGCAATGGGCCTTATCGAGGGGTAGCAGGCAGCCAGTGGTCCTCTATAGATAGCAGACTGGTTATGTGTGTAAAGCCCAGGCCCAGAGTTGTCGACCGTGTTCAATCGAGGCAGCAGTGGGTCATATTATGGGACTGTCTGGATTCCTTTCATGGTAAATTGGATGAAGGCAGCAGCACTAGAGCTGAGGGGAGTGGAGATGTCACAGCGTTCACTGGCCTGTGTCTGGACTCCACGGGGCTACACAGGCCCGAGCAGACAATTCAGTTAAAAGCTGTCAGAGTCAAAGAATTGGGAAAAAGAAAGATTAATAAAGGTGTATGCTTCTCTGCCCAGGTGCTTTCCTGAGCAATTTGCAGTGAGGGCTGGGGGGTTGAGGGGGGGGGTGACGGGAGTTTAGAGCAGATTTCGCTCCCTTTTTTGTTTGGATTGAAGAAAATGTTCACATTCTGCATGGTTCATGAAGGGATTCACACTGTTTCCATCGCTCACAAACGCTCTTGTAGAGAGCCTGTAATGTAATATCAGCATGAAGTTCTTTAATTACCACAGGGGTTCACCAGGAATATTACATTTTGTGATTCTCTGATATTTTATATCTAATTGGAAATGATCCTTATTATACCACATCTATCTTTGAAATATGTCTGATGTCAATACAGAAACATTTTCCTCTATTGAATAAAAACGCATTTCTCCATACAAAATGGATTCATTCCTCTATCCTCTCAGCTTTTCACTCCTCCACTAACTCTTTTCAAGAAGCAATCGCAACTGTAAAAATCACAACATTTTAAGCTACATCAATACATTTTGATATCTTTTGACACTTTAAAAAAAATCAATACTACAAATCAGCACAACACCTACAGCAGTTTAAGATAAGCAACTCCAAGCTGTTCGGATCTCTTATTATCTCACATCGACCACCATTATTTTGTGAGAGAGGAAGCGTCTCTTCTGTTCTGCTCTCTGTGCTGCTCTTCCCTCAACTCTGCTGCTCCAGCTCTCGAGTCTCCACTGTGGTAGATTAGCAGATAGTGAGGTCTGCCTCTGAGTGAGCACCTGCAAATGTGCAGAGATAAGAAGAGGGATCAGCCATACGAACCAGGAACTGTCCGTGCGTAGTGTAGCAGAAGACTCTGGATCTGCAATAAATGATAATGATATATACATCTATCTATCTATCTATCTATCTATCTATCTATCTATCTATCTATCTATCTATCTATCTATCTATCTATCTA
>JAUYWH010000002.1:18785301-18831633 GCA_034779795.1 Ctenopoma multispine
GTTCTGTGGATGCAGAACGAAACGTCTCTACTTGGAAGAAAGAAGTCCAGTTGCCATGACTCAATCCTCAGACTTCTATCAACAATGGCGCACCTGAAGCTGGAAGCTGGAGTTTCCTGTCCCGCCCTGAGCACCTCAGGACCAGGCCTCCCCTGCGGAGACCCCCGCGGAGACCCCCACACCACTGCTTCACTCTAACAAGCTAAGTGATCTTTGGTTTTCTAATTATCGTCACTTTATCTGTTTGTGAGCTGTTAGGAAGCTGCTGGCTGTTTTCAAATCTGCCTTGTGTCAATAAATTGGCATCTGCTCGCTGTTGATTTCTATTTGGATGCTGCTGATTTTGCTGTTTGTGCATGTTTGTATTGGTATTAATTAGAAATGTCTATTTTGTTGTGGCTTTATTGAGGCTAAGCTCATTGTTGGTGGTTGTTTGGCAGGTGCACTATGAAGCTGGAGGAAATATGAAAAGTCACATTTGAATGTTATGAACACATTGACTTAACATATTTCCCTTCAGGTTATTGTCATTGTTTTGAGGCTTTTTCCTCTGGGGTCTCTTGCAGAGGCTTATAATGTGCTGTATATTGGCTTTTAGGTTGTAAACATGGCTGCTGCCATTCATATAATTATTTCCTCGTAATATTGTCTTTCTGTAAATACCATACAAACAGCCCACTCTCTGTATTATATAGGTACTTATGTTCACATTTTCACTCCACACGCTTCACATTATTACTGACAAAAAAAATCAATTCAAAGCTGCGTGACCGTACTATTCTACATATCTTAATTACATCTAAACACACTGTGCAGCGTTTAGTTTTTTTTAATGCTGATCCACCTGTTCTGATGGTCTGCTTATCACCTTTCAATCTGAATACCTGCAGTTTAGGAGATGCATATAAATCATAGGCTGCACAGCAGTTGCGTCTTATCCTGTATCTTGTCCGGGGGATTGCTGGATTTAGAGCCACCTTGAGTCACTAGCAACAAGTCTTGTCACTAGATAATATATTCCCAGGGGACTTGTGGATTTCCAGCAATGTGCAGACACTTTGTTGGTGAATGGCCACACGTAGCTGTCATCAGCCTCTATATCTGTTGTCACTGCTCAGTGCTCATAGGGACTGATGAAGTAGGTGTCTTGATCAGCTCTGGATGTATTCTGTATTCATATGAATAAATCTGTTTCATGTGAGGTGGCTGAATGAAGCATGTGGGACGGAGTGAGACATAGTTGATATCCGGATGTAGGCAGTAGATTTTGAAAACTCTTGTAATGGTCTTAAGCAATAAGCAACATACTCGTACTGCAGTGTGTATGGAATACTGACCATTGTCTGTATGATGTCTAAATCTAGTTGAGCAGAAATATAAAATACTGTAAATGTAAAGACTAAATGCAGATTTTGCAACTTTCCAGCCTTTGATGGACAATTTAAAACCAGCTACAGGGTGATGACAGGTAAAAAAGGTTTCATAACAAATTATAATGGTAGGACAACATTTGATACCATATGTTACATCATAGTGTATTATTTTACATATAAATCGATATCCCTGCTCATGACAGTAGTAGTAGAAATTCAATGTCCCTTATTCTGTTCTTTCTTCCTTTTATCTGTGTGGTGCTTGCATGGCCCAGTAGGAATTACTGAAGGTATATCTAATGAATACACCATTATAAAACATCACCTGTTGAAGAAAAGCAGACGCTGACAGATTTTTTTTTTTGTCTGCGACACAAAGAGAACTTGCAGTACAGAGAGTCCCCTGGATTGAAGGTGTAGTTATTAAACTGGGAGCATGTGCTTGAACATTTGAGGTTAGTGCTTGTGTCTCAAAAACTCCTCTCACATTCCCAAACAATGGAGTTATCTTTAGCTGTAGGTATTGATGTCGGTAAACAGGGGAACTTCCACATCCTGCAGTATAAGATGTTGTATGACCTCTTATACTGCAGGGGGGGAGAGGAAGGCTGATGGTAGCATCCACACTACAAGCCGCTCATTTCCCCTCTGCCGTCTCTGGGGAACAGCCAATCAGCTCCCTGTTATTAGTATTCCTGTGTCCTGCCTTGTGTTATTTTCACCAGATGCCCACCAAATATCTGAGTCGACGTGTGCATTTAAATGGTGTCCACTTGAGTTATCTTGAGCCATTAGCGTCTAGCCGGCTGCCTTCACACAACATTAAGCCAAGTTTGGAAAATATCACATTCGCAACCCAATCATCTGAATTACGCAAGTCAGATTTTCTGATGTAAGGACTGTAAAAGTTCAAGAAGAGTTTAACTTGGCCTGTAGTAGTAGTAGTAGTAGCAGTAGTAGTACCTGTTTAACTTAAGCCTGATCTCTTCTACTCTGCATTGGATAAAGTGGAAGGAAAGTTAAAATGCATAGTGAATGTTCCCAAACAAAATGAATTAAATACATTTTCCTCATACACACAGTTGCATGACTGACATATGGACTTCACCTTCTTATTTTACACAAATAAGCTTGTCACCTAAATGTGTAAAATGAATCCGCACATGCAGTAGATGTATTTTTATTTTCTTTGCACTACTGCTGGAATAAATTGAGTGATGCTAAATATTCAAAGATTGGAATAAAAACATCAGCAGAGTTTGCATAATTCACTTATGTTTTGGGCTATTCAGAGGGACAAAGCAAAGAGGCGGTGGTTGTGTTTTTGAGAGCATTCTTACAGCATAAAACTGGCTCTGGAGCACCCGGTTGTGCCTCAATCATAACCAGTAACAGGTGAAACTACAGTGACTCTCTTTCAGTAGTCCCCGTACTGAGTACTCTCAGTAAAAAAAAAAAAAAGAAGAAGTAATTTGGAAGTTAAAATGGCATTATATTAGCTGGTGCAGCAGTGAACACCCCGCAGTCCTCAACATAATGAAGAAAACATTATTAAACATGGCTGCAACTGTGTATGGAGCTGCAGTGTTTCCCACTCCAACACATTGTAATAATATATAACACAATCACACAAAGTAACACGGGAGCATTAGATATCCTCAAGGTGAATAGCACAACTGCTATTTAATTACAAAGTTGAAAAATGAACCAACCAAAAATATTTCTGCTTCTCTTCAGAGAAGAGTCCTTGTTTAATTTCTTCAGGTAAAACAGCCAACACGCTTTCACTGTTACCATGTTCGGTTGTTGTGAAACAACACGGACACCTTTCCCTTTGATCAATAATTTTAGGTGGCATAGCCCTGACGGTCTTACACACCTGTGGTCCAACCACATTTAACTTCTTTTTCTGAGTCGACCTCATGACTGGTTTGTAGAGACTGTGCTTGATTGATCTCTGTCTGATATTCCTGTTAGTTTTGCTGCTCTTAAAGTAACAGATTATACATTTTCATTTATAGTAGTAATATTAATAACTTTGATTACTTTAGCAATCTGCTAAGGAAAATTCTTGTGGACAGAACCGCCACGTGTTCAGTTTTGTTCAGTGACACTTAGACACACGACCAGCAGAAACCAGGCGTTAAACCCCCGCTCGTGGAGTTCGTGGATGACTGCTCTACCGAGTCACGGTTGGTTTCTTCAGTTTAGTGCTGTACTGCAGAGATCCACTGAGTTTCAAGCTGAGCAGAAGACAAATTAGCCAGGATAAGTGACAACACCTGTCTACTTTAACATAACTGCACTGCACTGTGGTTGCTGTGTGTGTGTGTATTGCTAAATTAATATGACAAACACTAGATTTAGATTTTTTTTTTAAATTTCAGTATAAATCTGTGGTTTTGTGAAATTTTATTAACACAGAGTTTGTTGAATTGGTTAATTACTGTATGTAGAAGCTGCTCGTGTTAGATTTTCCCCTATTTTGCAGGTGCTGGATTCTGATATGAAATATTTAACCCTAACTTGGCTCCAGCGTGACCAGTGCCAGTAGCTCATTAGCTGGAGACTTGGCTTATTGGTTTGGCCACATCTGTGTCTTGAATCTTGTTTTGCTCATTTTCATGTTACTCTTCCAAATGAAGGAAGGAATGGAAAAACTGACAACTGTCAGGTGTGCTGAACAAACATTTCAAACCGTCTATTTAAAGCCAAGGTAAATACAAACCCGACATTCTGCAAAAGCAGTGTGTTGTTTCACTTGTAAGGTGAACATGACCTGCTACTTATACAGCAGCATAAGTTTACTATATGAGAAAAAGCTAAATTATAACTCTCCTTAAAATGTCTTCTGTGTCAGAAAATGCACTGAAGTGAGGAGCGTGGTTTTCCTCCAGCTTCACTCATTACCAGCCAATAGGATGCAGCTGTTTAAATAGACTGCATTGACAGGAGTGATGGGACTCAGACTCCTCATTAAATTATTCCTTATCAAATAATAGAATGGACCAAAAAGATCAATGAAGTGATGATGGTAATGGAACATAACTGAAACCCCTCAGTTTGCTATGGGATACATTTTAGTGTTGTAAACTGAGGAGTACATTTTTCCAAATACCTCAGCACTCGTTTCTTTCTCAATGTGATGACTTTAAAATATAACGGTTGACATTTGTTGGATTCTGCAACTTAAGCTGTGAAGACTAAATGAGAGAACTGTGTCATCCTTAATGCCAGGGGATCTTTTAAACTGCGTAGATCCTTGACTCTGACCTAATATTCAGTTTCAACTATGATTTTCTTTTTGTTTGTGCCCCTAATCATGCCACCCCCTCTATAACCCCCCACTGCAGAGGAACTGTAGTCATTTGCAACAAAACACAGTAACGTGACTCTTAAATGTCAAATGAGGTGATGACATAATTATTGTTTTAGGTTGGGTATTATGACCTCTGAAATTGTCAGTGTTTAAATCATGAAGTCATGGCCCCCACATGGCGACTGGGTTCTAAGTAGTTTGATATTTGACTGAATTGCCTTCAGCCAGCAGTCAGGAGTTTGTGTGCAGGTGAACCACTGTGGATCAGCTGTCTGACAAGCATTTTAAAGGTCAGCTCCTCAGCACCAGTGGCTGTGAAAAGTTGACCACATTTCTAAATGTGCGGTGTTTTTATGTTATCAGCAGATGTAAGTTTAATCAATTTTTAAGGCTTATAGTCTCTGTACTTGTACACTGTACCTATGTGGAGTGTGTACTGTGTTCCTGTAGTTTCAGAGTATTGAGAGCCTTTTTTTTTCTCCAAATATTTTATATTTTCTCAAATATATAATATATTTTCATTGAACAAGGTTGCTACTAATATACACTGGATAACGCATCATAACAAATAATTTTATTTAAAATTTGTTAACAATCATGAAATCTGATGAGTATTCCACATAATTTCCACGTATTTCTGTAAAGTCTTAAGGCTGTTTACATTGTATGGTTGAGATGATTCTTGTTGTGATTTGATTTGACTCACTACATTTTAAATTTGTAATGGTTGATATGTTGGAGGAAAAATGCCTTTTTAGACATCCAGCAGACACAGAGCAACATTAGTATTCATACAGATGTTTCTGGTCATCATATTCACGCTTCTTTAAATCAGTTTTGATCTCCTCCAACTTGTGAGGGGAAAGATCTGGTTCTTTAGTCTTAATAGTCCACTATGTTCATGTCGTTTGGTACTGAACAGATAGCATCACTGGGTATACAGGGCTTTCTTGCTGAAAGCGGCTTATAATAGCAATAAGGAGAGTAGAAAGAATAAATTAGCAAAATATTAAGTTGCCTCTCATATGTCATTTGATGTTTTAAAAACATTGATTGGTGTAGTTTTAATATCTGAAATGCTGAATAATGGTAAGCAATCGAAAATATAATTAACACAACCGTAACAGACATTCTAGCAGTCCTTTTGCTAGTCCCTCAGTGGAATACTACAGTGACCATCTGTCATTTAAGTCTAAACCACCAGCAAAAAGGGTAATTTTGGATAATGAAGTCATTTGCAGCATCTCTACAGTCTTATCCTGACTCAGTTTCACAAACCTAATCCCAACCAATACAGCTGCTCACATCTATGGGCTCCAACAACTCAGTAGATACATTTTTGTCACGTGAAGCAATAAAATGCAGCCAGCATCTGCAAAGCATAGATCTTGTTATGTTCAGAAAGTGTAATGTATTTGGGCCTTTGGACTTCAAGTTCCACATGAGCTGCCATAAGTGCAGGGTAGTGTGGTGCTGTTTTTTTTTAAATAAGACAGTAGCATGTAGAAGCCAGCATGTAATCCTGCCACCACCCTTGGAAATAGAGACAATCCTTAATATGATTTTGTGCCTTTCCAGCATGATTCTGTCATCCCCCTGCTGTGTCTAACAATGTACAAAACACAACAGAAAAACACATCACACTCTGCCAGTGTGGGTGTAGGCAAGGAGGGGGGGGGGTCTATATCTTATCTTTACTGCTGCTGTCAGCTATGACTAATAAAAGGAAGGTAAATTACACAGAGAGTGTGTAAGAGAGCCCATTAGTTCTTATTAAGAATTTTCTTTGCATTTACCTCAATCTGACCAGCTGATGGCTCCCTGTGGCTACAGCTCGCATGTTTCCCCCCGTGTCTTTGTTTTCCTGGATAAAGGAGAACACTCATGCTTCATTAGTAGAATGAAGAGAAAACTCATTTGGCAGCTTCTTTTCTTACTGTATATTGCATAGCGCAATGAAAGAGCTGCCACCTGCGCTGAGAGCAGTCAGTGAAAGTAGTAAACACATTAAAAACCATCAGCTTATCTTAAGTTGAAAAGGTTCACTGTCAGTGTACTGTAAACAAATTGTACTAGATACATAGTGCTGTGTGTGTGTGCTTCTCCTTTTTAAATTTGTACCAATATATTAATTTCTTTGAAGATGAACTGTACAAACAAACTTTTTTTTTTGTCCACTCAGGTGGCAGTTAGTCAATCATCCAATGTACAGTCTAATTACCGTTACCGCAATATGCCGTTTAATTTCTCCACTGACTTTCAGCAAGGAACTTCCTAAAATGTGAAACTGTTTCTTTGAGGTTGACAGCCACTGCAGAGGGAACACAAATAATGTATCCTGTAGTTACAAAAAAAGGCATCCAGGAAATATGTTGAATGTGAAATTTACCTCAGCACTGAATATAAATGTGCACCACAGGTACAATGGCTGCAGTTTGCTACTGAGATGGCAATAAGGATAATTAAGCCTTGGGTGTTAAGCTCTAATGAACCTGATTCTGGTAGATTTCTGCTAATATACCTTTTATACAAGGTACTAACATTAAAGACTAAGTACTTCTTTCACCTCTTGACTTCCGGTAACCTTTCTGTTTGACATCAACCATAGACTATTAAAATATGTGTGGCTGTGGTGCCTCTAACAGAAAATAATTTACTAATCTGAATTAAAAATACTGTAACTCTGTACACATGTAGAGAGCTGAGATATGACTTCTGATGGACACTTGTGTATTTGTTGTTGATTGATAGTTTCAAGCTGTGAATCAGTCTGATCTGGTCACAGCTAAATGGAAACTGTGGTTCCAGATACTGTACTAGTCTAGGAAAGTCTGAAGTGGCTGCTAAATGAGAAATAAAATCAATGTGTCAATGTACCTTAAAATCCTTGGAATTTCAGTTTAATGTGCTTATTAAGGTTTGTGTGTGTGTGTGTATTTGATTTTAATTTGAAAGGAACACTAAGTGCACTACACTAAAATTTTAAAGGGACATTAAGTGATCTATGATTGTAATCAACTTCTTTTTCCCAACTAGAAATCACAGCATTGACAAAACGTCCCCATCCACGGTGTGTTTATGTATCATTGTGGCCTGTAACTGACACTAATTGTAAAGCATCAGTTTAATTTTCTGTAGAAAAGAGCTTTTGTTGTGAAAAAAAGCAACACAGGTCTGAAAGTGAAATTGCACTTGGTGAAGTCGGAGTTATTGGTATTGATCAGAAACCCCCTGCAGGTATATTATAGTCAATCTTATCAAACTTATTGCCTTTTGAAAAAAAATGTAATGGAATCTGTGCCTTTCACTTTCAAGTGTAAAATGCACAAAATTGATGTTAATTATTTACTTAAGGTCATAGATTTCTTTTGCCAGATCTTAAATAAAAATGTATTTATACTTCTTTTCTTTCTGTGTATATGCATAAACCTGAAAACTTAAGTCTTCAGAAAACACGTGCAAACAAAATGTTGATTCAAGTGATTTTTATTTCACTTGATTCTCTTGTTGCTCATTTCTTTTTTTTTCATTAAATAGCATGCATTTTCTTTCTTCTACTGCGAGTAGTGCACCAGTTGTTTTTTTTTTAAGTAAACATTTTATAAAGATTGTTTTCTCTATATTTTATGGCAAGTGACTGGAATATTTAACTATATATGTCACTTGTCTTTAATACTTTGAAAATTTGCTAATAGAAAGATTAAAAGGAATAATTTGCTAACAAAATCAGCTGTTAGCTTACAGTATGTCAGCTAATAAATAACAAGCAGTTGCAGTGCACAATCCTTGCAGTGCAGATGTTTCAAGTGGGCTTTTTGGTCATGGGGTCTAAATGAGGGCTTCTTCTGTGAACCGTTGCTAATGAGGTTCTCAGCATTAGTAATGTTGAGCATTAAAAGTGTAATGAAAAAAGGTGAAAACAGGCGTTGGCACCAACAACCAAAATGGCCTCCCGGAGCTTTGGTGGTTTGTTTGGGAAAGTGGCGAGAGGGGGTCCATCCGATGAGGAGTGTGGGTAATTAGTCACTGGGGCAGCAGCTGAAAGTCATGGTCTCCCTCAAAGCTCTCTTCTGTTGCATGCTGATAACATTGACATGTCCTCCTCTAGCGCCACATTCTGCTGCATGCCAGACAATGGGAGGGGAGCAGCGAGGAATAGAAAGTCAGAGGAAAGAAAGGATGGTGAGGAAGACAGTGATGGATGAAGAGAGGCGCTGACCTTCACTCATTAGTGAAGCGGCCTTCTATAATCGATGAGTGGTGTAATTGAAGGCACATGCACCCATCTGACCACACTCTGACTTCTCATACTGACAGTCTGAAAAGGATGGCTTGGAGATGCCTCATAAGAAATTTGGGGAGTGCATATTTTTTTCAACTATCGATCTTTAGTATATCTCATCTTGCAACTAGTGTGATGTACGAGTAATGGAAGATGAGTGTTATATTATATATATATAAATTAAAATGCAAATAGAAATGCGAACTGGAGATGACATGTGACAGAAATAGGTTTCTGTTTTATATTGAGTGATAATTCTAAATTAAGCTTTGCACTTGCATTGTGGGCCTGGGTATGTGATTTAATTGAACCTCTTTAAGTTGTAACTTCTGATGTCTTCTGTGCTTGGATAATGTATGACATCAAGAATGAATTCATCAGTTGATTCATGACCATCATTAAGTTTGTTTATGTTGTCTGTACTCTGTGAGGACAGACCAATCAGAAAGCAGTGCTGCCTGACCTTGATGCAATGACTCGTGTGGTAGAAGGGCAAAGTAATGAAAACAAACTTTGAATTACGTCTGTGATATTTGCAGATGCTGATCCAGATGTCAGGTTGCATCTGATCTGATCTGATTTGACAATGCCAGTGAAGTCCGTTCAGAACAGCCAGTGAACTGGAGAGAAAAAGCTTCAAATCAAATCTGACACGGCATTGAAATCCACTGCATAGCCCAGATGCCAAATAGTGAATAACTGACTGAAGTGATGTTTGTGTAATCTGTCAGTTTGTCTTAATTAAATTTAATTTTGGATATATTTAAGAATTTACTGTTAAAGGCCTAAAATTTCACATGTATACACTGACAGCGACAACTGGCTAATATTAGCTGGTCTGACGTTGATCAGAGTATTTTATTTTTGCATGGAAACACTTTCAGTTTTATTAACTCAGTAGCTGTACATTCTCAAATTTTTGCTGTGGATGTCTTTATGAGTTCCGTGAGTTCCCTCGCTGTGACTTTGGCCCAGTTCAAATTGTAGATGTTCTGATTAAAATGTTTTTGTAACTTTTCAAAAAGGAAAATTCAACATTAACTCCCTCTCCATGTAGCATTACGTCAAATGTGTGTTGGTTAGAAGAAAGCAGGGTCTGAACTATTAAAAAATTTCTGTTACTTTTCAGGTGTAAAACTGAGAGCAACACTGCTGGGTTTACATATTTAAATGATCACATCTTGCCCTTCGCTAGAATAGAAGATTTTTCTTTTAGAGTTCCCCATCAAAACTAAACAAATACATTCTTTCTTTCAACCTGGCTGGATGACACATTGTACAAACAATTTCTTTGAGCAAATCCCAAGATTAATTAACACTGAACACAGGAGATTTTTTTAAGAACTGTAATTGTATTTGTGAACTGGAGGGTGCAAATTACATGTACTGCTGCTAATTTCTTTTTTCTTGGCTGCTTATTAATTTGCAGCATCATTCTCTTGATTTTCTTGGTTAGAACTAGTTTGGGTCACGTAAATGTTGGATCCAGATCAGGTCTAACTGTCCTTTGGTTCCTTGTACCTCAGTGGTTCCGGTAGGTTCTTCTCAGGCCAGGTTTGATTAGTTAGACGTTAGTAGGCATTCTTTAGAAAGCCTTTTGGTAAAGGGCTGAATAAACATATTACAGTTAAGAGGTTGGAGTACTTTATCGTATCCTACACCTGGGAGCTCTCTTAGTAAGGTGAAGAGGGGGAATATTTTCTCAGTAATGTTGTGGACCAGGCTGGTGGAGTCAGAGAGTCAGATCTGGAGTGATCCTCTGTAATAAGTAATAAGGTGGGAATTAGATTCACTTTTTAATTGCGTTGGAAGATGCCTTCAAGGAATGTCGTCATGTGATGCTGCCCCGGGGCCAGAAAATGCCAGGCCTGCATCTGAGCAGAGCACATTGAAAACATTACCTACAGCGACAGACGTAGCTCCGGTCTGTGTAATGAGCAACTGATCAATCCATTCAGGCTCCCACACATTTTGACTCGGCCTCATTTGGCTGCTCTGTGATGTGTAGAATATCAACTAAGTCAGTCAACAGGAAGTACTTTAATGAGGTCTGAAAAGCTAGACTGAATGGAGGCTTTACAACAATTCCCAAGTCCTATTAGATTTTTGAATTCTCATGGTATTTTGTTTGCCTTTGGAGGCAACTGTGTCTAGTTTGAGATGTAATTTAAGAGCAGGGACTGGAATCTATTGACCTCACCCTGTCAAGAAACGGATATTTCAACTAGGGGAAAAAGAATAGCAGTGAAACTGTGCTATCCACACTGCCTAATAAACTCTTAAGTAGATGTTTATTAAATAAGCCTGTACAGTCAACTTTTCTTGTTCTCTCTCAAGACTAATGTCAGACATATGCTGCATGTCTCTTCGTAGTGTGAGAAAGAGAAGAAAGAGACAATGTGAAAAGACTGAGGAAAAACAAAATGAATCCGGGAGATAAAGGTAGTCTAAGGGAAAGAATGAGACTAATGCAGAGTGAGGTAATGTTGGGCTAACAGACAAAAGGAGAGAGAGGCAGGCAGGCAGGCAGACAGACATGGCTGGTGGCCAGTCAGACTGACGGGGCAGCTGGGAGTTTTTGGATCGCGACAGTTCTGACCGGAGCAGAGCAGCATGTGAAGCCAGCTGTTGTTCGCCACCTGCCACCTTCCACAAAGGACCCAGCGACTACAGTGCACTGTGTGTCCCTCTTTGCCTCCCTGTGCCCTAACAAATGTAAGCTAATAATCCCATTACAGCACTCATTTGTTTCTGCAGTCTTGTTAAAGCAAGTAAAGTCTTAGTGTGGTAAATATTAAATAGACTAGCGTAATGTGAAATTTACTCCACCAGCTAAGGACTTTTGTGTGTTTTTTTTAATTTATTTTTTATTTTAAGATGTAAATATGTTCATGGAAGTAGTTTGTTAATCATCCACAGGCTCACAAACTCACTCATTTGTGTTTAGCAAGGCGGAGATACTCCAGCAGCAGCGGTTCATCCGCTCTCAAAGTTGGACACAAGCCAACCTATGCTATCTATTGTAAAGTAAGCAACAGTTTACACCTGCAGAAAAAGATTTACAGTTAGGTCCAGAAGTATCTGGACAATGATAATATAATTTTATTATAATTTATAATTTTACCCATTTAAGAATGACAGCCGTTTTAAGCAGAGTACCTCTATTTTCAAGGGCTGAAAAGTATTTGGACAAAGTGACATAAATATAACCATCATTTTTAATACTTAAATGGAAATCCTTTGCAGTCAGTGACTCCCTGAAGTCAGGAGCCCATGGACATCACTGCAGCCACCATTAGTTGGAGCTTGTATGTGTCTTTCTGCTATTGGTTTTTCAGCAGTAGCTGAAATGCTCTTCAGAATTCATCTTGCTTCTTCTGTCGAGATGTAACTGAGCCCAAATGACATAAAGCAACATAATGTATGTTGTTCGTTATTTTAAGTGGGTAACAAAAGAGTAGAAGTGGATAATTAAAGCTCAAAAAGAGCTGTTTTCTAAGTGGAGTAATAAACATCGTGCACTTGCAGTGTTGTGTCAGACAGTTCTAGAGCTATAGGACGATCGTTATGTGACTTGTCTGTTCAAACGATTGTAGCTGCTTATGATCACTCTAAACTGTCTATTTTAGAAGAGTTAGCAGTACCTACAGTCAGTTACAGTATAGCAATGCATTATCCTAATTGTAAAGTCTTACCACTCTTTGTAGAAGCTCCACCTGTCCTTTCATATTCACCCTGCAACTACTGCAACACTTGTCAGGCCAGCGCTTTGAGAAAAAAAGCCATGTGTGGTTAGTCTGAACCAGTGTAGGGAGACAGTCATTAAACCATGCAGCCACCATCTGCTCTCTGGGCCACACCCACACCTCGGCTACCTTACTGCTACCAGCTCACTCAGTTCGCTATTTAATCAAAAACTCTGCATAATCATGCGGGCAAGAAAATTGGTATTTTACCCAGTGGATTTGTGGTTGGTGACTGGGTAGTCGGAAATTAATTGGCCACTTTCAGACATTTGGGATCTTCTAGGATTTGGCTGGTGGTACTCTGCCTTTGTGGGTTGCCTAAATAAACTGTTGTGCCACGCTCTCTCACTAATTTCCCCTCGTGAAGCTCTGTAAACATCTTCATTCAAACATGTCAAGTTAGGAGGTGGTATTCAGAGCTGTTCTATATAGAACAATGAGAGGAAGTTATGAAAGTTGGAAGATGGCAATGAAAACCATTTTTCAGTACAAGCTAAGACCTTTAAATCTCGAAGGATACAATGCGTTTACATATTCTATATAGTGGGATTTATTTACATATGGTTAACTCAGGCAAACGCAGGACAGTCTAAATATAACTCCTTATTTCATAATTTGGTTAATTTACTTGAGAAATTCTCTTAGTGTGATGTTAACTTATGAATGACTCCAAGGTAAAATTTGGGACCCAGTCAAAAGAACTTATAATAAATATGTAGCTAGATAAATTTTTGCTAGCATTATCTCCTGTAGCAGAATATACTAGTCACTTTTCAATGACTAATGCATCAGTGTACACTTCTGACTGTTGGACTGAAACACTGAACCACAAGTTGTGCCATGCGTGGAATCTCCACTGCCATTCAGGTGTGCATGAATGTATGTATCGGTGAATAAGAGACCAAAAAGTGTTTTGTCCTTTAAGAGAAGTGCTTTTCCATTTACCACTTGATTTGCACTACAGGTTGTGAAGAGTGAAAGTTAATGAGAACTACATATTATTGCTGTGCTGCTCGAGTGGGGGGAAAAAAAGTCACTTGATTAACTGTAAAACTGGTTACTTATTGGCACATAATCTGATTATTGATTTATAGTGTCAGTTTTTATTACTAAAATTCCCAAACCTCATCAATATGAGGATTTTCCACTTTATTCTGATACTTCATTGTAAACTGGATAAACTGTGATTAAATTTTTCCTCTTTACAATTCTCACATTTTATAAATAAAATGACTGGACGTTGCCATAACTCAACTTCCAGATAACTTTACCGACATTGACTAGAAAACTAGAATTACTGCGTTGCAGCTGTATGCATCCAAGAATCAAGTTGCAGTTTATATTTTGAGTTCATCCGTTAGTCCAAGTGGATGTTTGTAACAGGTAATGAAATTCTCTTCTGCTATATCTGAGATCTGGCGTTTATGAGAATGAGATATGAATGAGCTCCCAGTGGTTTTGACCACCCAAATTGAATCGGTTCATCCTTAAGTCAAAGTGGATGTTTGAGGCAAAATTTATGGAAATCCTTCAAGGCGCTCCTCTGACATTGTAGCTAATGCAGAATATGCATGACAGACATGAGGTCACGGTGATCTTGACCTCTGACCACCAAAATGTAATCTCATCATCTGTAATGTAAACTCATCCCTATGTCCAAGTGAGAGTTTGTGGCAAATTTGAAAAAGAAATGTCTGTAAGATGGACTTCAGGGAATAAATTTGGTTATTCTTATGTACCTCAAGTGGTAACTTAACAGTGGTTTCAGAAAGTATTGTCTTATTATATGTATTCATATTTAGAATCTAATTAAAAAAGTTAGTCAATACAAAAATACCAGCTTTAACTTTCAGGAGAAGTTATGTGCATTGGTATGTGTGTTTGATTTCTCTAAAAGTCTGTGACCCTGTTCCAGTGGTCATGTCATTATCCACAGCGTTTATCCTTGAAAATCAGAGAGCGGGTGTTAGAACACCTCTTTTCAGTGAGACGTAATGACTTGCTATCTCAGGCTTTTGCATTCAATCTTCAGATTTCAGTCTGTGTAAAGTTATGTAGCGAGTATTTAACGTATGCTTGCCTTATATGTTCCTATTCAGACTTTGACTATTCACCGTATGCTCTGAGGACTTCGCTTGGAGACAGGTTTATTCAAAACCTTTACTTCTTTGTCCTTATCTGATGCTTTCCTGGTCTTTTTCTCCACATTTCTTTCAGATGGTGCATATTTTTAATTCAGGTTTGTTTGGGATAAAGCACATAGATTAAATCAACAGCATGCCCTTTGGGCTTTAACTGGCTAAAGTATGTATAAAATATTCAGTGGGTGAACACAACTTCAAAAAAAAAATAGAATTAATGAAACATTTGTTCACTGGTTTGCAATACCAGTATATTTCTTGTAATATTGTGAGATGGATATGTGTATGTAATATTAAATAGGTCAATGATCACGTTTGAGGCTAAAGTCTGTGTTATAATTGTGTGTTACCACTAGCACTTCCAAGTAAAGCTTTCTTTTCTATTCTGCTTCTGATCTACAAGAAATCATTGATGGAATGAATGGGGGAAAAAACCTTTAATATCCAGGTTTGCACAAATGCTTATTTTAATATCTGCTGATAGTAGAATTTTTAAAAGGTGTGTGTGTGGTGAGAATCATTATTTCTGCTCCTGTAGATCTGTGTACTCAGCAACCTGGCGGTCACATGCCTACAGTCAATAACGCCAGTAATGAATGTTTAGAGAGCAAACCAATATATAGATGTAAATGATGAAACACTCAAATATTCTCTGGTAAATCTGCAGTACCATAGTGTGGAAACGTGGACTGAAGAATTAGACAATTTTCCCAAATAAATAGGTTTACCCCCCCACCCCACCCCCAGTAGCGCTGAGTTTATTTTGAAATCTTTTATACTGAAGAAAGTAGTTCCTTTACCAATTCAGATTTTTGTCACCTCTCACCTTGAGTAACCCTTGAGTAACACCTTGAGGAACCTTATAAAGCCTTTTGTTATTTATCACAAAAAGCTTTGAAAATATAAAAAATAGTCTAAACACGTACTACCATAATAAAACTTTACCTAAATAAAATAAAGTACATATTTGAATTGATTTTGATTATCAGAAATGTGATGCCGGTGTTTGGTACATGACTAATTTCTATTTTAAATCTCAACCTTCTATTTCTCTTTAATTAACAAATTCCATAAAAAAAAAAAAATCTAACACTGAATTGATTCTACTGACATGCTTTGTAGTGAAAGCTTCATTTTCCTTTGAATTACAGTACATCACTTAGAAATGTCCTTGTTTTTGAAAGAAAACCGGATTTAATTACATGAAATGTCTTAATTTGTTTTCCAATGGTAGGTGGAGTTTCCTTATGCAAGTTTATCAATATAGAAAAACTGATCCATTAAGATACTTTAGCACAGCCTAAAACATGTTATATGGGAAAACAATTTCTAACTGACCCAAACCTTTAAATGTTAATGTAACTGAACTGTTTTAGTTAAACCAGGCTTATTATGCTTACATGTTCAGTAGCAGCCAGTTGTTGTGGGACTGAGGGACACGAGCTCTGTACGCTAAAAAAGACTTGAGAGACGGACAAATATATTGTAGGATTTGTTGACGAATATAATAACATAATAACACCAGACTTATCCCTCAGTACAAAACGTATTATGGCTCAGCACCCAACCCTAATCCTTAAACATTTTCTCCTCACCTGTAGTGACATGAGAGAGAAGTGTCAACTTTGTTTCTGACATTTCAGCTACGAATTAAGGCTCGTCAGTGGTATTGTTGTTATGAAATGACTGTTTATTTACTTTTGAAATAAAAATGCACTGTCAAACTCAACAGTTTAAATTATTCCTTGGCACTTCCCATGCAGCCGAGTAATACGGTCTGTTGTGATTATTCCTTAAATTTTGAAGTGACTTGAACTCAGTGGAATAAGGGGTCGTGTTTGAATCTGTGGGTAAGACAAATATGGGAAGAGAGTTTGTTTGCTGAATTACTTTTCCCATCTCTCATCTCTTGTCACTCCTTACAATTGTCCAGTAATGATATAAAATAGTCTAAGAAATATTGAAAAATAACAGTTTCAATAACAGCCTAGTGTGATGTAGCAAATCCATGGACAATCACAGCCGAGTCCACTTAAGTCTGTAAACAAGAGTATTGAATTGATGCCCAGCACTAATTTGCACCTTGTAATTGTGGCTTTTTTTGTCCGTGTGGAAAAATACTAATTAGGAGCAGGCAATAGATTGGGTTCTTCGGGAACGTGGTAGAGTGTGGACTGACTGGATGCCAACATACCTGTGGATAAGAAGGCTGGTAATCTGTTGTGTAATATTTGGTAGATCTAGTCAGTTGCTCAAACAAACCCATACACACGTTTTCTCACTAAACTGAAGTTGGTTTGTTGCTTTCTTAAAAACACCATGCATCACTTCACGCAGAATTATTTTCACTTCACAAAATGAAACCCCCCGCTGTTTCATTTCCAAGCAGCACACTAAGTGAAGACTGTGAGAATCATCACACTAACCATTAGAGGCTTAAATCTATTTTTCAGAGTGTTCTTCCTGGCCAAGTAACAACTAGACCTCAGCCAGGATTGGAGACTAAAAAATTTAAAGCACACTCAGATGATGTGTGGATGTGCAGTGTATCGGGGTTAAGCAGCATTATAACCACTATGAACCTTTTTTATACAGCCTTTTCTAACCAAAGAATGAAGGCAGGCGACACATTGTTTAAAAAGTCACTAATCAAGGATTGGGTGCCATTTTTGGTAAATCACACATGACATAAGAAGTAAGTGTGTGGACAAATGCACAGGCTTTTGTCTTAGTCAGCAACATGGCAGATACATCCCTTCTATACGCTGTGACAATCAGGTTTTCAGTAGAAAAGGCAAGCCTTCGAAAGAGAAAAAGCAATATCAAAACTTTCTTGTCACTATCTTGTTGGTAGCAGCCAGGGGTGTTGGATAGAAAATGAACCACTAGTCAGTTAACACACAAAGCTGATGATATCACTGCAGGAAAATGTCACTCTACAAGAGAAGATATGATCAATGCGTGATGGTGGTGCATTCCAGGGATTCTGTAGTATCATTTTATATTCACTTTGCTACCTCACTTCTTCTGCTCTATTTAATGATTTCTTGTACTGTATGTCCCATAAGGTTCTATAACCGACCACCACACACAAATTGCATAGCTGAACCTGCTACATCGAGCTGTCTGTATAGACTAGAGAGGCCATTGTGTAGATAATAAGTCACCAAGCATTCTTTCTAACAAAAATCTTAGACACACTTACATGGTAAAACATTGTTCTTTTTCTCTTGCACTGTGCTGTTGTATATTGAGGTTACTATTGGTGGAAAGGTGCAGAGGTCCCATGATGAATTTAGTTGACCATGGTCATAGTAGTGTCTGCTGCAAACAGTAAATGAGATTGTGTTTTTGAAGATGGGCCTTTGATGAGCCTTGACACGTTTTGTGTTTTACCATAGCTACTGAGATATTTACTCACTTTCCAGCTAATTAAAGCGATTAAACAGAAAACTGGTGATGAAAGTTCATCACGCTCCATGTCTTGACCAGTAGGAAAATGCAGCTCTGATGTTATGTAATAAGTAAAGAGTGTGATCCCTGAAAGCATGTACCTACAGCCTATATATTTCAGCTCAGGAACGGTAGCTGTTCAGTTCTTGTTAATTTGGGTGTTATATTTTTTACCTTTTCACCTTGTATGTAAATATAGCAACATTTGTACCTCCAATTACAGATAAACTCTTAGTCCTTTATCAAACAAATTACAGGCACTGTGAAAGAGTGAGATAGTTTTTCATATATTAGCAGAACAAGTGTAGGTTGTGCACCGTGGAAACATGGATAATGAGGGTATGTTCAAACTTACTCGTTCACAGCATGCAGATAGGCATTTTGTTTATAATTAGGAGAATGTGTATGGTCTTCTCATAGCTCCCAGCCTGTGAAAACAGCTGGTCCAGTCACAACGGTTTATTATGAAAGTGACTCGGCTTATTGAGAAGAGACTCCAGACCCCCTTCATCATTTTAAGACCACAACAATTTTTTGCTTTGTTTTGGGAGGTGCGGAGAATGTGAATTCACAAATATGCCTCACACATGCATTATTAGCTGTAATTAGCAACAAAAAGACATTAAAAAAATTAAATAAGTGTCATCTGCTGCCTAAATGAACAGCAGCAAAGCAGCATTTGTTGTTTTCTTTTCCAGCAATGTTATTTTATATTAAACTATGGCTGATATCCAAGTCATTGCTGCCCTGTGTCACAGACTAAAAAACAACAGATATTGAGATTTTTATGAATTTGAGAGGCTGCCAGCTGCTCTACCCTCCTTTAAGGTAATAAGATTCTGGACCCACAGCTTCGCTGTCTAAACAGCCAAAGGCTAGAAGGTATGTGGGCAAAGAGTGTAGGTGTGTGTGAGTGTTTGTGCCATGTGCATGGTTTGGGGTAGTTGCCATCAAAAAGAGACAATCCAGCTGCAGTTGTGGCTCTCGCTTCAGTGGAAGCTGTAGCTCATTCCACTGTAAGACTGAAGCAATCACTGCCTGGAGACTTTTCAGGCTCCTGGGGACCCACTTAACGTGGACCTAATCCTCATGGGATTTGCCTGCTGTACTATGTGTGCACTGGGGAAGAAGTGTCTAAAGAGGTTTTGTTTTCATGCAAATGATACCATCCCTTCTATAACCTGCTCACTCATGGGTTAAATATTTAATTTGTCCTTTTTTCAGCTTTTGATTTATCTTTAGTGTTTCTCTTTACCGTCTGTACTAAAATTCTTACTCAAAAAAATAAATCCCCTCTTGTTCTTTGTCCAGAATCATTTAATTAAAACAGGCAAGATAACGTATGTACAGCAAGCACTCTCTAGAACTCTATCCTTTTCAGTAAGTAGGCACCAGTTAGTGCTTTAATAAATAATCTTGTGGACAATCCCGATAATGTGCAAATGGAAGAACAATTAATAATTTTGTAATTGAAATCACTGATTAAAATAATAAAACTGTGAACTGAAGTACACAGATTTAAACCTGAAGAGTCAATTTTAGCTGTAATTTAAAATTATTATTATTTTTGTTTTTTAAACGTCAACTCCAGTTCTAGTCAGCAGGTGTCACTGGCTAAAGTGTTTGAGTACCACATAAAAAACACAAATCAAGATGCCACAAGAAATTACGAGAGAAACACACAATGCGTCTCATCACAGTGACCAAGGCCACAGCGGAATGATTGGTATGACATGCCCTCACACATATCGAGCAGGCAGAGTGTAGTGAGTAGTACAGGGAAAAATGAAAACGGCTTTCTAAATTACGGTATTGCTCTAAAACTGCAGGAAGCACAAATGGAATAAGAACTGTTGAGTGACTAGTCTGAAGATGTGAAGCTCAAAGCAAAATCCACTGAGACTTTCTAAGTTGGTTAGTAACAGACACCTTAATTACATGTTCACACCATCACTCAAACCAACAACAAACAAAACCCCAGCAATGTGATTTTGTAATACGCCATGATTAACTTGAGTTAATATTTAAATGTAAATTAACTGAATGCTAAATGCAACACGGGCAGTGACCCAGCGGTCGTTATATTGACTATGAAGCTTATTACCGCAGTCATTTCTCACAAGTGCAGCTTAACAAACAACCCTAAACTGTTGTATTCGCCGTATCAACACGTGAGTTTGGCATAAAAGCAGAATATTAGAGCTGGTGTGAGCAGCACGCTGGACAGTTTTTCATTTCATTGTCAGGATTTGCCCTGTAATAAGCCGTGTGAGGCTACATGTCATATGTGGTTGAGCCTGAATAAATTCATTATTGTTCAGCAGTAAAGCGGTTTCTCTACGTTCCTTTTTTCAGTTTAGTTTATAGTTTTGCCATTTTATTCAAGCAACAGCTGTACACACCCACACACCAGACTGTTTGCCTGTAACCTCACAGTCACCAGACATGAGCACTCGTACTGTGTTACTATATGTGCTTACATATCCAGTATTTCAACACACCTAAATGCATTTTAATTAATGTGGTTTTCTACAACGTATGTACTCTTTAGATATTCTGTTTTAATGGTATGACTCTGTTCCTGGTATCTCAGAACCAGCTTAGGCTGTGATTGGGGCCTGGTCCAAGTAAACGTCTGCGTGTCTGTATGTTGTGGATGACAGAGGAAATAGTTAAGTACCAGTTTTATTTTTAATACAGATGAGTGCATTTTAAGTTGTTTCAATAGTTGTTGTTCATTATTTGTCTGTCGTATCATCTGCTGCCTATGTTTGGATCTGTTGAGGCTCTCTACACTCTGGATCTTGGCGTCACTGTCCTGTAATCACTTTCTTACCAAGTTTCTGTATAATTAACTTTTTTTTTTTCTCTCTCGTTTGTTATTACTCAGCGCTCAAATAAGCTATTATCTTGTTAACCACTGAAAGTCAAAGCATGGTGAGTGAGCAGATTAGATGATTAGATTCATTAAACAGGGCTTAAACAATCAATCATTTTTTTGTCATTTCATCAATCATTTTGTTGCTCACCAGCGCCCTTGGCAATGCATTCAGTTTGTTTGTTTCAACAGTCCTACACATACAGATATTTAAATCACAGTGATAATAAAATCAGAGAGAACTTGCAGTAGATCCTCATATTCCAAGAGGCTTTTCATGCTAATGTTCATCTCACAATGTGCTCATTAAATACTGTTTTTAGTACCTCCTGTGAAACTTCTGAATCATCGTCCTAAATGATGGATCCAGAGAACATGCATTTCTGAAAACCCCTCCACCCCCATTTGTTCGTAATGGGCCTTTATATAACCTGTCCTTTCATACAGCAGCACTCTTCACCTCCCAAACATAACAAAAGATTAACACAAATAAAACCTCAGCCTTACATAATTAATTGAAACTTTTACCTACTGGCATCTGTAAAAAGGTTACCCAGACAAGAGTCATGATCCCATTTGCTTGATTGACAAATGTTGCCAACACAGTGAGTGTTAAGACACGAATGTTCGTGTTGTGCATGTCTGTGTTTTCAGTGCCCATTGATCCCCGTTAATCCTCTGAAGATCAACCCATCTATGTGCTTTATGCAGTTGTGTCACTGTTCTGGCTCGGAGATCTGTTTACGATAATCTGTTGGCAGTGTCTGGGAACCGCACCACTGCTGCCAGTCCCCCAGATGTGCCAGTAATAAGAGATGTCAAACGAATGCCAGCCTGTGACAAGCCAACCACACAGGGACACAATGTCTCCTTCATGAATCTATTCATGCCTAAATACCAGTTGGCAAATACTGCTATGGTCATCATCAGACATGCAAAAATCTCTCATTTGGTTGTTCTTCTGTAAAAAGTCCCCTGTTAGACCCGTGTTCCAGTTTGGCACAGGTGTGCTTAGTTTATTAGTAGAAACATTTAGGGTATTATCCCTGGTGCTCATAGCTGTTGAAGAAACCCAGAGTGTTGTATTGCACTGCCAGTATTGTCCCAAACCTGCAAAAATACATTAAACAGGTTTTTACTTATCCCACCAATAACCACGTAACAATGACGGTCGCTTTTTAAGTTGCAGGGAATCCTTAATTTTTCCCAATGTTGATGAAACGTAAAGGAAATGACATGTAACACTGTGTCTGCACAGAAAGCGTAGCGGTGGCAGCGGCAGCGGCAGCTCTGGTGATCCGTGTCTGCGCTGGATGCATTCAGGCACAGTATTGAGTTGAGTAGGTCACAACACAATCACTAATGTTCGTAAACACTTGGAGCTTAAAAATGTGCTTCATTTTGTGTTTATGTTCATATAGCATAAGTAAATCAGGAGCTGTATAGCCAGTGTAAGCAGGTGGACTGATTAAAATAGGAGCGTGTTCTGTCAGACATGTGCCAGACAGATGATTGGGAAGTGCAAATGAAACCCATTCTGTGTAGATAAGCTGTAAATCATAACAGTGGTGTCGCAGAAGGATCCAGACCTGTGATGTTCTTTTGGCTGAATGAAACGGTTTCCAACCACGTAATTTCTTTGATTAATTGTTTAAAGCTCGAACTTAATATCTAATGAGTAGTTTCTAACATGATGATGTGATGAATGTGGCGCTTTATAGTCTAATAATATAATAAAACAGCCCTGCATTAAATCTTGGTGACAGTGATCATGTTCAGGCTTTGTTTTGAACAATTTTATAGAGGTGTATTAAACTCTACGATCATTTAGTAAGATGTACAGTGGTTTGTGGTGCTGCTGAATTGTTACACTTCACTGACGTCAAATGAATCCAAAAAATTAATGTTGTTTTTTGTAGTGTTGCTTGGAAATACTTGTACTGGGAAAAATATCACAATACCTTTCTGTTCAAAATGGTACTACACTCAATTTTATTAGTACAGGTACTGTATGAATGACAGTGTGTTAATAATCGTGTGTTAATAATTTTCTGATTTACGTTGATGTGTGGCAGCAGAGCAGTGTTTTATGTGTTTAGCACTCTCTCCCAGCAAGCATGGTGAACATGACAGTGCAGGCTGCAGGCAGCTTTCTTGACAGGAATAGCTGCAAGTACAGGAGCGCTTCCAACTGTTCACAGCTTATGGGAAAAGCAGACGCACAAAGAAAATATGGAATTAATTTGCTTATGTCGAAAATATTAACTGGTGCCAGGGGGACTGTAGCTCGTTTGATGGAGCGGTCACCTACAACTGTTGAGGTGTCTTTAGACAAGACACAGTAACCCTGTATTAACACCGACATGTACTGTCTGGCAGCTGTGAACAACAATTTCCCCAAGGGCATTTGTAAAGCGTGGTCTTCTTCTTCTTCCAGAAATTGTGGTCTGTGCATTACTGAGTGCATTTTTTTGTTCATCAGGATTTTAAAGAAGTTGCATGTTTTCATCACAATACTTTCATTACCTTTTTTCAAGATAAAGCAAAAAAGTTCCTCATGTTTTAGGTTTTTCTTACAGGTTTCTGTCAGTATTGGTATCATAATTGTGGTATGATGACAACACTAGGTTCTTGCAGTATGACATTATTGTTATACGGGAGCTTAGAAATGACATCACTGGATTTCATAAAAGCTATGTTGCTTGCAACCATTGAAGAAGAAGAAGAAGAAGAAGAATCAGAATTTATTGTCATTTACATGTTGAAATGAAATTTGACTACTGAATTTAACCCGTACCCCATTGGGCAGCCACAGGCGGTGCCCGGGTAGCTAGCGCTGAGTGTCTTGCTCAAGGACACACCTGGTATGGGGGATGGGCTGGGAATCTTAAAAGCTTTAGGACTTTATAGTATTTAACTACTATTACTATTTCATTTCATTTCATTTGGACTCTCAGAAGAACTCGTGCATTTCTTGTTACAATGTAGAGCAATGAAATCTGTGCCAATATTTTTATATAGCATTACCAGTTAACATTATTTACAGCATTAGTAACTTTAGGTATGGATTTCATAAGTAAGTCAGCAGTGAATAAACTGGAATTATGTGGAATAAATACAATTATTTGCAAGTAGTGGGATAAAACCAAAATCTTGATTGGCTTTAGCTTCATTTGAAAATGTGGTACCATCAAACTTAAAACCACTGAGCCTTAGCAACTTGGTAAATAAGGGAAAACCCTAATTACACGCTTGCCAGCTCTGGTTGTCAATAAAGTAAATGCACTCAAACCACCAATAAACAAAGCCACAACCAAGAATCAGATGTTGTAAAATGGCGACTGACCTTATCAGGGAACAGAGAACTTGCATTAATCTTTAAATGCAAATTAACTGAAAGCTAATGGCAACAGGAGCAGTGACCCACACATCTTGCAGCTGGACTATAAAGGTTCTGCCACAGTCATTTCTCACAAGTACAGTTTAACAAACAACCCTAAACTGTTGTATTAGCATTATCTGCACGTGGGTTTCTCCTTTTTTGCATGAAAACACACCGTTACTGCTGGTCTGTTCGAGATGTTCCGACTCTGTTCTGTTGGGTTGTCATTTTGATGTTTTCGGGATGTGCCAAATAAGAAGTCATAAGACTACATGACTCATAAACTGTCATCTGTGATTGAGCCTAAATAAATCCAATAATGTTCAGCATTTAAGTGGTTTAGACTCATTTTCTCACGGTTCAGACCAGCTATTCAAAGCACTCAGGCAGGAGTACTTTTTAGGAAGTTAGTGGGTTTTTTTTAAGCTCAATTCACTATTGTTAAGTGTGTGTTCTTGTGGCTAACATCTATAGTGTGTAGAATTCTGCTTGCTCTTTATTTGGGCAATTTCTCAGTCAGTAATGTCTGTCTTCTAGTGATTATGTACAAACAACAGTTTTTGCTTTCAGTAGAGTGCAAGGCATTATTTTTTTATGAAAACTACAGGTTTATGACTGCAAGTCAAGGTGATACACTCAGTGGTCACTATATTAGGAACACCTGTACTATAGATCATGCCATCTAAAACAGCTTCTACCATAAATTCTACATTTACAAAGTAAATGTAAACTGTAAAGTAATCTGTTATAGCATGCTGACTCCTTACAGATTCTTATCTAGCAGTTGAGGGATGACCCTGTAGTTGTTTATATTCACACAGAACAACTCTCTGTCAGACTGTCAATATGAAACTTGGCAGTACAATAATTATGTAGTGGAAGGGCTTTAAAGTAACGAGAGAAAATTAAACAAACAAACAAAAAAAGAAACCGCTTTTCAAATCTAGCTGTGCCGGCCAATACAATACCAAAATTTTAACAATATACATAATAGCAACCTAATTTAAATCCACATCTATCTACAAGATTTACCGTGCTATTTAATTTTTATTGCACCTCCATATCTGTGATGAGATAAGCACTCACTAATTGGCTGTTTCTGCTCTCCCGGATAAATGCCACAGATCAGCAGCCACTGCTGGCTCCACTGAAAATAATGAGCTAATAAAGATAAGGATCATGGGAAAATTGCAGACTGGGGACCCCTCATATTCCCTGTGACTTTGGATGCACACTATGTGCTCTATTGTGAAGTAATCATGGACCATCAGTTCTCTTTTTGTACAGGTTTTCTAAAGCTGAATGCTGTGGTCACATGTGATCTGAAAACCTTAAATCTTCAGATTACATTTTAAATGCAGCACTTGGTAGTGAGCAGGACATTGGTTTTAATTGTGATATAATGGAGCTAAGTCAGTTTATTCTTGGAATTCCAAAATTTAGGATACTTAACTGTATGGAAATTCTTGAACTATTCCAAAATGTTGGAGTAGTGGTACATGCTAAATACTCAAATATGACTCAAATATTTATTGAAAAGATGAAAAAATAGCAGCAGACCACAACAGATCTGTGTGGAAAGATGAAATTGAAACCTTCCTTAGATTAACACATTAAACAAAGTGCGAACAACAAAGCAATGCCATATTTTCATCATGTTTAGGCATTTTAGCACCCAGCTGGAAAATCGGTGTGACCAGCAGTTTATCTCAACAAACTCCAACAATTTGCATGAAGGATGGAACCAGGCTTCATTTAATCAATGGTTATTTGCTTTGCACTTTAAGGTGCAATCTAAGTAGGAATTAAGGTAGGATATGCATGTCCACCGTCAATGTGATCGTGGTTTTCTCTGTCAAGTCACTATTCACCCTGTGATCAAAGTAATACCAGTCATAGTCTGTCTGGATACAAAGTGAGTCAATAGATCCAGCAGTGAAACATGTTATCACGGAGAGGTGGATGCACAGCAATTTCAATTGAGCACAGAATCATTGACAATTGTTCCCTGCAAGTAAAAAAAAAAAAAAAAGAAAACCCATGAGTCAAATTGTCTTTCTCTGGAGGAGAGCTATGCAGGATAGGAATTTGGTATTAGGAGATACTGGTAGCTATATAAAGTCTCCACAGAGCTCATCAGCACCAGTACAAGACCTGACCTGTGTAATCCCAAACTGCTTCCTTTCAGCCAGGTCAAGGCTCAGTCAAGGTAAGATATCCTTGTTCGAAGTTTTAACACTCTGATTTAGTAAATCTTTCTTCACAGTACCTTTAATACAACTATCTTTAACCTGGCTGTTCCCGATGGCATGGGAATCAGTGGAGATAAACAGCACAGAATGTGGCCCCCTGTAAGGACTAAGGACAAAACAAAACAGCTGAAGCTCATCTGGAATTTGTAAGACTAGATATTGTTGAACACACAGATATTTGGTTAGATTGTAAACACTCTGCTTGTTGTTTATTATTATTTGTTTGATTAGTCAATAGTTGATTTCTTGTAAATGACAAAAGCGCTTCCCATACTACAGATGCTTGTTTTGTCTGAGCAAAAGTTAATACACTAAATAATTTTCAATTTACAATAAAAAACTGACCATTAAGCTGCAAGACTTATTTTAATTATAGAATAAAGTGATCTGCAGATTTGGTCAGTTAATCGGTTAATAACTTGCCATTGTAATACTGTGTACTATAGCTTAAGGGAAACCTAATAGTTACTTATTCATTTATTTTAAACAATTAAAATTTTATTTAATTAACTACTGCCACCATAAAATGAATCCTCAACCAGCCAGTATTTTTGGTTGATAAATCATTTCAAACATTAGTTGATCCTCAAAAGCTCTCCACAGACTAATCACTTTATTGACTAATTTGGTACAGTAAAACTTCTTTTTGTGTTGGCTCTTTCTTCCAACCCTTTTCTTTTGAGATGAAACATTGACCGAGTTCAAAGTGCTGACTATCAGCATTAACTTGAAAGTGTTGTCCTCCATATTGAGTGACCACAGACGAAATGAACATTTTCAAACACTCTAAAAGCTGCAAGTCAGCACTTTAGCCTCATTCATTGTTTCATTTCAAATCCAATGTGCTTGAGTACAGAGCTAAAGCAATACAAGAAGTGTCACTGTTGAAATACTTAAGGCTGTCTGCAGTTGGTTAGATCTGACCCAGATCTTCATCACTGTAATGAGGGCCCTCCAGCAGACAACATGATGTATATTTCCCTTACAACTGATACTGGAATTGCCTGGTTTTAAAGCACAAGTCAGGATGCACAAGGATGCATTAAAGATGTACGGGTATGACTAGTTGAGCTGCAAAATGTTAGAGTTTGATTATTTATGGAGTGAACAATATAACAACAGCATGAAAGCAAGGTTGAAAGGTCACTATTTTAACAAATATTTAAGTAATAATGATCAAGTACTTAGTCTAGTTTTTTATATTAAGCAAATGGTTTTTGTTCTTAGTATGTGATGCTTTTCATTCTCACAAATTATAATGAAATCAATACCTTTTTGGTTTCTTCAGTTGTAATTAACAATATCTAAACAACATGTTCTGTAAGCGGCTCAGTTTTAAGCTTAAAATGTTTATATTCAAATTATCGCTCATCACCCTGTCAGAAATAGGAATTTAGCTTTTTGGTAAATTCCTACAACCTATAATGACAATACCCTGTCAACCATCACACAAAACTGAATGGATGTGTTCATATACAGCTCTAGGACTGGGGGGAAAAAAGGAAAAAAATCACAATTTATATATTTGCTGATTATAAGATTCATGTTAGGAATGTCAAAGAATCAGAAGATATTCCGTGTAGTATTATAGTGTGTGTGTGTGTGTGCGTGTAATATAAAAGGGCTTTCTTGTTGCTGTTTTTCCAATAATATAAGTAGTATAAGTATAACTCTTAACTTTAACTTAACCGTTAATGAATTAAACTTGAATTAAATGAACTTATTTGACAAAATTCACAGCTGTAAACTTTTGATGTAAAAAGTACATCTTATTATATAAACTATCACTATTCTGTCCTATGCCTTTCAATATCTCGCCAACCATAGTAGACACTCATCTCCAAGATGAGCCCTTAAAGGCAGCCCTTAAGCCACAGGGAATTAGTTAGCTGAGTGCACCCCCTCCAAGTCATGTGGGTTGTGTTGGTTTATTTGCTAAATGTGAAATTAGATGACAGATTTTGCTGTAGCAGCCATGCAGCAGCTTGTATTCAGAGCCATAACTTACTATTTAAACAATGAAATTTGATGTGAATTTGGAGGAATCCTATAGCCACAGTGAACTGTTAACAGAAATGTTAAGCTTCTTGTCCTGCAAAGACTCATTAACCTCATTAAGAGCCAAATCCACAATGTGTCTTCTGTTGCAATTTTGTCCTTTTATAGCTTCCCCTGTCCTTTTTTTAAACTTGCCACATTTCAAAGCAGATGGGTTACACCCAAGGATTGGCCCGCTGCTATTCATTCTCATTCAATTTTTTAGCACTTCTTTCCACTCTGGTTGTTCCTACATTGGGGTAATTACCATTCAGCACTCTCCTGAAGGCTCTCGCTGTAAAATTCAATCAGCAACCAAGCAAGATTTAACTCCCAAACTCCCATACGTTGAAGCAGTAAAGCCCCACTATTGATTTAGTAGTAACATCCTTTTTTTCTGTTGGGTGTGTTCAATCTGCTCTTGCACTGGCATTTATATGTGATTCAAAATAATATTAGAAATAGATGGATTTAGTTAAAGCAAGACTGAAGGGATGGCTAAAGTATAATGGTCTCTATACAGAACTTGCTGCAGATAGTATTATAGTTGTTGTTTTTGAGCCAAACTGCGTGAAGTATGAGATTTAATTGAAATATTTGGACTGTTAGCTAGTGTTAAAAATAATGCAGTAACAGTAATTGTGTTGGAACAGTAATATGTTTTTACACCTTTCTTGCATAGCACATAAGGCCTGAATTTATCAATTACCAACAGCAACATTAGGCCAATTTGAAGACCAAATAATCAACACATCACTCTAAATAGACACGAGTCTTATTCCAGAGTTCCTGCATTGGCTAATGGATATTCTGTTGTCTCCACACACCATTAAAACTCTAGCTATGCATTAGCTAATGTCACTTCTCTTTTTCCTCATTCCCCCTGTCTTTGGACACAAAAGGTAATAAAACACCCACAGAGGGGGCTACAGCCTCTGAAAGCTCTTTTATCAATCAGTATTAACAACCTGCCTTGAGCTTATTACTTTGGGCCGGATGTGACACATTATTAGAAGTGAATAGTTAGTATGCTGAAAAGTCGACTAACATATTGAACCTTCTGTTGAAGTTACAGTTGATAGTCTTAATCAATGAAAACTGTTCTCCAATATATTCTCGCTTGTTATCTTTCCTGGTACTCTCCTCTTCCCTGATTATTTTTATAAGTTCAAGTGTGCCGTGTGGTATATAACCTGCCATAAAATTAGATGAACACCAGAGAAGATTAATGTCTGCTATTTTAGCAGTGGCGGCCCATCAATAGAGGGCGCATGAGCACCACCCCACCTGTCTCACATAAGGAAGAAGAAGATAGGAATCACATAAAATAACTTTACAAAAACATTAAAACTTAAATAAATGTGCTATACGTTGTACAGACTGAGTACTGTGTGTAAACTGCATTAAAGGGTAGTTTTAAAATGTTCTCTCATTAGTGTGATTGAACGGTCGTGTGATGCTATAACTGGAGCATGCGCACTGGAACCAACTCCAATACAAGAACCTTGGGGTGTAAAATTTTGCGCCCAAAGCCTGCCCACAAGATCGACATTACAGCTTCAGACCAGAAAATTCAAACTGAAGTTTATCGCAGCGCTTGTGTTTCGTTTACAGTCCGTCAGAGGAGCAGTTTTTTTGGTCACAGAGAAAACAAATTCTGGCGCTAAAAACTGAATCGTTCCACGGAGGGAACCTGTATAAAAGATTAAAGATTCTGGACATCATCAGCCGGACTTATCACACACACATAACTATCACAGACAGAGGGAGAAAATACACTGGATCTTTCTCCAGAAACTGGTCTGAGAAGAAGTCTAGCTAATTGTCTGTCCTGAGACCGGAGCTTTGGTTTGTTTTTCCTGTCTCCTCTATCAGCTGTCAGAAACAGAATGAGTCTGTATTCAAACCGGTAACACAGATTTAATACATTTTCCTGAGAAAGAGAGAGAACATATACAGACTAGCAGCCACATGAAAATGCTAACTGCTGTATGTCTTAAAATGATTAGCAATGTGAATATCGCTGTGCAGCTTGATGAAAGTGAACACTCGTGGTGTTTTCAGAGGCCTGGTGGACTTTGTTAGATCCCTGGATGCAGTAGTACCTGCAGACTGTTACTGTGTTTAAGGGAACATTTGAGACGGTACAGAATGAGCTGCTTGACTGCATGTTCTCAGTTGAAGGAGAGACAGGTGAAATTTACTTATAAATAGTTAATGACTGAAAACACACACTGTGTATTTTCAGGTTAATTTAATCTTTTAAAGTAGTGTGATGCATGATAATGGTGCTTTGGTTTATACCCGTGATATGTGGTTAGAGTGCATCTGAAAACTGACTACCAAAAAATAATTTCACCAGACGGCATTTATTAACAGCACTCACATTTATAAACACAGCTCTGTGTGAGCTCTTGGTCTTCAGTTTGCGCTCAGCCAAATGCTTTTTGCAAACTGGGCATTTTGACTTTTTGACACAGCTGTAATTGATGACATTATCTGTGGCTGCATTTCATTTAGTTGCCAATGTCATGGCCCAGATGTTAGCTGCACATTGCAGCTAATTGGCATGGTTTTTAGCTGGACCACTGTCATCAAATTTATTACATAAAACTTGTGCTTTGCTTGTGAAGAGGTTGGTGCAAACTGTACATTTACATCATACATAATTTCACAGAAATTAAATATTTTACGCCCTGGCTAATGACCATTTGTTATCACTACATTGTTAAAATCATCTTTAATACTTAAAATGAGCACAGGGGATCGGACTGGCAAGCTGTATTTCTGTAATAATGTTAAGCACCATAATTACACTCCTCACAGGGTCTGACTCCTGCTTCGAACTGTGTCCCACTCTAACAAACATTCACTTAATGCTGTGGAGAATTTCAGGTCGGCTGATACCAACAGCTCTGTAGCGCACAACCCATAGATTTAAATTGAGAAATATTTCTTTGTCAGAGATGCATGCAAGGACACGTGTTCCCAGGGTGCACAGTTTTCATGTTAGATATCATAATAACTTCAGCAGAAGTTGAACCAGATACTGTGTTGTAACAAAGTGCAGGGCGTTGAGGGCAGGAGATTAGTGGGTGGATTTGTTTCACTGGAGATTCAAGCAGTATCTCATGCAGAACCTTCAGTACTTCAAACAGTGTCTATAAGATGATATCCTCTTGTAGAGGCGAGGAGAAAATAAAACGTTCTGTCCACTAAATTCCCCCAAAAACTTTAAAGGCACATTGCAAGGACTGTCAGATGATGCAAGTGCAGACCAAGCAAATGAAATTATCCAGTATATTACAGTACATTCCAGCAGGGTAACAAAACAAAACCTGAGAACAGTTCATGATGACATCACTTTGATTTTTAATTAGCACAGCTAATCTGAGCAGTGGTATTAATCTCAATTCACAATAACTAAAAACACTCTACTTCTCATCTCCACATGCTCATGATTAATAGAATTATTAGGTTTATTTATACAAATAAAATCCAGTCAAGCAAATCTAGTTTTAATGTTTTACAGTAATTAGTGTTAAAAAATAGCTGTATTGCCACATATGGTGTAAAAAAAATAATGGAATAACAAGATTAGATGAATAAAATTACAATGTGTAGTTCTCCAGGTGCATACTGAGCTACTTTTCTCCCTGACTCATTTTAATGAAGAGAACTCCCAGAAGTTCCCTGTAGTTACAAGGTAAAATATGTACATCACCTCTGCTAATAGCTGTCAAAATATGGACCCTCATGCATTAAATCTATACAGTATATACTGTAGAGTGCCTGCGTGGGAGAGACACAAGACAGAACTAATTAAGTTTTTATAGTAATTGCTTTTCCTTTTTGACAGGTAAACATATGATTAAAGTGTTGTAAACTCTATTTATTCTTGTAGATATTAATCATTGTAAATTACTTTTCTTAATAGAATTTTTATAGCTTGCATAGAAATTCCATAAAAAGTTGATTTTTTTTTTTACTTGTTGAAGTTATTCTTTAATCAATTATTAAAAGGGTAACAAGTTTGATTTTTTTTTTAAGCAGAAAAAAAACCAGAATGATATAACTGCCAGAGTTGATAAAAGCTGTTGATCAATACCAATAAATTAGATTTACTTTGCAAGTAGCTGACATTTATGGCTCCCAAAACTTATTTTCTCACCCATTTAAATGTTTATTCCACCCAACAGACTTTCAAGGACTCGCTAAAGCATTTCAAGACAGATCTGCGGTGACACATGTGTAAACATTCAGGTTATTAATAGAACATTAATTAGTTAGACTTAACACTCTCCATCTCCCGTCTGACAGGATCAGATTGCTTGAGTGTATTCTGGCAAAGAACATCAGGATTTCAACAGGTGCTCTCCAGTGTTGCTTGTAGTGCTCAGTCCTCCATATTGGCCTGATTAAAAGGTGACAGCCTTCTTTTACACATGAATTTGGAAAAATATGTATTTGTAATATAGAACACTTTCATACTTTTCCAACTGGGGAGAATTCTGTCTTTGGACATCTGAAAGGTAGCTCAGAGTAGAGCCATTGCTCCTTCACGTTGAAAGGAGTCATTTAAGTCGTTCGGGCATCTGATTTGGATGCTTTCTGGTTGCCTTCTTTTGGAGGTTTCCAGAATGCATTGGAGAGATTACTTTTATCTCATCTTTCCTGGGGACACCTCAGGCTTTCCCAAAGGGACCTGAAAAATGTTGCTGTAGAAAGGCATCAGGCATTACTATTACAGTCAATCTCCAGATGGGTGACAGAAAATGGATGAATCTCATTATTCATCTCATAGTTTGCAATGCTTATATAACTAGCCATCACTTACATTACTTTTTAACTGATAATTTCTGTCCATTTTGTAAAAACTTAATTATTTATTTAGAGGTGTCAGCATAACGCGTTAATTTAGATTAGTGAATCACAGAAAATGTAACCCAAAAAAGAATTAACTTTGATTAATCGCATTTCATGGTGCCCTTCACGGGGCCCTGTAAATAAGATAAATAACATTAAGGCTGTTTGGTTATTTTAATAAAAGGACAACGTATACACCTGTTCTATAAGAATGCTTACCTGAAATGATTTCTGTTGTGATGTGGCGCTCTTCTCTCAATTAGTGGAAAATATGATTAACACAAACTCAAACTGACAAAAAATACCCTTAAACCGTTTTAATTTTTAAAAATATCATGATATAGAATTTTGGCCATACTGTGTAATTTTGGCCAGCTGTAGTCCACTCTCGGTGATCTATCAAAGCATTTAACAGCGAACCAGTTTAAGCTGTGAGCTTAAAGCTAAAAGATACATTTAACTTTCAAGTCTGTCAGTTGCAAAAATCTGTCTCACTCGCGCAAATGAACTGTGGCAGATGGGAAACTCATTCAGCCACAGGTTGAGTCCACTGAAGATCACTTGACAGCACTATTTTTAATGCACCACATAGAATTTAGTTCAGGTATATGTTTACTGAGACAGGGTGGAAATGCAATGAACATTTGGGGTTATTAAGAATTCATAATGCGTCATTCAAATAAAAAGAAAATGTAAGATCTCAGATTATCCTGGTCAGCCAAGGCACATGGGAACAGGCTGACGCTGTATGTGGTTTCACTCTATTACACCACATTATCTGTTTTACATCTTAATCTGTTATGGTGCATTATAGGAATCTGTGTCACATTCCATTCATAATTTCTCTGTCAAGGGTCGCTGTGGAGGTGAAAACAACACAAGCTATAAACAAGCATTCAACCTCTATAGGTTTTGACCAGTACGTGCCATAGATAGAATGTTTCAATTACAACTCTCTATGCCTTCGGTGAACTAAATGAGTGTGTCTGACCTTTCCGCCACCTCTGTTTTACCTGTTTTTTTGCTACACTAAGTGCACTCTTCAGTTAAACATGTGGTACATTTACATTTACTACCAAATTTGTGCATATTGAATAGGTGTTCTGCTTTTGAGGATTTATATCACTGGATGGAAAATGCTTTCGAAAAGTTAAGTTAATGCTTTATTATGTAAAATTGATAGCAAGACCCAGAGAACACGTATGCATCTGTTGGGGGACAAAAAGTACAGCTGTAATAAAGAACTATAATGTAATAATATCATATATGCCGCCAGTGTTGTAAAATGCCATTAGCTATGCATACTGTACTATTATTTTGCACACATAGCGTTGTTTTAGATTCAGGCTGATTGCTCTATAATTCTCCTCTCCCCAGATCCAAATTAGCCAATGTGCATTAGCAGGTAATTGCCGGTTCAGCGGGATGTTGCCTTCGCAGAGTGAAGACCTCATAAAAATCTGGAAGCAGCAGTGCCAGGAACAAGATATTAGTCCCCTGCTAGCCACAACAGGGTACAAATGGTCTTCCACAAAAAAGCTCAGTGTGGCCAAGTCTCCCTTTGAGGGGAAGACTTCCCAGGGTAAAGTTGACGCTCGTCGTGAGCTGTTAATGATCTCCAGTTCTGAACTTATTGCGTCTGTTAGATTTATGTCTCGCTCAAGGAGAGGAGTGAAACCTCATATCTGTTTTGGGAAGTCAACAAATAAACTGTAACTCTGCCCTCTTCACAAGGCCAGTGCTGTTTATTGATATTGCTCTAGAAAGTGACATTCAACCAAGAGTGGCTTCAAGAAGAAATATATTTATGGGTGAATGCCAATGAATATGTTTGGTTGTGAATCTTGTACAAGTTGTAAGAATATTTATTAGCACTCTCCATGCTTGGAAGATTGCTGTGAAAAAGCAAATACTCAACACACTGTTTAAGGTCATAAGATAGGATTCCTTGGGTTGGGAGAATTAAATGTATAAAGTTGATGGAGTATGGAGACGTTTAAAACAGGAAGGGATTTTAAAAAATAATTTAGATTTTTAATAGTTTAAAGGAAAATGTACTTTGCAGATGACCCACTCTGTTAAAATCTTTAATGAATCATGAATCATACTCATTTATGAATGAAGAATGTTAATTAAATATTTATTGAAAATTCATATATTGGTTAATTTATCATATTATGGATAATTAACTGTACTGATGTGGGGGAAAACAGACTTTGTCCAAGTTGTTGGCTGAGGTCATCATTTGGCAAAAAAAAAACAATACAAAAAAAAACCAAGAGACGTAAAGAAATAAACCTTAGGAGAACACCTGGATGCCCACTAAAGACAACTAAAGTTGATGTTTATTGTAAAGAAGAAACATTTCATAACATCTAATATAATCAAGAACACTCTTGAGTAGACATGAGTTTCTGGTTTTAAGGTTTACCGAGGTTTGAAAAAGCCTCGGTACCATTGCTGCGGTACGAGCTGTTGGGTCAACAACTCCTCCCCTAACTGTTGGTGGGAGCAGTCATGCAGCTGTGTGTGACGGCTTCAGAGTACCCAACAGAAACCACGGATGAAATATGGCGTGTCTAGCATTGGTGAAATAAATACTTGCTATCAAGGCAGATAAACACGGCTAATTAACGAGCACCAAGGTTCCACAATAATGGGAAGAGAAAAGTACAGAGAAGGAAAGGACCAGCCCACTAACCGAAGCACATCATCTGTCAAACATGATGGGCAGTGCTATGGCATGAGCATGTATGGCTGCCAGTGGAACTGGGTCACTGTTTTTCTTTATTGATGATGTGACAGCTGTTAAGAGTAGGAAGATGAATTGTTAAGTGTACAGGGCTATATAGGTACTCTACTCTGATTCAGCCAAATATTGAAAATTCTGGATGCTCACTTAAATTAAAACTGACAATTTATACTGATTGCTCCATTTTAAACCCCAAATAAACTTGAAAAAATATTTAACATCACAGTTAATCGCTTTCACCATAAACCATAAACCAACGATTAGTATGACGGTTTCAAATTTTAATTATCATTATAACCATATTTGTTTACTGTGATTTGAAAGTATACTTTTGATGTTGTTGAAGTCACATAGAATTATTTGAGACAGACAAAGACAAGGTTGAATCCTGCCATCCTACCAAGCTATTTTTTTGTTTTTGAAATTTAACAGTATTCGAAACAGCAGAGGAAGGAACCATCTTGCCATAATGATCAGGTTATTTGTGCAGAACCATGGTTTCACCCTGTATCAAAACCATCTATAACTGTAAGCTATTGTAATCTTCCTGCTATTCAATAAAATGTGAGGGCAGGAAACCATGCACGGAAATGGGCATTTGACAGATTTAATGAGACTGGCTGCGAACAATGAGCTGTTGGGGTCTATGGCAGGGCGATTCGCACTTACTCAATTTAACGGGGAATTAAATTCAGCTGACAGACAGAGGTATCAGTGGAAGCTCCACCTCCTCTCATACTGTGATAGAATTCAGCAAATTAAGGGACTGAAAATTAAACAAAGGAAGCTTCTTTCGTATTAAGTTGTGTAGACTTTATTCCTACATTATGCTGATGTAGTTACAATACAGTCAGAAGGTACAGTTGGATTTGGAGGAGCAGGAGGTGGAAGCATTAAAAAAGAATGGCTTTGGAGATGATTCTTTTCATTGAATGTTAATTAGTTGTCATACATCTGTTCTCGCTCATCATGAGGGGGTAAAAATATTTAATTTAACAAAAGTGATTGATTGAAAATGGAGCCATGTATTAGCTGAACCTAATTTCCTCGGCTGATCTTCAGCTCTTGCCTGCGTCTTGATAACAGAATAAATTATGCTTTCATTAAAATATCAGCCTGACAGTCAGCAGTGGTGATAGTCTTTCATGTAGACACATATACAGACCAGATTTTGAGAATATTATTGGAATTTCGGAGCATCTGCTCCCTAAATTCAGTTTAGTTGAGCTCCACCTAGTTGCTAGAAAATCTGAGTTAAATAGGTTTGTATTTAATATTTATGTTATTATTTAAGTCCAAAGCGATTATGGAAAATAATTTAACAATAGAAAGTCTTTGAATATATGGAGACTGATTTCCATTTGTGTCAACTGGCAGTTACTTATGGTTGGAAAGGGCAGCATTAAGTGATACTAACATTTCATTTTTAATGGCACTGTCTGTACTATTATGTAATATGCTGTATTTTTAATTTATTTTTTTTATTGTAGGCATTACTTAGCAAAGTGCCCAGTGTTAAACATGCATTAGCATATCACGATCAGTTGGGGCAGCAGAGTTCTACAGATTGATTTCAGAGGTAATTAGAGGTGACATTCTCCAGAGCCTGCAGCCAGCATCAAAGAAGCAGCTAGTTTCCTGGTAAAGGTTAAGAAAGACCCCTGAAGACTGCAGCCACTAGTTCCCGTTTCTCTCTTCTTTAGTGAAGCAGACAGCTGACAACTTGCTGACACTGTGCATTATCACAATGTAGCTCTCACTGAGGGGAACATTAAAGCGTCTGATTGACGGAGGAGTGGATAGTAAGAAATAACTGGGCACAATGAGGTTATAAGTCTTAAAAATTGATGCCCTGCTTTAGCTTTTCCTGTGGAAATAAGTGAGGTGTGACTGCTTAACTGAATAAATCAATTGTATAAAACAAGTATTTCATCATTTGTTTTGGAAACCTCCATACCTGCTACACATAACTGGTTTGAAATATACTTGTAATCACAAACTTGCATATCTTCAAGTTGAAAAATGCTTTTTTTAGGTGATGAATTTTCTAATGGATAAGGCCCAAGGTACTGTAGGTCCAAACTCTTTCACTAACCACTGTTTACTTCTTTAGTAGACAGAATATGAGAATTGGATCTGACTCACACTGGAAACACCTATTTTATACAGCTTTTGCAGTTACATTTAATTTTCAAAGTTGTCAATACATTTATTTTGTGGTCCTGTCTGAATTCCCTGCCCAGCACGTTAATTTCTACTGATGTGACTTTTCAAAAACAGGTCACTAATATACTGTACAGTTTTTGGTTTTGTAGCGAGGCTACACAGCTTTTTTAAACTGCTGCACACTGTAGTTTTCACCAAAACAGAAGGAAATGGTGCATCTGGAAGCGACGTTGGAAGTAAAATTAAAGCAACAGAGCCACTTCTAAAGTGGTCATCAACATGTATGTCTGTGTGCATAATAAAGGACTAAGTGAAGACATATACTGAAGTTTTGAAATAAAAGTTTGGTATTTTTAATTTAAGTTTGGATATTTGCTGATACACAGTGCTGAAAGGACAGAGCAGACAGGGTGCTTTTTAATTAAAGTTCATATTTGTTGGCTGTTATTTACATTACCAGTGAACTGCCTCGGGCACATTGCTGGTGTTGTGTGTCTGGCAGTGGTGTGTGTGTGTGTGTTTGTGCACAAGAGTACAGTGTACTTACAGTATGTGTATGTGCACAGGACAACACGATGATGTGTGTGTGCTCTTCCATTGCAGTGACTGCGGACACTCACACTCATCTAACCCTTGTGATCATATCATGTTGTTCTTTTAAAATTAACCATTTAAAATTTTTCATTAAGACATCTGTTACAGAATTAGTTTTTCCTGGATATGTGGGTTCAAACAATGCCTCAAATCAACCACAATTTTGGGGAAAGTACATAATTAAAAGGGTTAGTTTAGGAGAATATACATGCTTTCATACAGTAACAGTTGTGGTACTTACACTTGGTTGCCTCTCTAATCTCCTTTAACGACATTTTCAATGCAAATCATTAAATAATGAAATTAGTCCATTGGGTGCCAGTAAATGATTAATGTCTTATCTCCCAACAACGCACATCTTGGAACAACTGCTTTAGAATTACACGCTCCATTAAAACGGTGAAGGAAAAGTGGAAGGAAAAAAAAACAACTCATGGTCTGGCAGAAAGTACTCTGTGTATCAGAGTACTCCCAGTGCAGCTCTGCAAATATCCGCAATGGCACTGAGCTGTCTGAATAATGATGATTTGATAGTATTAGGAGACCACTGGATCCCCCAATTAAATGATGCTAAAGCAATAAATACATTTAGTTCTCAGTATCCCGAAATTATTAGATTTTTCCTTTTTTGAACTCCAGTGGGAAAAATGTCCCCGTCTCATAAGTTACTTTATCTCCTGCTCCACTGAAAATATCCACATATCAATATATAAAATTGATTGATTCAAGTTGATTATAAGGATATTCTGTCGGAAAACAACATATAATTGTACCTCAGTGTTTCCCCCATATTCCGTTCAGTTTGATGGGTTTGTCTCCGGATCCTTGATGCTCATATTGAAGTTGCTCTTTCGGGGCACAGCGCTGCCACACACTCTTCTTCCAGCCTTTGAAGCTCTGCTCCAAACACCTCTCTGCCAGTCAGTACCCTCAAATGCACTGCTTTGACTTCCAGACAAGACCAGAGGGGCTTTCATTTGCAGACGTTTCAGTCCTCCATTTTCATTTTCCACACTAGTTTTTTCACATTTTCTTGTTCCTTACATCATTCCCTAAGAGCTTTATGGTCTGTCGGTCTGCTCCTTCTCTTTACTGTGCTCGAATTAAATGAGGACTGTAACTCAGCTGTGGAGTTTTAGAGTGAATCGAAGGGTTTTTTGAGAATTACTGCTTATAAAGTGACTTTGTAGGCCCCACACTGTGGTAACGTGTGGGCAGTGGGACTGGCCCTATGGTTGAAATTGATAACTTTATATATGTGTGAATATAAAGAATAGTTTCCTTTTATTGAGAAAGTCCATATATAAAATGTGTGTGTGTGTGGTATTTCATGCTGCAATGTGTTTGTGGAGTGTCTTTGTAAATTTTTTAATACTTAACATTTTTACAGTACTAAACCTCATTGTGGTATTTGATTTATGTACGTATGCTATACAATCGGAGGGTCCATTATTGCGATGCTGGACTCAAGTTGTACAGAATATTCAGTTCATGTGTGTGAAGATGCAGTGTGGTAATTTTGTTTTGTTTGCCTGATCAGTTGATAGAACTGATTTCCGAAGTGCAACAGAGAGCTGCCAGAGTGGAACAAACTGCCCCCTCAGAAACTTTGGCCGTAATGATGATGCTGAGATTGATACTGAAAGCCCCCGTTTGCTTAGAATAACAACTTGACTGCGTTTAAATAAAAAAACAAAAAGCCTGAATGAAGTATAACCTTTTGAATATTTGCAGATGAATAAGGTGCTTGTCATCTTTTGTGGTATTTCTGACAAGTTTGTTCTTTCAAGCAGCTTCCAGCCCTTAATCGTGTCATATCAAATAGTAAAAGACTCTCTGAAGATGTTGTTTGCGTTCACTAACCACAGGTGACTCCAGATTAGCAAGCATTAGAATTTTGAGTTTCTGTGGACAGTTTTCTGTCTGTGTGTGTTGTAATTTGTTTAAACATTATTTGCTTCAGGGTGCTCGAGTCTCTTAATTAGAGCTAAGACGGTGTTTTCTACAGTAGATGTAATTTGCATGACACTAAATAGGAGCTAACATTTAGGTTTTACCCACTGTTATCTGGCAGCATCACGCTGATGCCAGGCTGTCATGATGCTGTCAGAGAAGTGACAAGCACGTTGATGGAAACTCAAAGTATAAAAACAATACGAGTCCCAGTTGTCAAAGTGAAGCCCTTCATGTATTTTGGGTCCAGAAAAACCTTGAAGTCCTGAAGGGTCCATATCTTTACATTGAGGTCTGCAAAATTTCCAGTTCTGTGTTATTTCTCTTGTTGTTACTCATATTTGTCTGTGTGACAATAAAAACAAGGCTAAGGTTCAGTTTCATTTTCTGAACTAAAGCCAGGAGAAAATTGTGTTTATACTTTATTTTTATGTCATTGTCAAAACCTTTGTACACATATTTCCTGCAATCTCAATTCCACACTTCTCCTTTCATTTATACAATGCGGCAAACACAATTACATGTTATTTCGGTTTAGCTATATTGATAAACTGGTATTTCATAGTAGACGCGATTGGGGATACAAAGATGGCAAATATTTAACACATTTTTTTTTTTGAGCCTGTGTAGTTGCACATTTTGAAAGTTCCAATTCTTCTGACTTAAAGGAGCAGTTCATACATAAAACATGAGCAGGGCAGTTAAAAACCTCTCTCACCACTGTGTGCATCTCTCCTTTGATTCTGATATTTGATTTTAATACCACATACATCTGAACTATTAGATGATGTTATTAGCAAAAAACATAAAACGAAGCAAAAGATATTTAAAGTTTCTGATTTATTTTCAAGCAGCAGTTTTTTTTGGTTTGACAAAGTCTTTAACAGTTCCCACATATGAGCACTACATGGAAACAAAATTGGGTTAAAAGGTACATAAAGTGTCAGCTGTCTATCAAACTATTTATACCCAACTATAATCTGTTTCTTGTATTTAATCTTTAACTATGTGGCTACTTCTCACTGGTGTAAAACTGGCTGATTTCTGGTGTCAGTATTTAGAAATGACATGACATATAGTATCTGTCTTCTTACTGTATATGTCCTCTGGCTTTACCATTCCTCCTTTCACTTATGTTCAAATTAAAGTACAGATTGAAAAGGTGACTTTTTCTGCCCCCAGTGTCTCAGTATTACATGAAACACTCATAATATATAGTGGTGGAGATGATGAGCGACATAAATGATACAGAAATTCTCCCTGAGTGAAAAAGTTGATTCTGTAGCAGGAAGGTTCTAGGGGGGAAAAAAGTAATCAGTGAATCTTAAACAGTTTGGTGAACTGGAACCTAACAGTAAGTCTCCGGACAACATCACATTATTATACTTTAATGTCATGTCAGTTAAAATAAATCCACATGATAAAATGTTGTCATTATAGCAAATAACTTGCATAACGACACACTCACACCTACAGTACTGCGTTTTAATTAGGAAGCGTGTGCTGTGGATCTTACTTTTCTTTGTGTATTTGTGTGGTGTGATGAAGTTTTACTAAAGAAAAGTGCAACAGAACTCTTTAAATTAATTTAATAGTTGGAGAACGGATGTTCACTTTAAAAACACAAGTAAAAACGAAGAATGCAATTAAGTAAGCTGGACTCTGAATACTGACTTTGCCATAACAACATACTGTAGGTCTGTGCAAGACATTTTAATCAAGCACAAACCACTCAAGTAAATAAAACTGAACTTAACTTTAATGTCTGGGGATTTATTTCATCCTGGCAATGCTTCGTCCATCTGTTTGGTTATCTGGTGAATGTGAGCGACGTACGCAGGGGAGTAAGTACTCGTCTTGAATACTTCCTGAATCACATGCCAGTAGAGGAACAGTCCTAATTTTCCTGCCTGTGTATGCCTCAAAGGAATTTTGTATTTTTGATAGTGGCAATTACAAAGTAATATCGCCTGTGATAACACTTGGCTTTAAACTGTTGTGTGAAAAACAGGGACTATGATCAAATTTACCACACAGGAAAATAATTTTATTCATTGCTCAGAATGCTGCACCGAGGTCCCATTTCTGTTTGAGATTAAGTTTCAGTTTTCATAATAAGAATCTCAATGAAGCCGTTGTTTACTGTCAACCTGTGTGTCGCAAACCAATCATCCATCTCTTCCTGACAGTTATGGAGGAAATGGTCATGGTTTTATAACCACAACAACAGTTTGTTTTCCCCTTAAATACAAGGAGGTGTGGTGTGGTGTGTTAAGTGTCCTCCGTGTGTTCATTTCTTCATTGTCGGTGCATCGACACAAAGCCGTGGTTTGTCATCTGAAAGGAATAAACATCACAAACAGAACATGAAAACTGTTATTTTGAGTCAAGTTAACATTTTGACCAGAACCCAGCAGGATCCAAGATAATTTTTCACAGTTTGACAACAACCTTAAGGTGGTTGTAAAGCATAGTTTTCAAAAATCACTGATCCTCTGAGGTTGTATGCACGACTTACACTTTGTTGTCAGCTAAACTAAAGTCAGAGCTAAAAAATTTAAAATCAAATGGCACCCTGGTGGCCTGGGGTTTAACATGCTGACTTTGACTCACAACACCTCCTGTTTAGGTCAGGCTGTGTTCTTATGCTGCATATCATTACTCATCCCTCTTTCTTCCATCATCACCTTTTTTTAGAAAACCAAAAATTCCTGCTTTAGAGCTGCTGACACACGGTGTATGACAGGAAAATATAAATAAATAAATAATACCTGTCTGTCACATCAGGGCTATACCGACATGATCAGTGACTAATCGTAACTTCTCACTTTCCAGAGAAGTGACTTCAGAGTTTTGTACTTCACTCTGCCCTAAAAGTAGGTTAGTAACCTTGATCATTGCAGTATCATTATGACCAAACTGCACTCTCATCTCGTCAAGATGAAAAAATCTCATTTACATGGCAGATCTCTGGGAGAAGAATTCCACACTGCAATATTGCATTGCAGCACTAAATGGATTTCGAACTGCCTTTGCACGTATTACCACATCTTTATGTGTTTTATGTAGACGGCAATATTACTACGGTGAAAAGGGTTGTGTAACATTGAGTTATCCACAGACACTTCAATCAGTTTACTAATAATGAAGTCGCCAGTTGTTGAGTAATTTATTGGTGTGTTTCTCACTATGCTAATGGTGTTTTGCCTCATTAAGCCGCATAGTGTAGGCAGATATTTTGTTTTAGGGGTTAGCTGCACAGGTTTCACATTGGCTTCAGGTAATAATTTGCTCTTTCTTCCCGTAGAGTTGACATATCAGTTCCCGTTGCATATGGTTATGGAGCTCATATTTTGTTTTATAAATCATGTTTATTTTATCTGCACATCAGCAATAACTTACCACAACAATATGCAAGCCCGTTTGAGACTCATACCATAATCATTACGGCAGTATTCATATATCAGCATTACATAGTGCCTCAAACTCTAAAAGTAGGGGAGTTTATTGTGTAAAAATTCATTACCCTGACAGTCTTTTTCTTCATGTGTAAACAATACCTTTTAAACAAGTTCTCTGTGAAGAGTGCTGGCCATTAAATCATGAGGCAGCTCTACAGAGGTCATTACTTTTAATGGCTATATTGATGAATGGCAGCGTTCGGACAGGTTGATGAGGTCAGGGGAAGGATCGGAGTGTGAAAATACTCCTCACATGGAACAAGTACTGTAGCACTAGACCTTTAACTGTGTGCGTGCTGAGCTGTTTTCTTATCAAAAGTAAAGCTGGTGTCATCATACACACTAATGACTACAGTGTACACCATACAAGCACGCAGGCCACTGTAGACTAAAGGTTACAGTTACTATGAAAGGAAAAGTGGTGCACTGGCTGTAGGCTCTGCATGTATATGTGCTTTCTGGCCAAATTAACTTAATATTTCAAAAACCAACCCCTGTCGTGCGACCATCTGCAATTAGTCTAAAATATTACATGGTGCGTTTTGTTGCCTTGGAGATTTTGCATTTTATAACGGATCAAATAACTTCTAAATCACTGCTTTCTCCGCCGCCTTTATTGTCATCGCTTCCCCACAGCCATTGTTGTTACTGCTGTTCTCAATTTTTATCACCACTGTTTTCCCAGGGTAACCATTCACACTTAAGTCTGCACCAACAGCACTGTTTAAAAAGAAAAAAAAAAAAAAACCTTCAACACAAAGGCCCAGTATGTAAACATATTTCAAATGATCCATGTAGTGATTCAGTATGTGAAACCACATCTCTGTGTAGGTTTACTGACCTGTGCCATTCGTTGCACTGCGTTTCACGTCTGGCTGCAGAAGTTCGTCAGATTAAGATGCGCAAAGATGTTTGATGTAAACAATTCCTGTGGTAGAAAGAGTCTTTTTAAAATTTTTGTTTAATATCAGCTGTTGGAACAATGCCGTGCCACATTTCTCAGGTTGATGGCTGTAAACAGGAGAAATATTCGAGAGCCATCAGTAAACATTAATCCACTTTTAAACTCAATCAAGTAAACATTGATTGCTCAATTGTTTGAGGCCTATTGACTAAAGGCACCATATTATTTCTATAATTGTAATCATTCAGAGTTGCCGTGCAGAAGGATGTCAGGTAGTTTAGGCCTGGAATCATCAGCTGTGTATTTGTTGCTCATACTGATGAGAATCTGTTGTCTCAAAAATTAAGGCAAAAGTTTTCCTTATTTATTTTTATTTAAAAAAAAATAAATTTCCTGACTTTATGCTTTTTGTCTTTAATGTTTGTGTTTTTTCCAGTTACATGACATTTTGTGGCACGTAGCACATATAATACAGATATTATTCAGATGTTCCTGCTGTTCTGCAGATCTCTGGTAGTGACACAAGTGTTGTTCCATAACAAAGACATTCTCATGGATTTAGGGAATATTTAGTGGACCCTGATAAGACTATGATGTAATCTGAGGATTGAGTCATGGCAACTGGACTTCTTTCTTCCAAGTAGAGACGTTTCATCTGCATCCACAGAACTTTATCAATCTGAGTGAAGTAGGTAGTGACCACAAATATATATCTCCAGGTTGGTTTCACCTCACACCTACCTTGAATAGGCTCGTTAAGTGAAACAAAGGCA